>JAVIAB010000047.1:52432153-53032153 GCA_032433765.1 Megaustenia siamemsis | reverse complement strand
GACTCTACAATACAATCTTCATCCCAACGTTGTACTACCAATATCAGTCCTGGACTCTACAATACAATCTTCATCCCAACGTTGTACTACCAATATCAGTCCTGGACTCTACAATACAATCTTCATCCCAACGTTGTACTACCAATATTAGTCCTGGACTCTACAATACAATCTTCATCCCAACGTTGTACTACCAATATTAGTCCTGGACTCTACAATACAATCTTCATCCCAACGTTGTACTACCAATATTAGTCCTGGACTCTACAATACAATCTTCATCCCAACGTTGTACTACCAATATTAGTCCTGGACTCTACAATACAATCTTCATCCCAACGTTGTACTACCAATATTAGTCCTGGACTCTACAATACAATCTTCATCCCAACGTTGTACTACCAATATCAGTCCTGGACTCTACAATACAATCTTCATCCCAACGTTGTACTACCAATATTAGTCCTGGACTCTACAATACAATCTTCATCCCAACGTTGTACTACCAATATCAGTCCTGGACTCTACAATACAATCTTCATCCCAACGTTGTACTACCAATATTAGTCCTGGACTCTACAATACAATCTTCATCCCAACGTTGTACTACCAATATCAGTCCTGGACTCTACAATACAATCTTCATCCCAACGTTGTACTACCAATATTAGTCCTGGACTCTACAATACAATCTTCATCCCAACGTTGTACTACCAATATTAGTCCTGGACTCTACAATACAATCTTCATCCCAACGTTGTACTACCAATATTAGTCCTGGACTCTACAATACAATCTTCATCCCAACGTTGTACTACCAATATTAGTCCTGGACTCTACAATACAATCTTCATCCCAACGTTGTACTACCAATATCAGTCCTGGACTCTACAATACAATCTTCATCCCAACGTTGTACTACCAATATTAGTCCTGGACTCTACAATACAATCTTCATCCCAACGTTGTACTACCAATATCAGTCCTGGACTCTACAATACAATCTTCATCCCAACGTTGTACTACCAATATTAGTCCTGGACTCTACAATACAATCTTCATCCCAACGTTGTACTACCAATATCAGTCCTGGACTCTACAATACAATCTTCATCCCAACGTTGTACTACCAATATTAGTCCTGGACTCTACAATACAATCTTCATCCCAACGTTGTACTACCAATATCAGTCCTGGACTCTACAATACAATCTTCATCCCAACGTTGTACTACCAATATTAGTCCTGGACTCTACAATACAATCTTCATCCCAACGTTGTACTACCAATATCAGTCCTGGACTCTACAATACAATCTTCATCCCAACGTTGTACTACCAATATTAGTCCTGGACTCTACAATACAATTTTCATCCCAATGTTGTACTACCAATATTAGTCCTGGACTCTACAATACAATCTTCATCCCAAAGTTGTACTACCAATATTAGTCCTGGACTCTACAATACAATCTTCATCCCAACGTTGTACTACCAATATTAGTCCTAGACTCTACAATACAATCTTCATCCCAACGTTGTACTACCAATATTAGTCCTAGACTCTACAATACAATCTTCATCCCAACGTTGTACTACCAATATTAGTCCTGGACTCTACAATACAATCTTCATCCCAACGTTGTACTACCAATATCAGTTATGGACTCTACAATACAATCTTCATCCCAACGTTGTACTACCAATATTAGTCCTAGACTCTACAATACAATCTTCATCCCAACGTTGTACTACCAATATTAGTCCTGGACTCTACAATACAATCTTCATCCCAACGTTGTACTAACAATATCAGTCCTGGACTCTACAATACAATCTTCATCCCAACGTTGTACTACCAATATCGGTCCTGGACTCTACAATACAATCTTCATCCCAACCGTGTACTACCAATATTAGTCCTGGACTTTACAATACAAACTTCATCCCAACGTTGTACTACCAATATCAGTCCTGGACTCTACAATACAATCTTCATCCCAACGTTGTACTACCAATATCAGTCCTAGACTCTACAATACAATCTTCATCCCAACGTTGTACTACCAATATTAGTCCTGGACTCTACAATACAATCTTCATCCCAATGTTGTACTACCAATATTAGTCCTGGACTCTACAATACAATCTTCATCCCAAAGTTGTACTACCAATATTAGTCCTGGACTCTACAATACAATCTTCATCCCAAGTTGTACTACCAATATTAGTCCTGGACTCTACAATACAATCTTCATCCCAACGTTGTACTACCAATATTAGTCCTGGACTCTACAATACAATCTTCATCCCAACGTTGTACTACCAATATTAGTCCTAGACTCTACAATACAATCTTCATCCCAACGTTGTACTACCAATATTAGTCCTGGACTCTACAATACAATCTTCATCCCAACGTTGTACTACCAATATTAGTCCTGGACTCTACAATACAATCTTCATCCCAACGTTGTACTACCAATATCAGTCCTGGACTCTAAATACAATCTTCATCCCAACGTTGTACTACCAATATTAGTCCTAGACTCTACAATACAATCTTCATCCCAACGTTGTACTACCAATATTAGTCCTGGACTCTACAATACAATCTTCATCCCAACGTTGTACTACCAATATCAGTCCTGGACTCTACAATACAATCTTCATCCCAATGTTGTACTACCAATATTAGTCCTGGACTCTACAATACAATCTTCATCCCAACGTTGTACTACCAATATTAGTCCTGGACTCTACAATACAATCTTCATCCCAACGTTGTACTACCAATATCAGTCCTGGACTCTACAATACAATCTTCATCCCAACGTTGTACTACCAATATTAGTCCTGGACTCTACAATACAATCTTCATCCCAACGTTGTACTACCAATATTAGTCCTGGACTCTACAATACAATCTTCATCCCAACGTTGTACTACCAATATTAGTCCTGGACTCTACAATACAATCTTCATCCCAACGTTGTACTACCAATATTAGTCCTGGACTCTACAATACAATCTTCATCCCAACGTTGTACTACCAATATTAGTCCTGGACTCTACAATACAATCTTCATCCCAACGTTGTACTACCAATATTAGTCCTGGACTCTACAATACAATCTTCATCCCAACGTTGTACTACCAATATTAGTCCTGGACTCTACAATACAATCTTCATCCCAAAGTTGTACTACCAATATTAGTCCTGGACTCTACAATACAATCTTCATCCCAACGTTGTACTACCAATATTAGTCCTAGACTCTACAATACAATCTTCATCCCAACGTTGTACTACCAATATTAGTCCTAGACTCTACAATACAATCTTCATCCCAACGTTGTACTACCAATATTAGTCCTGGACTCTACAATACAATCTTCATCCCAACGTTGTACTACCAATATCAGTCCTGGACTCTACAATACAATCTTCATCCCAACGTTGTACTACCAATATTAGTCCTGGACTCTACAATACAATCTTCATCCCAACGTTGTACTACCAATATTAGTCCTGGACTCTACAATACAATCTTCATCCCAACGTTGTACTACCAATATCAGTCCTGGACTCTACAATACAATCTTCATCCCAACGTTGTACTACCAATATCAGTCCTGGACTCTACAATACAATCTTCATCCCAACGTGTACTACCAATATTAGTCCTGGACTTTACAATACAAACTTCATCCCAACGTTGTACTACCAATATCAGTCCTGGACTCTACAATACAATCTTCATCCCAACGTTGTACTACCAATATTAGTCCTGGACTCTACAATACAATCTTCATCCCAACGTTGTACTACCAATATCAGTCCTAGACTCTACTATACAATGTTCATCCCAACGTTGTACTACCAATATTAGTCCTGGACTCTACAATACAATTTTAATCCCAATGTTGTACTACCAATATTAGTCCTGGACTTTACAATACAATCTTCATCCCAAAGTTGTGCTACCAATGTTAGTCCTGGACTCTACAATACAATCTTCATCCCAAAGTTGTACTACCAATATTAGTCCTGGACTCTACAATACAATCTTCATCCCAACGTTGTACTACCAATATTAGTCCTAGACTCTACAATACAATCTTCATCCCAACGTTGTACTACCAATATTAGTCCTAGACTCTACAATACAATCTTCATCCCAACGTTGTCCTGCCAATATTAGTCCTGGACTCTACAATACAATCTTCATCCCAACGTTGTACTACCAATATTAGTCCTGGACTCTACAATACAATCTTCATCCCAACGTTGTACTACCAATATCAGTCCTGGACAATAAATACAATCTTCATCCCAACGTTGTATTGCCAATATTAGTCCTAGACCCTATAATACAATCTTCATCCCAACGTTGTACTACCAACATTAGTCCTGGACTCTACAATACAATCTTCATCCCAACGTTGTACTACCATTATCAGTCCTGGACTCTACAATACAATCTTCATCCCAACGTTGTACTACCAATATTAGTCCTGGACTCTACAATACAATCTTCATCCCAATGTTGTACTACCAATATTAGTCCTGTACTCTACAATACAATTTTCATCCCAACGTTGTACTACCAAAATTAGTCCTGGTCTCTACAATACAATCTTCATCCCAACGTTGTACTAGCATATCAGTCCTGGACTCTACAATACAATCTTCATCCCAACGTTGTACTACCAATATTAGTCCTGGACTCTACAATACAATCTTCATCCCAACGTTGTACTACCAATATTAGTCCTGGACTCTACAATACAATCTTCATCCCAACGTTGTACTACCAATATTAGTCCTGGACTCTACAATACAATCTTCATCCCAACGTTGTACTACCAATATTAGTCCTGGACTCTACAATACAATCTTCATCCCAACGTTGTACTAACAATATCAGTCCTGGACTCTACAATACAATCTTCATCCCAACGTTGTACTACCAATATCGGTCCTGGACTCTACAATACAATGTTCATCCCAACGTTGTACTACCAATATTAGTCCTGGACTCTACAATACAATTTTCATTCCAATGTTGTGCTACCAATGTTAGTCCTGGACTCTACAATACAATCTTCATCACAAAGTTTTACTACCAATATTAGTCCTGGACTCTACAATACAATCTTCATCCCAACGTTGTACTACCAATATTAGTCCTAGACTCTACAATACAATCTTCATCCCAACGTTGTACTACCAATATTAGTCCTAGACTCTACAATACAATCTTCATCCCAATGTTGTACTACCATTATCAGTATTGGACTCTACAATACAATCTTCATCCCAATGTTGTACTACCAATATTAGTCCTGGACTCTACAATACAATCTTCATCCCAATGTTGTACTACCAATATTAGTCCTGGACTCTACAATACAATCTTCATCCCAAAGTTCTACTACCAATATCAGTCCTGGACTCTACAATACAATCTTCATCCCAACGTTGTACTACCAATATCAGTCCTGGACTCTACAATACAATCTTCATCCCAACGTTGTACTACCAATATTAGTCCTGGACTCTACAATACAATCTTCATCCCAACGTTGTACTACCAATATTAGTCCTGGATTCTACAATACAATCTTCATCCCAACGTTGTACTGCCAGTATTAGTCCTGGACTCTACAATACAATCTTCATACCAACGTTGTACTACCAATATTAGTCCTGGACTCTACAATACAATCTTCATCCCAACGTTGTACTGCCAATATTAGTCCTGGACTCTACAATACAATCTTCATCCCAATGTTGTACTACCAATATTAGTCCTGGACTCTACAATACAATCTTCATCCCAACGTTGTACTACCAATATTAGTCCTGGTCTCTACAATACAATCTTCATCCCAATGTTGTACTACCAATATTAGTCCTGGACTCTACAATACAATCTTCATCCCAACGTTGTACTACCAAAATTAGTCCTGGTCTATACAATACAATCTTCATCCCAACGTTGTTCTAGCATATCAGTCCTGGACTCTACAATACAATCTTCATCCCAACGTTGTACTAACAATATCAGTCCTGGACTCTACAATACAATCTTCATCCCAACGTTGTACTACCAATATCGGTTCTGGACTCTACTATACAATGTTCATCCCAACGTTGTACTACCAATATTAGTCCTGGACTCTACAATACAATTTTCATTCCAATGTTGTGCTACCAATGTTAGTCCTGGACTCTACAATACAATCTTCATCCCAAAGTTTTACTACCAATATTAGTCCTGGACTCTACAATACAATCTTCATCCCAACGTTGTACTACCAATATTAGTCCTAGACTCTACAATACAATCTTCATCCCAACGTTGTACTACCAATATTAGTCCTGGAATCTACAATACAATCTTCATCCCAACGTTGTACTAACAATATCAGTCCTGGACTCTACAATACAATCTTCATCCCAACGTTGTACTACCAATATCGGTCCTGGACTCTACAATACAATCTTCATCCCAACCGTGTACTACCAATATTAGTCCTAGACTTTACAATACAAACTTCATCCCAACGTCGTACTACCAATATCAGTCCTGGACTCTACAATACAATCTTCATCCCAACGTTGTACTACCAATATTAGTCCTGGACTCTACAATACAATCTTCATCCCAACGTTGTACTACCAATATCAGTCCTAGACTCTACTATACAATGTTCATCCCAACGTTGTACTACCAATATTAGTCCTGGACTCTACAATACAATTTTCATTCCAATGTTGTGCTACCAATGTTAGTCCTGGACTCTACAATACAATCTTCATCCCAAAGTTTTACTACCAATGTTAGTCCTGGACTCTACAATACAATCTTCATCCCAACGTTGTACTACCAATATTAGTCCTAGACTCTACAATACAATCTTCATCCCAACGTTGTACTACCAATATTAGTCCTGGAATCTACAATACAATCTTCATCCCAACGTTGTACTAACAATATCAGTCCTGGACTCTACAATACAATCTTCATCCCAACGTTGTACTACCAATATCGGTCCTGGACTCTACAATACAATCTTCATCCCAACCGTGTACTACCAATATTAGTCCTGGACTTTACAATACAAACTTCATCCCAACGTCGTACTACCAATATCAGTCCTGGACTCTACAATACAATCTTCATCCCAACGTTGTACTACCAATATTAGTCCTGGACTCTACAATACAATCTTCATCCCAACGTTGTACTACCAATATCAGTCCTAGACTCTACTATACAATGTTCATCCCAACGTTGTACTACCAATATTAGTCCTGGACTCTACAATACAATTTTAATCCCAATGTTGTACTACCAATATTAGTCCTGGACTCTACAATACAATCTTCATCCCAAAGTTGTGCTACCAATGTTAGTCCTGGACTCTACAATACAATCTTCATCCCAAAGTTGTACTACCAATATTAGTCCTGGTCTCTACAATACAATCTTCATCCCAACGTTGTACTACCAATATTAGTCCTAGACTTTACAATACAATCTTCATCCCAACGTTGTACTACCAATATTAGTCCTAGACTCTACAATACAATCTTCATCCCAACGTTGTCCTGCCAATATTAGTCCTGGACTCTACAATACAATCTTCATCCCAACGTTGTACTACCAATATCAGTCCTGGACAATAAAATACAATCTTCATCCCAACGTTGTATTGCCAATATTAGTCCTAGACCCTATAATACAATCTTCATCCCAACGTTGTACTACCAACATTAGTCCTTGACTCAACAATACAATCTTCATCCCAACGTTGTACTACCATTATCAGTATTGGACTCTACAATACAATCTTCATCCCAACGTTGTACTACCAATATTAGTCCTGGTCTCTACAATACAATCTTCATCCCAATGTTGTACTACCAATATTAGTCCTGTACTCTACAATACAATTTTCATCCCAACGTTGTACTACCAAATTAGTCCTGGTCTCTACAATACAATCTTCATCCCAACGTTGTTCTAGCATATCAGTCCTGGACTCTACAATACAATCTTCATCCCAACGTTGTACTACCAATATTAGTCCTGGACTCTACAATACAATCTTCATCCCAACATTGTACTACCAATATTAGTCCTGGACTCTACAATACAATCTTCATCCCAACGTTGTACTACCACTATTAGTCCTGGACTCTACAATACAATCTTCATCCCAACGTTGTACTACCAATATTAGTCCTGGACTCTACAATACAATCTTCATCCCAACGTTGTACTAACAATATCAGTCCTGGACTCTACAATACAATCTTCATCCCAACGTTGTACTACCAATATCGGTCCTGGACTCTACTATACAATGTTCATCCCAACGTTGTACTACCAATATTAGTCCTGGACTCTACAATACAATTTTCATTCCAATGTTGTGCTACCAATGTTAGTCCTGGACTCTACAATACAATCTTCATCACAAAGTTTTACTACCAATATTAGTCCTGGACTCTACAATACAATCTTCATCCCAACGTTGTACTACCAATATTAGTCCTAGACTCTACAATACAATCTTCATCCCAACGTTGTACTACCAATATTAGTCCTAGACTCTACAATACAATCTTCATCCCAATGTTGTACTACCATTATCAGTATTGGACTCTACAATACAATCTTCATCCCAATGTTGTACTACCAATATTAGTCCTGGACTCTACAATACAATCTTCATCCCAATGTTGTACTACCAATATTAGTCCTGGACTCTACAATACAATCTTCATCCCAAAGTTCTACTACCAATATCAGTCCTGGACTCTACAATACAATCTTCATCCCAACGTTGTACTACCAATATCAGTCCTGGACTCTACAATACAATCTTCATCCCAACGTTGTACTACCAATATTAGTCCTGGACTCTACAATACAATCTTCATCCCAACGTTGTACTACCAATATTAGTCCTGGATTCTACAATACAATCTTCATCCCAACGTTGTCCTGCCAGTGTTAGTCCTGGACTCTACAATACAATCTTCATACCAACGTTGTACTACCAATATTAGTCCTGGACTCTACAATACAATCTTCATCCCAACGTTGTACTGCCAATATTAGTCCTGGACTCTACAATACCATCTTCATCCCAATGTTGTACTACCAATATTAGTCCTGGACTCTACAATACAATCTTCATCCCAACGTTGTACTACCAATATTAGTCCTGGTCTCTACAATACAATCTTCATCCCAATGTTGTACTACCAATATTAGTCCTGGACTCTACAATACAATCTTCATCCCAACGTTGTACTACCAAAATTAGTCCTGGTCTATACAATACAATCTTCATCCCAACGTTGTTCTAGCATATCAGTCCTGGACTCTACAATACAATCTTCATCCCAACGTTGTACTACCAATATTAGTCCTGGACTCTACAATACAATCTTCATCCCAACATTGTACTACCAATATTAGTCCTGGACTCTACAATACAATCTTCATCCCAACGTTGTACTACCACTATTAGTCCTGGACTCTACAATACAATCTTCATCCCAACGTTGTACTACCAATATTAGTCCTGGACTCTACAATACAATCTTCATCCCAACGTTGTACTAACAATATCAGTCCTGGACTCTACAATACAATCTTCATCCCAACGTTGTACTACCAATATCGGTTCTGGACTCTACTATACAATGTTCATCCCAACGTTGTACTACCAATATTAGTCCTGGACTCTACAATACAATTTTCATTCCAATGTTGTGCTACCAATGTTAGTCCTGGACTCTACAATACAATCTTCATCCCAAAGTTTTACTACCAATATTAGTCCTGGACTCTACAATACAATCTTCATCCAACGTTGTACTACCAATATTAGTCCTAGACTCTACAATACAATCTTCATCCCAACGTTGTACTACCAATATTAGTCCTGGACTCTACAATACAATCTTCATCCCAACGTTGTACTACCAATATCAGTCCTGGACTCTACAATACAATCTTCATCCCAACGTTGTACTACCAATATCGGTCCTGGACTCTACAATACAATCTTCATCCCAACCGTGTACTACCAATATTAGTCCTGGACTTTACAATACAAACTTCATCCCAACGTCGTACTACCAATATCAGTCCTGGACTCTACAATACAATCTTCATCCCAACGTTGTACTACCAATATTAGTCCTGGACTCTACAATACAATCTTCATCCCAACGTTGTACTACCAATATCAGTCCTAGACTCTACTATACAATGTTCATCCCAACGTTGTACTACCAATATTAGTCCTGGACTCTACAATACAATTTTCATTCCAATGTTGTGCTACCAATGTTAGTCCTGGACTCTACAATACAATCTTCATCCCAAAGTTTTACTACCAATGTTAGTCCTGGACTCTACAATACAATCTTCATCCCAACGTTGTACTACCAATATTAGTCCTAGACTCTACAATACAATCTTCATCCCAACGTTGTACTACCAATATTAGTCCTGGAATCTACAATACAATCTTCATCCCAACGTTGTACTAACAATATCAGTCCTGGACTCTACAATACAATCTTCATCCCAACGTTGTACTACCAATATCGGTCCTGGACTCTACAATACAATCTTCATCCCAACCGTGTACTACCAATATTAGTCCTGGACTTTACAATACAAACTTCATCCCAACGTCGTACTACCAATATCAGTCCTGGACTCAACAATACAATCTTCATCCCAACGTTGTACTACCAATATTAGTCCTGGACTCTACAATACAATCTTCATCCCAACGTTGTACTACCAATATCAGTCCTAGACTCTACTATACAATGTTCATCCCAACGTTGTACTACCAATATTAGTCCTGGACTCTACAATACAATTTTAATCCCAATGTTGTACTACCAATATTAGTCCTGGACTCTACAATACAATCTTCATCCCAAAGTTGTGCTACCAATGTTAGTCCTGGACTCTACAATACAATCTTCATCCCAAAGTTGTACTACCAATATTAGTCCTGGTCTCTACAATACAATCTTCATCCCAACGTTGTACTACCAATATTAGTCCTAGACTTTACAATACAATCTTCATCCCAACGTTGTACTACCAATATTAGTCCTAGACTCTACAATACAATCTTCATCCCAACGTTGTCCTGCCAATATTAGTCCTGGACTCTACAATACAATCTTCATCCCAACGTTGTACTACCAATATTAGTCCTGGACTCTACAATACAATCTTCATCCCAATGTTGTACTACCAATATTAGTCCTGGACTCTACAATACAATCTTCATCCCAACGTTGTACTACCAAAATTAGTCCTGGTCTATACAATACAATCTTCATCCCAACGTTGTTCTAGCATATCAGTCCTGGACTCTACAATACAATCTTCATCCCAACGTTGTACTACCAATATTAGTCCTGGACTCTACAATACAATCTTCATCCCAACATTGTACTACCAATATTAGTCCTGGACTCTACAATACAATCTTCATCCCAACGTTGTACTACCACTATTAGTCCTGGACTCTACAATACAATCTTCATCCCAACGTTGTACTACCAATATTAGTCCTGGACTCTACAATACAATCTTCATCCCAACGTTGTACTAACAATATCAGTCCTGGACTCTACAATACAATCTTCATCCCAACGTTGTACTACCAATATCGGTTCTGGACTCTACTATACAATGTTCATCCCAACGTTGTACTACCAATATTAGTCCTGGACTCTACAATACAATTTTCATTCCAATGTTGTGCTACCAATGTTAGTCCTGGACTCTACAATACAATCTTCATCCCAAAGTTTTACTACCAATATTAGTCCTGGACTCTACAATACAATCTTCATCCCAACGTTGTACTACCAATATTAGTCCTAGACTCTACAATACAATCTTCATCCCAACGTTGCACTACCAATATTAGTCCTGGAATCTACAATACAATCTTCATCCCAACGTTGTACTAACAATATCAGTCCTGGACTCTACAATACAATCTTCATCCCAACGTTGTACTACCAATATCGGTCCTGGACTCTACAATACAATCTTCATCCCAACCGTGTACTACCAATATTAGTCCTGGACTTTACAATACAAACTTCATCCCAACGTCGTACTACCAATATCAGTCCTGGACTCTACAATACAATCTTCATCCCAACGTTGTACTACCAATATTAGTCCTGGACTCTACAATACAATCTTCATCCCAACGTTGTACTACCAATATCAGTCCTAGACTCTACTATACAATGTTCATCCCAACGTTGTACTACCAATATTAGTCCTGGACTCTACAATACAATTTTCATTCCAATGTTGTGCTACCAATGTTAGTCCTGGACTCTACAATACAATCTTCATCCCAAAGTTTTACTACCAATGTTAGTCCTGGACTCTACAATACAATCTTCATCCCAACGTTGTACTACCAATATTAGTCCTAGACTCTACAATACAATCTTCATCCCAACGTTGTACTACCAATATTAGTCCTGGAATCTACAATACAATCTTCATCCCAACGTTGTACTAACAATATCAGTCCTGGACTCTACAATACAATCTTCATCCCAACGTTGTACTACCAATATCGGTCCTGGACTCTACAATACAATCTTCATCCCAACCGTGTACTACCAATATTAGTCCTGGACTTTACAATACAAACTTCATCCCAACGTCGTACTACCAATATCAGTCCTGGACTCTACAATACAATCTTCATCCCAACGTTGTACTACCAATATTAGTCCTGGACTCTACAATACAATCTTCATCCCAACGTTGTACTACCAATATCAGTCCTAGACTCTACTATACAATGTTCATCCCAACGTTGTACTACCAATATTAGTCCTGGACTCTACAATACAATTTTAATCCCAATGTTGTACTACCAATATTAGTCCTGGACTCTACAATACAATCTTCATCCCAAAGTTGTGCTACCAATGTTAGTCCTGGACTCTACAATACAATCTTCATCCCAAAGTTGTACTACCAATATTAGTCCTGGTCTCTACAATACAATCTTCATCCCAACGTTGTACTACCAATATTAGTCCTAGACTTTACAATACAATCTTCATCCCAACGTTGTACTACCAATATTAGTCCTAGACTTTACAATACAATCTTCATCCCAACGTTGTCCTGCCAATATTAGTCCTGGACTCTACAATACAATCTTCATCCCAACGTTGTACTACCAATATTAGTCCTGGACTCTACAATACAATCTTCATCCCAACGTTGTACTACCAATATCAGTATTGGACTCTACAATACAATCTTCATCCCAATGTTGTACTACCAATATTAGTCCTGGACTCTACAATACAATCTTCATCCCAATGTTGTACTACCAATATTAGTCCTGGACTCTACAATACAATCTTCATCCCAAAGTTCTACTACCAATATCAGTCCTGGACTCTACAATACAATCTTCATCCTAACGTTGTACTACCAATATCAGTCCTGGACTCTACAATACAATCTGCATCCCAATGTTGTACTACCAATATTAGTCCTGGACTCTACAATACAATCTTCATCCCAACATTGTACTACCAATATTAGTCCTGGACTCTACAATACAATCTTCCTCCCAACGTTGTACTACCACTATTAGTCCTGGACTCTACAATACAATCTTCATCCCAACGTTGTACTACCAATATTAGTCCTGGACTCTACAATACAATCTTCATCCCAACGTTGTACTAACAATATCAGTCCTGGACTCTACAATACAATCTTCATCCCAACGTTGTACTACCAATATCGGTCCTGGACTCTACAATACAATCTTCATCCCAACCTTGTACTACCAATATTAGTCCTGGACTTTACAATACAAACTTCATCCCAACGTTGTACTACCAATATCAGTCATGGACTCTACAATACAATCTTCATCCCAACGTTGTACTACCAATATTAGTCGTGGACTCTACAATACAATCTTCATCCCAACGTTGTACTACCAATATCAGTCCTAGACTCTACTATACAATGTTCATCCCAACGTTGTACTACCAATATTAGTCCTGGACTCTACAATACAATTTTCATCCCAATGTTGTACTACCAATATTAGTCCTGGACTCTACAATACAATCTTCATCCCAAGTTGTGCTACCAATGTTAGTCCTGGACTCTACAATACAATCTTCATCCCAAAGTTGTACTACCAATATTAGTCCTGGACTCTACAATACAATCTTCATCCCAACGTTGTACTACCAATATTAGTCCTAGACTCTACAATACAATCTTCATCCCAACGTTGTACTACCAATATTAGTCCTGGACTCTACAATACAATCTTCATCCCAACGTTGTACTACCAATATCAGTTGTGGACTCTACAATACAATCTTCATCCCAACGTTGTACTACCAATATTAGTCCTAGACTCTACAATACAATCTTCATCCCAACGTTGTACTACCAATATCAGTCCTGGACTATAAAATACAATCTTCATCCCAACGTTGTACTGCCAATATTAGTCCTAGACCCTACAATACAATCTTCATCCCAACGTTGTACTACCAATATCAGTCCTGGACTCTACAATACAATCTTCATCCCAATGTTGTACTACCAATATTAGTCCTGGACTCTACAATACAATCTTCATCCCAAAGTTGTACTACCAATATCAGTCCTGGACTCTACAATACAATCTTCATCCCAAAGTTGTACTACCAATATCAGTCCTGGACTCTACAATACAATCTTCATCCCAACGTTGTACTACCAATATTAGTCCTGGACTCTACAATACAATCTTCATCCCAACGTTGTCCTGCCAATGTTAGTCCTGGACTCTACAATACAATCTTCATCCCAACGTTGTACTACCAATATTAGTCCTGGACTCTACAATACAATCTTCATCCCAATGTTGAACTACCAATATTAGTCCTGGACTCTACAATACAATCTTCATCCCAACGTTGTACTACCAATATTAGTCCTGGTCTCTACAATACAATCTTCATCCCAATGTTGTACTACCAATATTAGTCCTGGACTCTACAATACAATCTTCATCCCAACGTTGTACTACCAAAATTAGTCCTGGTCTCTACAATACAATCTTCATCCCAACGTTGTACTAGCATATCAGTCCTGGACTCTACAATACAATCTTCATCCCAACGTTGTACTACCAATATTAGTCCTGGACTCTACAATACAATCTTCATCCCAACATTGTACTACCAATATTAGTCCTGGACTCTACAATACAATCTTCATCCCAACGTTGTACTACCAATATTAGTCCTGGACTCTACAATACAATCTTCATCCCAACGTTGTAGTACCAATATTAGTCCTGGACTCTACAATACAATCTTCATCCCAACGTTGTACTAGCATATCAGTCCTGGACTCTACAATACAATCTTTATCCCAAAGTTGTACTACCAATATCAGTCCTGGACTCTACAATACAATCTTCATCCCAACGTTGTACTAGCATATCAGTCCTGGACTCTACAATACAATCGTCATCCCAACGTTGTACTACCAATATTAGTCCTGGACTCTACAATACAATCTTCATCCCAACATTGTACTACTAATATTAGTCCTGGACTCTACAATACAATCTTCATCCCAACGTTGTACTACCAATATTAGTCCTGGACTCTACAATACAATCTTCATCCCAACGTTGTACTACCAATATTAGTCCTGGACTCTACAATACAATCTTCATCCCAACGTTGTACTAGCATATCAGTCCTGGACTCTACAATACAATCTTCATCCCAACGTTGTGCTACCAATATCAGTCCTGGACTCTACAATACAATCTTCATCCCAACGTTGTACTACCAATATCAGTCCTGGACTCTACAATACAATCTTCATCCCAACGTTGTACTAGCATATCAGTCCTGGACTAGATGCAAGAACAATATATTAATATGATCCTCTTTTTTTCTTTAAACGTTTAATACGAGCCCCAAACTTTGAGATCATGGAACTTAACAATAGTTTTACTTTCCTCTTAGATACTGTTTTGTTCGTTATTGTTACAACAATTTCCCTTTCTTGTTATCAAGTTTCATCTAATTTTTACATGAATCAATGTACTCTTATGTCAATTCTTCATCCTTACATACATTACCATTAAAATGGGGCACTTTGATTAGTATTTACTGTGTTGCTGTTGTGGCTTTAAGTTATTGTAAGTTGTTATGTCAACATTAAAAGAAATTATTTATATCTGGTCTGCAGTGATATTATATCGTGGCAGGAATGTATTTTAAAGTACAACCTGCTGCACATTTAGCATGCCATTTCATAGTCTGATATTTCACATTTGTAAAAAATGCATAGAGTTTTGCTTAAGAACGAAACAGAAATTGTTTTTATAAACCAGTAGGCTTTTGATCAAATTTGATAGACTAATTGTCAAAATATATGTTAATAATGTTCACTAGACGCATTCAATGCTCAGTCATGTGTTATGAGAATAGAAACAGGAGAGAACGGCTAAACAAGTAAAATGGGCAATAACTCTACGTAGGCTTTCACGTGGAGAAATCATTTCTCTGTTCCCTCGCTCAGACAGACGGACTCAGCTGTTTGATAGCAGACAATCCATATGTTGTAAAAGTTTTCAGTATAAGGGTCTTCTTTCTTCTTCTACCTTTCAGCTCCCTGTGGAGCATAGGTCTTCAACAAACACTTTCGTTCTGTCTCTCTCTCTCTCTCTCTCTCTCTCTCTCTCTCTCTCTCTGCGATCAAGACTCAATCAGTGTAGGATTCCAGACTCTCTCACGAAGTCAGCTGTTTGTTTAAGCGAATCTATTACCCCATATAGTTTCTCTTCCAGGGAGGTGGGCGTGGACCACATTGCTCTTCTCAGGTCTGTGCCATAAATTTGTGCTGAGGATTAAGATGAGTTTCCTGGATGCAGGCAACGTCTATCTCCTCCTCTTGTAGTCTGATTGTTAGAGCTTGTTTATTGTGGTATATGCCCTCCGTATTCCAGTGTATTATATTCAGCTGTTTCTTGAAGCCTTTCCGGTCAGCGGTAGTTTCTATCATAATTAGTGTCTGTTAGATCCAGTCTGATTGATTACTTGTTAAAACGTTGCACTGTGTTCTGTGCCAGTGGCCCAGTGAATCCGATTTCAGCCAGCATTTTATTCAGTTTGCTTTCCTTAGCCTTTGATTGTTGTCCTCAATCTTCATGCAAAGCCGCAGATTGTCTTTTCTGTAGGGGGATTCTGCCCTTAGATGGTCGGCCCTCCCAGGCTTACGAGCACCATCTGCCCAATCTTGATATAGTAATTAGTTTGTGATTAGACCATCAACATCACACATCAAACAAGAGACGATAAGACCCTCCTAGCAGCTATCACGAACTTCCGGGAGTCTCACCGTACAAGTCATGGTAAAACAACGTAAAAGAGGCAGATGCAGAATAAGACTAACATGAACGAGTAACATCAAGATGGACATGTCAACCTATGACAATCTGCACCGTCAAAGCAAGAGACAGAGTGGAATGGGGCTCCATGGTAGCCAACCTTCGATGCGGAGACGGCACTCAATGATGTTGATATGGTTGCAGTTTTCATTTGGCGCGTTTCGAAGCAAAGTCAAGAGCGTTTTAGCGTCAACTTGTCCATAGCCCTATCGAAATATCTACTGATTAGGCGAGAGTAAATGGAGAGAAAAGTCAACTCGTTGGGGAAAAAGAAACAACGTTAAAACTAACACACAGAATGGTAGGACCAGTGTTATATTACTTATAAATAGTATGTTTTAGTTACTCTGAGTGATTTCACTCAGTTATTTCTTGCAGAATGTCAAATTTGATCTTCCCGCATGTTTCTCATCGATAAGCTCCCACACACTTCTTGCTTGGGGATACGATTGTTGTCCATTTTTCTAACGTGTCATTGAAACCTTAGTGCAATGCTATTTACACATACAAGACAAATATATATTTCATGTTTCTTAAATTACGTTATACAAGCACCTGCTAATTTAGCTCTCCGTGCAGTTCATCCGTTCAAGTGAAGTGCTGAAATATATACCCACAACGAAGACAAATATTTATTAATGATGACGAAGAATAAACGAAAACATTATCCAAACATATTACCACACGACTGGAAGTAGATGTACAGAAAACAGTTAAATTACAAATTTTACAGTTTCACGCAATATGTAAACAGGCAAAATATCATCATTCCTGCTTAATTACAATACGCCAATAACTTAAGTAAAAAAAAAGGAAGTAATAAATATCAAACATTTTACAAAAAAAAACGTACTCTGATATCTTATTTGAGGAGGAGTTTCTCCAGCATAGTTCAACATAAAACATAGAAACTGTACGATATAGTGTCTACATTAGTAGCAAGTAATTGTAATTCTTTATCTCCACCTGAACGTACACACACACACACACACACGTGTGCTCTGTTCGTAACACGCGTTAAGAACAGAAATAATAACCACAGCAGCACAATCGATGGTAGCCACGACAAGATGTAACCATATATGGAAACAAACAAAAACATCTTCCTAACAACGAAAACTAGACTGTAGTAAAGTTGACTTCAAAAGACAGGAGGCCGGGTTCGATCCTAACCGACAGCTTCCAGGTTCACCCAGCGCTAAATGGGTACCGGATTTTTTCTGGGAAAGTAAAGCGGCACGGGCGTAATAGAAACCACATTACCCCAAAAATCATGTGCCGAAGGTCTGTACAAGTTATGGTCACTAACACTATATTCCCTATACGACACTTGGCGTGACAAGGGCTCTTTACTTTTCTTTACTACGGCTATTCTGTATTTCATAGAACAAAAATACCACAATGTACAAATAAGAAACAAAAAAAGTGTCACAATGTTACCAAGTGTTCCTAGTGAATTTGATTTAGTAGCACAGATCGATGGCAGTCTGACTGATGTGACGTTTCGGTATTTTGAAAATAGTGCACACCACTGGAATTAGAACCTCTTGTTGAACTACTCAGACTCTTTATTAGATAACTTGTCAGCGACTCCTACCAACACAAGTAGCACCATCTCGGTAAACGCCCATACCAATTATTCGACAGTTTTTCTTTTATCGGACCCCCACCATGACACTCTGGATGTGTTGGTCAACTAGTCAAACCTTTCGCTCATTCCCGTGTTGGCAAAAATTGGCGTGTAAATTATAATAGAAGATGCGGCAAATGCAACCATAAAGAAAACAGCTCTATCGCGAGTAAACGATTTCTAAATTGTAAAGGCCTTGCAACACACATACTTTGGGCCACTACTAAAATGTTGTCAGAACGTTAGTTACACTAAGGAGAATCATAATATTTGTGAAGTAGATTGACAATCCGTACGGCTCTATTGGAAAACGTCTCCTAGTTTCAACTCTGTGACATAAAACAATATAGCTGTTCCGAGTGAAACTCCCGACAATCAAATAAGTCGAATCATAGACGGTTAGAGCAAGAAATGATACTGTCACGCCATCTTTAATTCCCATAAAAATGAAGGTTTTAACGATGATGATGTTTGCAATCACGCCGATAAAAGATAACACCACCGCCATCACAACAGCTTATTCTATGATAACCTTATGATGATCAATTCTCACCAATCATAACGTCACATTGTTTTTCTCAGGTTTTCTATTGTTGTTATTTTAGTTTATGATTGTTCAAATTGTTACTAAACGATAACGAGAAAATAGTTTGTGGACAAACTGTTTGTAAATACGTGTTCCTGTAACGCGAGAATAACTTTATGAAAACATTAGCATAAAGATGAATGCTTTTTTTTTAAAATTGACAATATTTTATCAAATTGAACTTATTAGCTACAGTTCTTGCTAGAGAATTGTAACTGCCCAATAAACATATTTCATTTATTTTTCTACTCAAAGCATTGAAACAAAATAAATATACAGAATAATTTACATTAAAAATGCAGCTTCCATTACTTGTTAAACTTAAGCTTGATTGAAAATATTAAGGGCATAGGAAATATTTAGAGACAGAGAAATATAGGAAAAGAGAGGGAAAAATATATATTGAACATTTAATTCATTGTCTATTTCATGTTGATGAACATTAACATTCATTTGAATAACTACGTAAATCACCAAAACTAAATCACAAGACAAACTTGTAACGTAACATCATTTCAATGGTGTCCGACGTCACACATGACCGCTGTGTGCTTCACGAAAAGTCTCTAATCTGAGCGGGGTTCTCATCTAAGTAAGAGAGCCTCCTATTTTTGTCCCTATTATCAGTGTTCTCAATGTCTAACTAATCGAAAGCTTCAGATTTGAAAGCAAAGGTTGTTTCAGTTAGCAAAAGCTATAAGGAACCTTCCTGTTGTCAATCATATCTCATTCTGAAGCCATTCGCTTAATTCTTCCAGCGCAAGAACTGACCAAGATTAGCCATATTACGAATGGTTCAGAATATTTTGACAATATTTTGTATTTGTAGTCCATATTGTCTCAAAAAATATTCCACAACGATCTGTATACGACAGAATGTCTCATTGAAATCATTATAATTAAGAACTTTTTTTTTACCTGACGATATCTTTATCCAATATAATTCTTAAAAGTTACCCAGCATTTAATTAATTTTTCTAAATCCTGCTGTTGTCGCAAAAACAATGCCAATACAACTTTTTCTGCCCCTAATTATTTTCCACAATGAATTCTATACAACTCATTGTAAGAGAGACTTTTCTCCGGTTGTTGCAGCCGTGGTTGTTGCCTACTTCAGCATTTTAATATGGTTTTGTCTCTATTTTTTTATGAACCTTAAATGACGTTCAGACTTTACTGAATATTTTCTGTAGATTTTACTTATGTACAGTTTTTAAACATCACGTTTGTTCTATTGAATTAATCAGCAGACTTCTTAACCATGAGATGTAGCTCTGCTTCTACTTCTATCGAGGTAAAATCATCCAAACTGAAATCTAGTTTGCGCAAGCCTGGATGCGACTTCTTTATATTACGTAACAATGTGCCTCGAGCTGCAACTATTTCTGTCTTCACTTGTCAACTTTTAAGTGCGGCGGGTTCTTTAAAAAGTGCAAGAGGACCCACTGGTCTCCATTTTTTGCCATTATCCTAGATGGTTAAACATATGCTTTTATTAGCCGGAAACCACGAGATGCTAAATCCATAATTAGATTACGTATTGGACGTGAAATGTTACCACCGCTTGTGCTGAAATTTGAACCCGATATCTCAAGTTTATAAGCGAATGATATTAATTATCTCAGTCATAATTTAATGGACTCACTTTTAATAAACCTTTAACCAACACATATTTCAGAATGTTGGCCTATCATTGCATATAATTAATATTATCATAACTAGGTCATTAGTATCCTAAAAAATTTCTAATTGTAACAACATTTGCCCGGGCAGCGGCCAGTTTTGGGTTACCCATTTTAGGTGTTGAGCTGTGAATGGTTGGTTCTTTAACACACGCAGAGTACACGCGAGATCTCCAGTTTTTTGTCGTTATCAGATGGGGCTGGACATCGATTCTCACTGTCTAGAGACCAGATAAAGGTAAAACCAAGAGTAAATCGAGGATTGAAAGATGCCATTTGTACCCGGATATGTGGTTGGGTTATTTCAATTGGTATATTATCTATCCCCGGTGTTTTATTTCTCGCTTCATATTTTATTTCTTTTTGCATATTTGATTACTTCTTAATCTTAGCGATTGACACAGCAAAAATCCCTAAACAGCATTAACAGTACTTGGGATCTGTACATTTTTGTTTAATTTAGAATAGAGCTTGCCTATCGTGTTAATCTTTATATATTTATTTTATAACTGGTTATGAAACAGGCTCTAGGGGGATAATGGTTGGCGTGTTAGGAACATGTAAGGGATGTCACCAGTTCACCAGAAACGAAAGGATGTTCTAACATAACAAAACAACCTCAGATTAAAAAGTGTATAATTTTAAAACACTAATCCCAATGCAGTTTTGGTTAAAAAATTAAAAAAAGGCCATAGGAAGGATTGATCCTGGCACTCTAATGGGAGCATTCATTCACAATATGTTTTCTGTTGGGACTACATCTACCAAAGAGCCAGCATAGTGAAACAACCAATTACTTCATTAAATTAGTCACGCATTTAAAGGGACATTTTATAGCACCAAACTTTTCTCATTATACGTACGTCGATGGCAACACACGATGTTGTGACAACACGTTTTTGAACAGCTTACATGGAGACAACTTTTGCAAACTGTATAGCCACGAAACACATCACAAAAAAATTGCCAAAACAAACAAAAAACATGTGTGGATGTTTCAGCAATTGCATCCAAAATAAAGATAAACCTGAAATAGAAATGAGATCAATGTCACTCATCTTGCATGTGATAAAGATGTTTCGAAGACGTCAAGCAATGGGTACTCTCAAATGGCTCGACAACTGAAGCACCAAAGAAAGGAGGTAGCAAAATCTACATATTTTTGCATATGGAAAGACAGAAATACATTCTTTTCCAGCTGCACACATTTCGCAACAGGGGCAGTAGCACACCACAGAGGTATACACATTCTCAGAAACCAAGAGATCAGCGACTCATCCCTCTCTCTCTCTCTCTCTCTCTGCGTTCAGGACTCAATCAGAGTAAGGATTCCAGACTCTCATTTGAAGTCAGCTGTCAGGCTAAGTGTGTTAATCGCCCCCACAGACAGAACATCACAATTAGAGTCTGTCAGATCCACTCTGACTGAACACCCGTTAATACGTTGCACTGTGTTCTGCGCCAGTGGCCCAGTGCATCCGATTTCAGCCAGCATTTTATTCGGGTTTGCTTTCCCTAGCCTTTGATTGTCCCCAATCTTCCTGCAAGGCAGCAGATGATCTTTTCTGTAGGGGGATTCTGCCCTTAGATGGTAGGCCCTCCCAGGTTTACGAGCACCATCTGCCCGAGTCACTAGAGGTGACTAACACAGACACGGACACACAAAGATGTGAGATGTGACTAACACAGATATACACACACAAAGATGTGAGATGTGACTAACACAGACATGCACACACAAAGATATGAGATGTGACTAATACAGACATGCACACAGCGATACGAGGCATGACTAACACTGACACACATCAAGATATATGACACATAACTAACATAAACATGCACATAAAGATATGAGATATAACTGACATTGACATGCACACACAAAGATATGACACATGCCTAACATAGACATGCACACAAAGATAAGAGATATGACTAACATAGATATGCACACACAAAGATATGAGATGGGACTAACATAGCCATGCACACACAAGGATATGAGATGTGACAAACACAGCCATGCACACACAAAGATATGAGATATGACTAACATAAACATGCACACAAAGATATGAGATATCACTAACCCAGACATGCACACACAAAGATATGACATATGACTAACACTGGTACACACTAAGATATGAGATATGACTAAACACAGACACACATAAAGATATGAGACATGATTAACACGGACACACCGAGATATGACTAACATGACACACACCAAGATATGAGCCATGGCCAGCACACACAAGCTAAGATATGAGCCATGGCTAGGACAGAAACACAGCAAGATATGAGCCATGGCTTCACTAAAAAACACCAAAAAATGAACCATGTCTAGCACAGAAACACATTAAAGTGCCCATATGCTTGGGCTTGTTGTAGTCGGCAGACTCTTCTGAACGTGGGAATCACAGGTTTTGTTAAACAGTTGTCCGGAGATTTGAGAGTGCAGTCTGACCCATAGAACGTTCTCTTGCATGTACAGATTCCCGATCGACTGTTGACAGGTGTCGTTGAAACAGTTGTCCGGACATTTAAGAGTACATATGATGTCACAGCCATCAGAACACATCTGTTAGCACTGTAGCCAAAAATTATCATCTGGACAAGTGTCATTATAGGTATAGCCAAAATGTTTACATTGTATTCATTTTCCAGATTTTTCCTCAAATAAAGGACAGACACTGAGACAAGACCCGGAACAGTCGTGTCCATAGATCCCATGTGAACAGTAGCCGTGACAAGTACCGATGATGACATTGCAGCCTTTACTACACCCACTACACACTGCACAAAACGACAAGAATGCTCGTCCAGACAATAGGTGTCTGTAAATGCTTGCAGCTCACATACCGTCAGTGCACTGTCGGCCTGCGAAATGGTCGGTGAGAACTCAATCTTAATGTGTGCCATTGACGTTTGTGTTTTGACTACAATAGTGTTCACAGATAAATTAGGGTAGGATATATCATTATACTGGAACACTACTCCGCCACTGTCAGATAAAGCCCTTAGAGTGGCATTCTTTACCCGAATCATAGTGCTAGCTCGATGATAGATTCGAATGATGTGAGTCTTCTGGGGCGTTACAAAGTTCAGATACCAGTAAACAGAATTGGTTCCACTTCTCCATTGTGTGTGTGTGCAGTCATTGTCATAGAGATTGGTCTTTGTTTTGCTATTAACTGCGGCCTCTGGTCCACATCCGTCTCCTGTATAACAAGCATTAAATGTTTTGTGCATTAAATCGGTCTGGTTTGTGTTTTGTTTGAGAGCCAGTTTCCGACCCCCGCCAATGTAGTTGGAGCAGATATTTGCAACTATCGCCCTTTCAATCCGTAACTTGTTGATCAGACCAGCCCCAGGGCAGAAGGCATCAATCTCATGCGGACTAACTACAAACCTTGATACATTGTTACATGAGGCAGAACCATTCAGTTTTATCGTGAAACTGTCCGGATATTTTAAGTCATTCGCATAAATCCTAAACCAGGAGCACGGCAAAGATTGATTGAGAGTTGCCTCAACTGATGTAGAATCTGTGTCCGGATTACATGAGGTGTCGTTGCCATCAAACAGGAAAGTAGGTTCAGATTTTTGGGCATATTTGCAAATAAAATCCAAGTACTGACACTGGGGTCCGAAAATTTTGTGCTGAAGTAATGAACATCAAACATTTTCCAAAAAAGAAATAATAACGTACTCTGATATCTTATTTGAGGAGGAGTTTCTCCACCATAGTTCAACATAAAACATAGAAACTGTGCCATATAGTGTCTACATTAGTAGCAAGTAATTGTAATTCTCTAGCTCCACCTGAACGTACACACACACCTGTTAAGAACAGAAATAATAACCATAACAGCACAACCGATGGTAGCCACAACTAGATGTAACCACATATGGAAAAAACAAAAACATCTTCCTAACAACGAAAACTAGACTACTGCGAAAAGTAGTTACATCTGTATTTATAGATGCCTGCGAAAAGTGGACACTTAATGCTGACCACCAAAAAAATGCAGGCCCTGGAGATGAAATGGTATAGAAATATATTACACAAAGTATAAAGAGAACATATCATCGTTGAAGAAGTGTACGAAAAAAATCCTAGTGGACAAATAAACTACTTATTGTCTATAATAAAAGAGCAGAAATTGATCCAGTTTGGGCAAATCACACGATCCACAGGCTTTGCCAAAATAATAATGTAAAGCATACTACCAGGAAAAAAGAAGACAGGGAGGTCAAAAGAAAAGATGGGTGTATAACATCAGAGAATCATCAGGAATGTATTCCGTTGTGTCGTAGAGAGCTCTTCATAATCGGGCCGATTAGAAGCAAATTGTGTAATATGCCATCTATTGTGCTCCAATAACAGGCAAGTTTACCGTCAAGGTTTATTTATTTATTGATTGATTGAATGATTGATTGATATGTACACACTTAATACAAATGTGTAAATGGAAAGTATAAATAACATATCTCGGTAACACTCATAGTTTGTAACCACAATCATAGCCATTCTATGGGAGCCGCGATAGCTCAGTGGTTAGTGAAGTGAACTACAAAGGACAGGAGGCCGGGTTCGATCCTGACTGACAGCTTCCGGGTTCACCCAGCGTTAACTGGATACCGGATTTTTTCGGGAAAAGTAAAGCGGCTCGGGCGTAATATAAACCACATTACCCCAAAAATCATGTGCCGAAGGTCTGTAAAATGTATGGTCACTAACACCATATTCCCTATACGCCACGTGGCGTGACGGGGGCTCTTTACTTTTCTTTACTACAGCTATTCTGTATTTCGTAGAACAAAAATACCACAATGTACATAAAAGAAACAAAAAAAAGTGTCACAATGTTACCAAGTGTTCCTAGTGAATTTGATTTAGTAGCACAGATCGATGGCAGTCTGACTGATGTGACGTTTCTGTATGTTGAAAATAGTGTACACCACAGGAATGAGAACCACTTGTTGAACTACTCAGACTCTTTATCAGATAACTTGTCAGCGACTCCTACCAACACAAGTAGCACCATCTCGGTAAACGCTCATACCAATTATTCGACTGATTTTTAGATAGCTTACACTGTTTGACCCTTCGACTAGCAGGGTATTTACAGCGTACAACCGCGAATCTCTCTCTTTCTCGTTCCGGCCACGGTCCACGACACAGGGAAGACATTTTTCTTTTCTTAAACCAGTTTTGATTATTTTGCTTTGTATGTTTCATTACTAGTTAGCTATCTAGGATTAGTTTTATTTACTTACATATCTGTGTGTGTTGTTTGTTTGTTCTTGCTGAAGGCCTATTGAGCCGAAACGTCGTTCAAATCTGTGCCGTCTATCAATCACGTAAAGCTTTTACCATACCATTTTTTCTATATTTTTTTTCAATTCTACCTACTTGAACTGAATACCTTCCTACCTGAATGGATTTAAGACAAAGTAAAGAAAGAGAGAGATGCAGAGACAAAGAGAGAGAGAGAACAACTGAAAACATTCAGAAAAAATAGAGAGAGAAAGCCAGAGAGACCGACAGAGAGAAAAAGAGTATAGAACATTCAATATTGTGTCTGTTATTGTTGGTGAACGTGTCTCCCTATAATTTTATCTCCACACCTGCCCATCATTTCTGTTATTGACATCTCGTCAAAGCAGTCAATGCAACTGTTTATCATTTATGTTGTTGATTTCCTACCACACCAGTCTTTCAGCCGTTTATTACTTCTTTTACTGACTTCATATCAAACCAGTTTCTGCAGCTGTTTATCATTTCTGTTGTTGATTTCCTACTGCACCAGTCACTGCAGCTGTTTAACATTCTATTGTTGATTTCTAATCAAAACAGTCTCTACAGCTGTTTATCATTTCTGTTGTTCATTTCCTAGCAAGTCAGTCTCTGCAGCCGTTTATCTTTTCTTTTGTTAACTTCCTACCAAATAAGTCACTGCAGCTGTTTAACATCCTATTGTTGATTTCTAATCAAAACAGTCTCTGCAGCTGTTTATTATTTATGTTGTTAATTTCCAACAAAACCAGTATCTGCAGCTGTTTATCATTTATGTTGTTGATTTCCTAGCAAGTCAGTCTCTGCAGCTGTTTATTGTTTCTGTTGTTGACCGCATACCAAATCAATGACTGCAGATGTTTATCATGTGTCGCTAGTTTACGACAAAGAAGCGATATCTGCGCCTTTTTCGCCACCAGCAAAGGCTACTCTAGCCTCATTGTACACTTGCAGAAAATGAGACTTAGTAACACTGCAACATGCTACTGTGAAGTGCTCAAAATGACTTCAGAAGACTCCTACAGGACGTTATCGCTCTCAACATCCTTAGAGCAAACAGACGGCCAACAGAAGCACAGCAAATTATGTGGGGGGGGGGGGGGGGGAAGGAACCTCTGAAAACCTTACATTCAAGTTCTGGTTCAAAATCTAAACTGGGTCTAACTGAAGTGTGTAAATGTATAGCAAATAAGGTCACCGAAGAAGGCCTTTACAGAGCATCGTGTCTTTTTATGCTGCCGTAAAATTTTAGTTTCCTCTGTATGTTGTTGTTGTAGATCCGGCAGCCAGTGAGTCGAAGTCCTCCGGCCCAATACCATGTAATAATATATATATATATATATATATATATATATATATATATATATATATCTGTGTGATCAAGACTCAATCAGAGTAGGATTCCAGACTCTCACATGAAGACAGCTGTCTGTTTAAGTCTCTGATTGAATACCTGTTAAAACGTTGCACTGTGTTCTGTGCCAGTGGCCCAGTGCATCCGATTTCAGCCAGCATTTTATTCAGGTTTGCTTTCCTTAGCCTTTGATTGTCCCCAATCTTCCTACAAGGCAGCAGATGATCTTTTCTGTAGGGGGATTCTGCCCTTAGATGGTCGGCCCTCCCAGGTTTACGAGCACTACCCGAGTCACTAGAGGTGACTAACACAGACATGCACACACACTAAGTTATGAGATGTGACTAACACTGACATGCACACACACTAAGATATGAGATGTGACTAACACAGACACACACACACTAAGATATGAGATGTGACTAACACAGACATGCACACAGCGATATGAGGCATGACTAACACAGACATGCACACAGCGATATGAGGCATGACTAACACAGACATGCACACACACTAAGTTATGAGATGTGACTAACACAGACATGCACACACACTAAGTTATGAGATGTGACTAACACAGACACACTCTAAAATATGAGATGTGACTAACACAGACACACACACACACTAAGTTATGAGATGTGACTAACACAGACATGCACACACACTAAGTTATGAGATGTGACTAACACAGACACACTCTAAAATATGAGATGTGACTAACACAGACACACACACACACTAAGTTATGAGATGTGACTAACACAGACACACTCTAAAATACATGTATGACTAACACAGATACACACACTAAGATATGAGATATGACTAAACACAAACACACAAAGACATGAGACATGACTAACATAAACATGCACTGACAAAGATTGGAGATGTGACTAACATAGACATACACACAAATATATGATACATGACTAACATAAACATGCACACACAAAGGTATGAGATGTGACTAACATAGACATGCAAACACGGATATGAGATGTGACTAACATAGACATGCACACAAAGATATGAGATGTGACTAACATATACATGCTCACAAAGATATGATATATGACTAACGCAGACATGCACGCACAAAGATATGACAAACATAGGTACACACTATGATATTAGACATGATTAAGACGGACACACACTAAGATATGAGATATGACTAACATGACACACACCAAGATATGAGCCATGGCTAGCACACACACGCAAGCTAAGATATGAGCCATGACTAGCACAGAAACACACCAAGATATGAGCCATGGCTAGCACTGAAACACATTAAGATATGAGCCATGGCTAGCACGG
The DNA here is from genome assembly GCA_032433765.1 of Megaustenia siamemsis. Classification (NCBI taxonomy): domain Eukaryota; kingdom Metazoa; phylum Mollusca; class Gastropoda; order Stylommatophora; family Ariophantidae; genus Megaustenia; species Megaustenia siamemsis. The sequence goes on along the minus strand of JAVIAB010000047.1, from coordinate 53,002,721 downwards.
AAATACACCAAGATATGAACCTTGGCCAGCACATACACCCACCAAGATATGAGCCATGACTAGCACGGATATACACCAAGATATGAACCATGGTCAGCACATACACATACAAAGATATGAATCATGGCCAGCCAAGACACACGCCAAGATATGAACCATGGTCAGCACATACACACACAAAGATATGAATCATGGCCAGCCAAGACACACAGCAAGATATGAGCCATGGCTAGCACATACACCCACCAAGATATCACCAATGTCTATCACATTCATTTCATCAAAGGTGCCTTTCATCAGAGGTGCCAATCATCAGAGGTGCCAATCATCAGAGGTGCCTTTCATCAGAGGTGCCTTTCATCAGAGGTGCCTTTCATCAAAGGTGCCTTTCATCAAAGGTGCCAATCATCAGAGGTGCCTTTCATCAGAGGTGCCAATCATCAGAGGTGCCTTTCATCAAAGGTGCCTCAAACGTAGCTCCTAATTCGTTCGTGGAAATCAGAAACATTCAAGTCTAAATCTGTTTTCCCCATAGAAGTAACGCATAGTTTATTAATACTTTATCAGATCCAAAACATTGCCCATTTTGATGTTTAACAGCAAATATACATAACATAATGTAAAAGAAAGCACAATTAAATGCCCTAAAAATACACGAAAACAATACATATAATACAGGGATACTTGATAGTACAATTGAACATTTCATTTACTTCAACTTAGTGAGAAGTTGTTTTTTATGTGTTTGTGGTCCACTTCCTTCCATCCTGAAGTATGGTAAACAAAGCCAGAGAACGAAGATCACACTCGACGATACTGACGTCACGGTCTGATGTAGGTCGTAGGGTAAGTTAACTTTGTCTATAGATGGGCGGGGAAGGGGTGGCAGAGATGGATCAGCGTTACTTTTGAAAATCGCAGCTTACCCAAAGAAGCATCGATCCCACCGTATAATAATTTACCATTAGTACATATTTTGTGCCATCTTTAGTGTCCTTTCGAGTCGAGGTCGACAAATAGGGTAAACATTTTAGATTCTTTGTGTCTGATAATCAATGGTATGTGTCAGACCTTGCAGGGGAACCGCATTGTGTTTCGTCACACGAATTTGCTCTTTCCGAGTTGTTTAATAATACCGGCAAGTGGACTGATGTTGGCTGTTGTTACTTCTCGTCTTAGTGTTAATTTTTAGCATTTCTCTACGTCGTTTCTTTTTCTTTTACTTTCTGGTTCCCAAATGAGGGCCTCCTTTGAAATTCTTTTCTTGTCTCTCCCCATCAGATGGACAACATATGACCACCCTTTTTGTCATCATTTTGTTTGCTATTTCTGAATGCTTTGTAATTTCTCCACTAGTCTTAAATTAATTCCATGGTATACGAAATATTTTCATGAGGAACACCATTTTATTTAACTTAATATTCATCTGGATGTACGTACGTTTAGAAACACCAAAAACTTGTTATATGTTAGTATTTTTTCTACCGCATAAAAAGTAAAGTACCCCCGTCACGCCAAGTGGCGTATAGGGAATATGGTGTTAGTGACCATACATTTTACAGACCTTCGGCACATGATTTTTGGGGTAATGTGGTCGGTATTACGCCCGTGCCGCTTTACTTTCCCAGAAAAAAATCTGGTACCCATTAAAAGGCTGGGTGAACCCGGAATCCGTCGGTTGGGATCGAACCCTACCTCTTGTCCTTTGTAATCCAGTTCAATAACCACTAAGCTATCGCGGCTCCCAAATAACCCTGTGTATAGAGCAATTAATATATTGAGCAGTGATTGTGTGGGGAGAAAATGAATGCATTAAGCAATCAATCAAAGTAATATCAGTGATTTTATTTATAAGTCTTCTTAATCTGACAGTTTCGATAATCTTTTTTTTTATTTTGAATAGTAAAAATACAAATTATGTCACACTGATACACAGGATGATTCACAGTTATATTCCTTTATGATTGGTCATCATGAACTGTTATTACAAGTGTTAAGATATCTTTGAGGTCACACTCATACAAAGGATGATTCACAGTTATATTCCTGTATAATTGGTCATCATGAACTATTATTTCAATTGTTAAGATATCTCTGGGGTAACACTCATACACTTGCGTACTTCTTGGATTTCTTTCTTTTATAACTTTCCATCGACAATTGTTAAGATTGACATCGCAGCATCAAGTGCACACCTGCCTGTGCCAGATCGATAATCGGACGACAACATAGAGCCAATCTGACCTATGGAAGGGTGTCAGGGACAGTAGACAAACAAATTAAAAGACAATTAGAGGTCACATAGATGGGATTTATCACAAGAATGTTGAAAGTTCCCTGGACAGTTAAAAAGACAAATGAGGAAGTTCTCAAAGAGGCCAACACAAAAAGGGAGCTCTTAAAAAACATCAGAAAGCAGCAATCAACATTTTGTGGGCACATCATGAGAAGAGGAAAGTTGGAATACTTGGTTACAACTGGCAAAATAAAAGGAAAGAGAGATCGCGGACGACAAAGAGAGAAAATACTGGATGGCTTAGTGTCATGGCATGGAAAACAATCAACAACAAAGCTGATACGATGCACTGTAGATAGAAGATTGTGGAGGGACTTGATCACCTATGCCAACCGGTATGGCACATGATGATGATGAATTTGTTTTATAACTTGATTTTTTAATAACTATGTGTAGTGTCTTCTTTTGTTTTCCTATTGATATAATTTCTTTTTTCCTTGTACTTAGTTTCAAGTTATTCACTTTACATTCTTTATTCAAGGACAGTAGACGTTGAAGTTCTATTTCTTCAAAAGCTATTAGGGCCTGGTCGTCAGCAAAAAGTAGTTCATTTATATCTTCACACTGTGATTTGGCATCCTTGCATATTTTGTCAATGTAAGTGATAAACAAGAGTGGTGACAACACGCACCCTTCTAAAACCCCATCTGTTCTTCCGCCAATTAGTGGTTCTATAATAGGTCTTAATCATGTTTCTATAATCTTGTCAGCCATTTTGCCTAAGTGGTTCAGGGCTTCCTTAGCAATAAAACATATTATTTTCGCTTCACTGTACCGATAGCCATCAGTGCGCGAAACTTGGTGTTGTAGCGATAGTAAATCACTGTATTAATGGTTGCATTAAAGGCTTCAAAATGTTTTCTGAGAATGTTCATATTCAAGTACAGATTGTTGTATTGTCGACCAGGAGCAAATTCCGGGACAATAGCTCCAAAAACACTTAGAAGAACCTTTGGCATGTTACAGACAGCGTACACTAGAGATATAAGAACTACCTGCTGGACCACACGAATGTCTTTGTCAGACATTTTATCAGAAATGTTGGACGAAGATTCAGAAGAATCTTGTTTATTCCTTTTACTGGAATAATTTGTGTTGTTATCTTGTTTATATTTTTTTGTTGACGTCAACATGGACGACTGTCTGAATTTGGATGAAGCCCGAAGACTGCTGGCCATGACCAAAACACAAACCAGGACAATGAACTGTGTTGTGATGGGTAACCCCATGTCTATGAGTACCCAGATGATCATTTTAATGGACTGTCGGTTACTTGATAGCCACAAGGTTGGTCTCGTAATGTTGTCTTTCTTATTAAACAGTGTTACTATGCCCATGTTGCTGAATATTGGTATGTAGATGGCTAAAGCAAATATAGCAAATCCAATAAGGAAATAGCTAGTTCGTCTTCGAGTGAAAGCGTTTTTGAAGTGAAGCGGTTTAGCAACGCACATACAACGGGCAATCGCTAAAAATGTTGTGGTCAGAACGTTGGTGACGTTAATAAGAATCATAATGTTGGCAATGAATGTGGACACAGCGTAAGGATCAATTGGAAATCGTGTACTCGACCTCAACTCAATAACACCGAGAGATACAGAAATTCCAAGTGAAAATGAGAAACATATGTACGCGAGGTCAAAAATGGACAATGCGAGGAAGCAAACAGTCATTCCGTCATTGAGACCCATAGTAACGAAAGCTGCAATGTTGATTATGTTTGATACAACACCAACAAATGAGAACACTGTACCCACAGCAGCAGCGTACTCCATAATGATGATGTATTGTTCATTATTGATCAGCTCACAACGTGTTATGTTTTGTATCAACATGATACAGCTTCCGCATTTATTTGGAGGATTGGACATCGATGTGATCGTTTACGTCTCATTCATGATGAATATAACGATGTCAGAGTCTACGTTCTCTTGCTGTTTCATCTCTGCCTATATAAACTGATAAAAAATAGTGCACTCGGCAGTAGAAGATCGTCCCAGGTATCTTACAGGTTACAATAACAATCTCAGTCCTGTTATGGGGCGAATGTACAAACACAGTAGAAAATGCCATCAAATATTCACTGCATGTAAGTACATCAAATGTTCACTGCCTGTAATGACTTCAAATATTCACTGTTAGTTGGAAATACAAAATAAAACAAATGAGTAAATCGCAGTTGTCTCTTCGTTTATTGACACATCTTACTATTATAACTTAATGGCTGCGTGGTATTAAGGTTTCAGATCAGCCTTTTGGTCTGTTACTTCCGACTTTAGCTTATAGTCGTTAGGCAAAGTGTGCTTGTGCTTGACCTCTGACTGACAGAATATAATTTCCTTTTTTTTGTCTACGGCCCCATCTTGCTTCATGAAACCTAAGATTAGGCAAGATTATCGGCGAGAATAGACATGACAAATGTTAACATCAAACAATGGTTGCTGGTGCATTGGTACGAGAACTAGTCCCTTGACCATTATCAATGTGATTTCATCTCGTATCGACATATTCGAAAGAGCGCAGCATGAAGCAATGAGCAGTTTTAGGATACACGAGAGACGCCTCATGTGTGATTATGCGATTTTCCCACAGAGGAGGATAGACTCATGCTCTGAGAAGCACTCTCACACTTGAAGATAAGCGCTGATTAGAAACAACCTCAATATGGGACACTGACTGAAGAAAAGAGCAGCAAATGAAAGGAACCGTAACTCATGGTTAAATAGGGTTGAATTTAGTTTAATTTCGGGTAGTGCTCAGATCTCCTTCTCAGTATGAAGCACATCAAACACTATAGCTCGTTTCAAATCACTTGCCCAACTTCAAAACGCTATTGCTCAGAAACCATTTGTTAAATACTGTTGAAATTTTCCAAATGTTATTAGAATGCAAAAGACCCTTTAAATGTATATTTAACAAATATCTTGCAGCTGCAGTTTTCTTAAAGCGGCGAATTTCTTTGATGTTTGTCAAAATTGTAAATTGTGAAGCCCTAAAGATTAGAAATTACCGTAGTTGCTGGTCTATGATTAATTTTCACTAGGTAAAGGTTTGGCCGTAATGGGGAAATAACCTAATAAGACAAAACACCAGGAGAATTATTGTCTGCTCAGATCGAGGACGGCTTCGCCGCTGAATGAACGGAAATGGAACACACAATGACTCGTGTTTTCTACAAGTGTTTAATTGTGTCAGAAAACCCACGTGGAAAATGTGCAAAATCGTCAATTTGACCATGTATGGATTTTTAATCGCTATTTTTAACTTAAATACTGTAAACATTAAGTTTTCACTACATCAATGGGTCGTTATAAATTTATATAAATCAAATAAGCAACAATAATAACCAAATGTTGTTTTTTATGAAATTAATTCCCTGTTTGGTTCTAATCATTATAACTTTACATGCAAATTTTGAAAAGCTTATAAAAAGCGGTTTAAAAGATATTAATTTTAAAAGTTGGGCACGACTTATGAAACAAGCTATAGAGAAATAATTGCATATTACTTTAGTTCTGATGCATGAACTCTGTATCAGCGGAGAAGACTTGACCTTGACCGTAATCCTATTAGTCGCATCTGACGACATTAGTGGCAGGCGACATTGGCTCTTTTATGGTCTAACCAGGTCCCTGGTAGCCACACGGCCAGATTGGGTTAACGATGTTATATCGATGTAAAGGTTGTCTGACATTAATCGTCGGACAGAATGAGCATCTGTCTCTAGAAAGAAAAGTTATTATTTTACTGTCATCACCGCACTGATCAGAGGATCCAGAAACTATAACCCAATTTTGCTTAATGTAGAGATTTATGTCCTCATCTGTGAATATTCACATGGCTCTGACACTGATCTACCTAGATGGCTCTAACAATGATCTACCTAGATGGCTCTGACACTGATCTACCTAGATCGCACTGACACTGATCTACCTAGATGGCTCTGACACTGATCTACATAGATGGCTCTGACACTGATCTACCTAGATGGCTCTGGCACTGATCTACCTATATGGCTCTGACACTGATCTACCTAGATGGAACTGACACTGATCTACCTAGATGGTTCTGACACTGATATACCTAGATGGATCTGACACTGATCTATCTAGATGGATCTGACACTCACCCATCATGGGTATAGTCAGGAGATGACACTTTTGTCTAATTGGATGGGATTAATCCGCATAGTCCAAAAGTACTCCATTCTCAGACAATGGCTTCAGTCAATACAGAGGTTAATGAGCTGTAGTCAGTTAACTTCTGGTTCCTCCCGCTGTTCTTGAAGACAACAAAATGACAACTAGAGTAGCTCATTTAAGGTCATACCAGAGGTATAGAAAATTGACAGAGTTGTATTGATCAACAGCATCAGGGAAATAAGTAGGACCAATGACTTGGAAAAAAAGGGAAACTTTGTGGATATCCTAACTACGAGAACTAGGGGTGGATATTGTCATTGAAAGAGTAGGAATAATATTCTGGACGACTGAAACAACGTGTCAGTCAGCACCAAACTGGTACAGTTAGTCTGTAAGTGCTGATGATCGTTTTGAGGAGAAGATCGGATGACTGACGATTGAGTTCATCGCGCAGTGATACGTATTATGGAGTACCACAGTATAACAGAACCTGCCCTTCATGCAACCACTTAGCACTGTCGTTCTGGTGTCATTTATTTATCAGAGGTATACACATTCTCAGAAATCAAGAGATCAGCGAACTCATCCAAGACAAAATAAAGAACATGTCCGTGGTGATTAAAATAAAAACTCACCCTGAAATGGATGTTAGCACTCTGGGCATTTCCGGAAATGAGAAATCAAAACAAATTGCAACAGCAGGTGGGAATCTTCAACATTAAAATCCGACACTAAGCCTCAATGAAGTAAAGACACCACTGAAACAAGTCAGGAAACAAAAATATAGATAACTTTTTGAAAATTTGAAAATATGTTGCCAGAACAGGAAAGTTTAAGCAAGCTCAGTAGACATGAGTAGACAACGATGGACAGACTCAGAGCTGGTCACTGTGACATCAGCGTTCAACCACACAAAACAGAGATAGTGACATCACAACACCTCTTCATCGTCCGCCCTAAAAAGGACGTTAAGTTGATGTAGATGAGTTGTGTTGTTCACAGAACTCTGCAATTGATGCACCTTTGGACCCAACTCAAACATCCTCACCTGGGGAATTGTTGAGACCAAGTTGTTTTTTTTCCATTGATCCCGAATCGCGTGGCCAGACTGATTGGTCCATGTATATGGACACGGCGAAGAGGAAGTGTATGTTCTGAATAGACACATATCATATATTGAGAAGGGAGTTATGGGTCGCATACGGCCTTGAGAGAGTATGACTGACAGGCGCCTTCATCACCGGTTACTCTTCGTACAGACATGACACAGCCTAGAGAACGTTTGTTTGACAGCCAAGAGAACGTTTGTTTGACAGCCCAGAGAACGTTTGTTTCACAGCCTAGAGAACGCTTGTTTGACAGCCCAGAGAACGTTTGTTTGACAGCCTAGAGAACGTTTGTTTGACAGCCCAGAGAACGTTTGTTTGACAGCCCAGAGAACGTTTGTTTGACAGCCCAGAGAACGTTTGTTTGACAGCCCAGAGAACGTTTGTTTGACAGCCCAGAGAACGCTTGTTTGACAGCCTAGAGAACGTTTGTTTGACAGCCCAGAGAACGCTTGTTTGACAGCCCAGAGAACGTTTGTTTGACAGCCTAGAGAACGTTTGTTTGACAGCCCAGAGAACGTTTGTTTGACAGCCCAGAGAACGTTTGTTTGACAGCCCAGAGAACGTTTGTTTGACAGCCCAGAGAACGTTTGTTTGACAGCCAAGAGAACGCTTGTTTGACAGCCCAGAGAACGTTTGTTTGACAGCCAAGAGAACGCTTGTTTGACAGCCAAGAGAACGCTTGTTTGACAGCCCAGAGAACATTTGTTTGACAGCCCAGAGAACGTTTGTTTGACAGCCAAGAGAACGCTTGTTTGACAGCCAAGAGAACGCTTGTTTGACAGCCCAGAGAACGTTTGTGTGACAGCCCAGAGAACGCTTGTTTGACAGCCAAGAGAACGTTTGTTTGACAGCCCAGAGAACGTTTGTGTGACAGCCCAGAGAACGTTTGTTTGACAGCCTAGAGAACGTTTGTGTGACAGCCCAGAAAACGTTTGTTTGACAGCCCAGAGAACGTTTGTTTGACAGCCAAGAGAACGCTTGTTTGACAGCCCAGAGAACGTTTGTGTGACAGCCCAGAGAACGCTTGTTTGACAGCCCAGAGAACGTTTGTTTGACAGCCCAGAGAACGTTTGTTTGACAGCCTAGAGAACGTTTGTTTGACAGCCCAGAGAACGTTTGTTTGACAGCCCAGAGAACGTTTGTTTGACAGCCCAGAGAACGTTTGTTTGACAGCCCAGAGAACGTTTGTTTGACAGCCAAGAGAACGCTTGTTTGACAGCCCAGAGAACGTTTGTTTGACAGCCAAGAGAACGCTTGTTTGACAGCCAAGAGAACGCTTGTTTGACAGCCCAGAGAACGTTTGTGTGACAGCCCAGAGAACGCTTGTTTGACAGCCAAGAGAACGTTTGTTTGACAGCCCAGAGAACGTTTGTGTGACAGCCCAGAGAACGTTTGTTTGACAGCCTAGAGAACGTTTGTGTGACAGCCCAGAAAACGTTTGTTTGACAGCCCAGAGAACGTTTGTTTGACAGCCAAGAGAACGCTTGTTTGACAGCCCAGAGAACGTTTGTGTGACAGCCCAGAGAACGCTTGTTTGACAGCCCAGAGAACGTTTGTTTGACAGCCTAAAGAACGTTTGTTTGACAGCCCAGAGAACGTTTGTTTGACAGCCCAGAGAACGCTTGTTTGACAGCCTATAGAACGTTTGTTTGACAGCCCAGAGAACGTTTGTTTGACAGCCCAGAGAACGCTTGTTTGACAGCCCTGAGAACGTTTGTTTGACAGCCCAGAGAACGTTTGTTTGACAACCCAGAGAACGCTTGTTTGACAGCCCTGAGAACGTTTGTTTGACAGCCCAGAGAACGTTTGTTTGACAGCCCAGAGAACGCTTCTTTGACAGCTATTCATGATGTCGTGATATTGCTTATGATGGGAAATTAAGGTGACCGACATGATATAATTATTCTTAGAGATCATTTAAGAACTCGTTTTATAAATACATATACCCCAAGCGGACTGCATGCGATCATTGTTCAATCTTCGGTAGCTAAACGAATCAAACTTAAAGGAGAGACAAACACAAAGAACTGATGGAGTTACCAACGAATTCCTCAAACATCATGGGTCCAACAGTTAAAAAGTTTCACCTGAAAATCTTCAACTAAAGTTAGTAGACAGGCCAGGTTTTACAAGCTTAGTTGAAGACCTATAATGTCTGACACGTTCACAAGAGAAACTAAACTTTTCCTGGGATCTATCTCTAAAAACTAAATAATAAATAACAGATATCTCGCGAATAGAACTAACCAATACTAGTTGTATCGGACATAGTCATCCTCCAATCACAATTTCCAAATAATTGGTAGACAAAATGTTAAGCCCCGCCTACCTCTCCTCTAGAACATTCGTGGCTATTTCTTATTGCGACAAATCTAATAATTAGAAATAGCTCCAGATCAAGTAAACATTTGAACCAATCACAACACACGTTATTAGTTTCTCTAAAACAAGTAATTTGTTATCGTAATTTCCTAAAAATCTTTTTTGACATACCACTTGAATACTTAACAGTCTCAGATCAATACTTTAACTTCTAGAAATAGCATTACAAATCTATACATATTCGAACATTTTAATAATCGTGCAGTTTGCGCTGTTGTAAAATTTTGTCAGCTGAACTGAGAAAAGTAGACAGGCAATTATATACTTATTGTAAACACATCAATAGAATGTCACCGACATTAATATTTCAGTAACTGACATATCATGAAACACTTTGGCAAATATGAAATATAGAACAGATGCCTATTGCTACATATTTAATGATAACAGGTGAGGGTGATAATGAGAAATAACAAATTTAAATTGAATATTTGTTCACAATAAAAGCAGCAGCAACGACGTGAACTAGACAATTAATAAATCGATGGTCAAACCTGCACCGGCTAAGAAGGACTGAATAAAAAATCGAATGTAAACAGTAGGTTTTACACAATGAAACAGTGTGGAAAAAAATTAAATGAGCTGTTCACACAAATAATACTCAACACTGCACATCAAACTATAGCTAAATGATGTAGAACACAATATAGACCAATTTGGATCATAGAACAGGAGACAGCAGTATAAGAAAGAAAGAAAGCCAGAATAGTGCTGGAGCAGAATCCAACATTGAATAATAAAATAAGTTATAACAAGGCTAGTTCTTACGGTTAAACTAGTTTCTAAATAAAGCAAAGAAAAAAAAATGGCAAGAAACATGCACTAAACTTGATCTGTGACAAGCAAATAAAGCCTGGAGACTTATGCAACATCTGTCTGGTGGTAAAAGAGAGTCAAACACCAAATCAATAAAATGAAATAATGAAATCGCCTGCACTAAAAAAAATATTGTTAAAAATTTTAATAGCTACTTTGCTATTATTTAGCAACTTAGCGCTAAATCTTACAGATAGTAATAAAATGCATCTACATAATTTAAAATTAATTGGAAGAGCTCAAGCAGCAAATTCTGCAATATTTGAAGAAGATTTTAACATAACGAATATAAAATTTTAAAAATCAACAGGGCCTGACAAGATAAATAATGAGATAATAAATCATTTCGACAAGTCAGATATAGAAACATGACACAGACTGATCAACAAGTCATGGGAAGAGAGCAAAATTCCTCAGACATGGAGAAATGTAATACCTATAGTGCCGTTGCTCATGAAAAACAAGCCTGCAGATGAACCAAGAAGCTATCGTTCCATATCCCTAACATCATGCATAGGTAAAATAGCTGTGAGTATGGTCAATAGCAGACTATTCTGGTATTTGAAAACATATCATACCGGTTGCTATGAACAAGCTGGTTTCAGGGCAGGCAATAACGCAGAAGGCCAAATCTTCAGGTTAATACAACAGGTCCAAGATGGATTTCAGAAGAGACAACATACTCTAGCCATCCTAGTGGACCTGCACCAGGCTTATGATAGAGTCTGGATACTCTAGCCTTCCTTCTAGACCTGCAGCAGGCTTATGATAGAGTCTTGATACTCTAGCCATCCTAGTGGACCTGCAGCAGGCTTATGATAGAGTCTGGATACTCTAGCCATCCTAGTAGACCTGCAGCAGGTTTATGATAGATTCTGGCGTAAGGGGCTTTTATTGAAGATGAGAGATGCCGGAATACATGGGAAACTGTACAAATGGGTCAAATATTTCCTAGTTGACAAAACAATACAAACTAAATTAAATGAATCCATTTCAGACAAAGAGGTGCTAGAAGAAGGATTACCACAGGGATCACCACTCAGTTGTACCCTGTTATAAATATATAAATATATATATATATATATATATGTGTGTGTGTGTGTGTATATATATATATATATCAATGATCTGACTAATACCCTGATAAACAAAAAAAAAAGCTTTCTATTCGGATGATCTGGTCATGTGGAGGACAAATTAAAATATTAGAACAGCTGAAGCACAACTAAACTAAGACCTACTATAATACCTTGAAAATAAACATTAATATACAGAAAACAGTATAAACAGTATTTAACAGAAGTAACAAAATAGCTAAGGCAAACATCAAACTCAATCTCCAACACAATAGTCAAAAAAAATATGAACACCCTACATTTTTAGGAAATTCTACTCGACCGGCAATTGATCCTGAATAAACACGTCGGGAGACTCACTATGAAGGCAATACGAAGACTTCAACTAATGAAAAGGCTTTCCGGTACCTTATGGGTGCAGACAAAGAAACACTTAGAAATCTCTATCTGGGATATGTCCGCTCTGTTTTGTACTATGGTAGCTCGCTTCAAGCGACATGCAACAAAACAACTAACATGTCAATGGACAAGATACACAATAATGTATTTACGACTTATCAGTGGTGTAATGAGGTCCTCTCCAGTTGCAACCTGCGAAGTTCACTGCAATGTGGAACCTTAAGAGATAAAGAGAAACAAGGCCGCGATGGTGCTCTATGAAAGACTACAAATAATGGAGAAAGACCACCCGAATAGAAAACTAGTAGATACATGGACTGCAAAACAAAAAATTAAGCAGATGTCAGTATTGCAACATGTTAGAAATATACAAAATATATGCCAACGACCTGTAAAAAGACTGCAAACATCAAGAGCCATTAGGAACATTAATACATTATCCAGCTGGAAGATATATAGTAGAAATATGTGGCCCTAGTGGTGTAGTCAGTAACAATTATGAAGCAGGAAAAACAACTATATAAACATCAATTTATCATTTAAATACCATTTCCCATACCATCATTATCATCATGTGCCATACGATTGGCGTAGGCGATCATGTTCTTTCACAATTTTCTATCTAAAGTGCATCGTATCAGTTCTGTTGTTGACCGTTTTCCATGCCATGACAGCAAGCTATCCAGTATTTTCTCTTTTTGTCGTTCGCCATCACTCTTTCCTTTTATTTTGCCAGTTGTAAAACAGGTATTCCAACTTTCCTCTTCTCATGATGTGCCCAACAATTGTAGATTGTTTCTTTCTGGTGTTTTTTAAGGTGTCCCTTTTTGTGGTGCCCTCTTTGAGAATTTCCTCATTGGTCTTTTTAGCTGTCCAGGGAACTTTCAACATTCTTATGAGAAATCCCATCTCTGTGGCCTCTAATCGTCTTTTCATTTGTTTGTCTACTGTCCATGACACCCTTCCATAGGTCAGATGGCTCTATTTTTCACCACTGAACTCTCTTTCTCACTTCTATTGAAATAGATTCGTTGCAAATGACATTCTTCATTTTCTGAAATGCTTTTTTGGCCTGAGCTGTTTTTTTTTTTTATTTCTGTGATGCGTCTTCCATCTGATGTTATTATTGTGTCCATATATTTGATGCGTTACACCTGTTTCGGATTTGTCCTCTGTATTTTTAAGCTGCATGATGGTGATGATTGTTTCTTTGATATGACCATTACTTCTGTTTTCTTACTATTCAGAGTGAGACCTTTACCATAACATCGAAGAAAGAAACAAAATCACATTTTCTGATTTCAAATCGGCTCTACGAGCACTGGGAAACTATAGGAACAAACCAAAGCTCTCACAGCTTACTATAGATACAGATAAATTCATTGAGGTAGATGAATCCATAACAACAGCAACAACAAAAAGAGACATACTTTGTTTATAAAGGAGACAAAGTGACGCTAGTGTTACAGGGATAGATTTATCCTCTACCAAAGGAGGAGAAAGACCTCTTCTTTTCCTTCGCTTGTATTCGGGACACCCTTGAGCAAGGTTGAACTCCCGTTTAGCCCGCCTATCAAGGCTACGTGAAGCCATCGGAGCAGGTGGATGACGGTATTGTGGTAGCATCCTACAAATAGTACCGGTTATGGTTCCCACTCCGTGATGCAGGCCGGGTATCTCAATTGTAGAGACAATGGCTGCAATCTGCGGCTAGTACAGTCACTGCCCAGAAATAAAAAGGAAAAGCGATCTATCATCTTATATTGCCAATTAGAATTGTGTAAAAATACAAGTTAATATATACAACTACCGACGTTAATGGGGACAGTCACCTCGTACGGTTGTGAGTGTCATGTGCTACAGGTGACACACGATCGTCACCAATACAGGTGCTACTGTAAGCAGCAAGATAAAAAAAAAATAAATAAATACTATCAATAGGAGCTTTAAACATTACATCAGCATTTTATGTTGACAAGCTAGAAAACATCGACCAAGAAATGAAGAGAAAAAAAATTGAACGTCTTGGGACAAGAAAAATGAGATGGAAATGAGCAGGATTATTACAACGCAACAGTGGAAATGTAATTTAATCTGGGAGAACCACACACGATCATGTTAGATAGAGAATGAAGCAAAAAAGTGAAAGGATGGCCAGTATCAGATAATTCTCTAGTAATATTGAGATGTAGACCAATAAATATCAACATAATTCAAGCGTATGCATCAACAACTAACAGCGAAGAAGATGTCAACACCTTTTATATTTAGCTATACATGATAATGGAACAGTGTAAATCGAAAGAAATAACGCTTGTATTAGTTCATCGGTGATATATAGAACCAATTCTGACGTATGGAAGCGAATCATGGACAGTAGACAAACAAATGAAAAGACGATTAGAGAACACAGAGATAGGATTTCTCAGAAGAATGTTGAGAGTTCCCTGGACAGCTAAAAAGACCAATGAGGAAATTCTCAAAGAGTCCAACACAAAAAGGGAGCTCCAAAAAAATATCAGAAAGAAACAATCAACATTTTTCGGGCATATCATGAGAAGAAGAAAGTCGGAATACACGGTTACAACTGGCAAAATAAAAGGAAAGAGAGATAGCGGACGACAAAGAGAAAAAATACTGGATAGCTTAGTGTCATGGCATGGAAAACAGTCAACAACAGAACTGATACGATGCACTATAGATAGAAGATTATGGAAGGACATGATCGCCTTCACCAACCGGTATGGCACATGATGAATGAATTCGGGATATTTCAATTCCAAGGTTGGCACAGCTAAAGTGCAAAATGTGACTGGAGGACATGGCCTATGAGAGATGAATGATAGAATGGATAAATTGACAGACTGGGCAAAGACACATGAAATAATTATAGGTAACACCTGGTTCAAACAACATCGTATTTGCCTTTGGACATTGCAAAGCCCAGACAACAAAGTACACAATCAAATCGATTTTATATTGGTACAGGGGAGATTCTAGTATGGACTACCATTTGTTAAAACAAGGCCATGATAAGATTGCAATAGTGGCCACGTACCAGTAGTTGGAAAAAAATGAGGACATAACTGCAGAAGACACATAAATCCCCACAAAATGTGAAATTATAAATAGATAAGTTTAGAGCAGGCAGATTGATAAGTGGTAAGTACTTTACGATGGTAAGCAATATATATATATATATATATATATATATATATATATATATATATATTGATACTGAGAAAATACAGACCATCGAGGGGCAGTGGGAAATTCGATTAAGCAAACATCAATATAAGTAGTACTAGTGACAAAAGGAACCAATAAAAAGAAATGGATGACAGAAGAAATACTGTAAATAATGGTCGAAAGGAGAAAACTTAAGAAAGAAGAACGGACATACAGAATATTGCTCAAAGGAGATCCAAAACAAATGCAGAGAAGCAAACGGAGGATGGTTTAAGCAGAAATGTGAAGAAATGGAAAAAAAAACACAACAAAAGAAAGACACTCAATATATGCACAACCAGTTAGATGAATTAACAAAAAGAAAAGAATTGAAGGTTTTAGATTCTGTAAAATCAAAGGAAGGAAACAAAATAATGGGACAGGAGATTTAATGGAAAGATAGACAGAATATATCAGCCAACTCTATGATGATGAAAGGCCAGATCTAAACGATTCAAACAAAGATACATGACCACCAATAATGTAAAGTGAAGTGGAGGTGGCAATTCAACACATGAAAAGAGACAAAGCTTCAGGTCCCGACAATATGACAAACGAAGAAATAGATGCATTAAAAGATATGGGAGTACAATTCATAATAGAACTACTCAAAAACATAAATAACGTTGGACACATACACGGAGATCTACTAACATTTACCTTTGCATGCATCCCGAAAATGTCATGTGCATTCTGATTGTGAAGACCATCGCACTATTTATCTCTTGAGCCATATGACGACAATATTACTTTGAATCATCATGTGTAAGAGCATAATAAAACCAGAATTCAATGAGGTGCAATGGATTTGTGGAAGGAAAGGGCACCAATAATGTAATTTACACACTGAGGACATTGACAGAAAGAGCAATAGAGGTACAGAAATATCTATATATGTGCTTTCTAGACTACACAAATGATTTTGTCAAAGTAAAACATGTAAAAATAATCAGTATGCTGGAGAAATTAAACAATAATGGCAAGGATAAGAGAGTCATAAAAAAACATGTACTAGTAACACATCAGCCATACGAATTAACAATCAAACGGGACAGTTCCAAAATATAAAACAAGATAAGTTCTGTCGACGGGTTTGTTTTCACTTTACAGTAAAAATATTATGCCGTAAATAGTAGACAAAAAAGGAATTGAAGACAACGGTCACAACATAACCAGTTTGTTAAATGCGGATGACACAGTCTTAATAGCAGAGACAGCCAATGAACTACAAGAAATGATAGGCATACTAGTAAAAGAAAGAACGAAGAAAGGTCTGAATAGTAAGAAAATAGAAGTAATGGCCATATCGAAGAAATAATCACCACTATCATTGTGCTTAAAAATAAACAGGACAGGTCTGAAACAAGTGCAGCGCGTCAAATACTTGGGGACCGTAATAACATCAGATGGAAAATGCACTACATAAATAAAAAAGAGAATAGCTAAGGCCAAAATAGTGTTTCAGAAAATGAAGAATATCCTTCACAATAATTCTATTTCAATAGAAGTGAGAAAGAGAGTTCATCGGTGATAAATAGAGCCAATCTGACCTATGGAAGGGTGTCAGGGACAGTAGACAAACAAATTAAAAGACAATTAGAGGTCACATAGATGGGATTTCTCGGAAGAATGTGGAAAGTTCCCTGGACAGCTAAAAAGACCAACGAGGACATTCTCAAATAGGTCAACACAAAAAAGAGCGTATAAAAACAACAGAAAACAACAATCAATAATTTTCGAGCTCATCATGAGAAGAGGAAAGTTGGCATACTTGGTTACAACTGACAAAATACAGGGGAAGAGATAGCGGACCACAAAGAGAGAAAATTCCAGTTAGCTTGGTGTCTTGACATGAAAAACTGTCAACAACAAAACTGATTGATGCACTGTAGATAGACGATTGTGGAAGGACATGATCGTCTACGCCAACCGGTATGGTACATGATAATGATGATGACACAATTTTAAATTTCTGCCTTACAGACCATTATCTTCTTCAAAAGAGTTTAGTATTGACGTATATGTCGCCGAGTCTACCAATATTAGGAGCCGCGATAGCTCAGTGGTTAGTGAACTGGACTACAACGGACATGGGGTAGGGTTCGATCCCATCCGACGGCTTCCGGGTTCACCCAACCTTAAATGGGTACCGGATTTTTTTTTGGGAAAGTAAAGCAGCACGGGCGTAATACTGACCACACAGTACCCCAAAAATCATGTGCTGAAGGTCTGTAAAATATAGGGTCACTAACACCATATTTCCCTATACGCCACTTGGCGTGACGGGGGTACTTTACTTTTTTTTACTACTAATATTGATGTTTTCATATTCACATAATACTACTAATATATAATAATTCACATGTTTCTAAAACAATTAAAAACTTACGACTTTGTTTGGTTAATCTGCTGTTTGATCTCTAACTACATTTGCAAATTTGGGAACAGGTAGATCTTTCTGCAGGAGAACGTTGGCAGTAACTACTGTAGATCGAGAACAGTCTTCTTAGAACTATGAATAGTGTTGGATGAGTGCATATATTTGACTTATTGCTTACAAATCAAACATTTCATTACATGATGACAGTTATTCTGTGCACACTGTGAGCTGTGCGTTTTATCTGTTTTGATCGTGTTTCGATATTCCGATTGTTTTCGATGAATTATGGTATCGTATGATGGAGAACAAATGACTGTGTGTCACTTTCTATGCGGTTTAGTCTTATGTCTTTTGGCGTGTGCTGAGACTGCTACAATGGGGTTTACAGCTACCATTCTTTGTTTGGGAGATGAGATAGTAATTTGGATAACTGCACAGGCACGGCCGGGTAAGCATTTATGGATTTTAATTCGTTTCGGTGATACCAGGGCATTTCATAACCATAACCAATTTTATATATGGAATGTGAAATACCGGACAACTCTAATCCTAAATATAGCATAAGCCCTCAGCCAGCAACGCTTATTTCACTTGTGTCGGACATGCCTATTTCTGCCTTTAATAAAATGGAAATTGTGTATCTCTAAATAGATTCAACGGATATCCCAAGAAGTTAATTTATCTATCCATTCACTTATATTGAATGCTTGCCTGCTGAGGGGGACCACCCAAAGGTTGTGACGTTTTCAGCAATACGAGCAGGGGCGGTTGTGGGTAAATGACGACAACCGTCTATAGCTAACAAAGCTAAAGTCGTCACAAGTTTGGATGCTTTGGGGAAAATCCTCTTATCCATTCGGCTTTCAATAAAGGTGGCATTGATCCATCGTAATAAACGATTTTGAGATAAATTAACTACGAATAAACACAATTATGACGTTTGTCACGAACGTGTTTTATGCTCTGCTACCGATCAGAAAATGCAACTTTTAAAAATTCTTCTTTTAGACTATATACATTATCGTTGATTTGAATTACAATTTTTTATACCATTCATTGGTCAATAAATTATCTTTTATTCTTTGTTACCTGTGATTACACCTGGTATAACCATGTCAGACAGCAAACATGTGTGTTGTATTCTTACAAGTTATCGCTGACAACATGTCCAAACAAAGATAATCGTTTAGCTTGGCAGTCAATGGGACAACTTTTACAGCCGTAGTAGTAGACTGGTGTCAGTTTGACCTCTTGCATTTTACATTTTATAACGGCTCGACATTAACGGATGTATTACTACGCGATGATCACATTGACTATATCATGAAAGAATATCAGTGGAAGTGCTAGTAAAATGTGCCAATTAGTCAATGGATATGTCAGGCAGTAGGAGTGTTCCATTGAAAGACCTTATCACAGTTGAACAATATATCATATTAGAGTATCACCTTATTGTAGGTACAGCGATATCGTTATTAGGTTTGGTCTCCAACATCAATATCAAGATATTTATTGCCATGGGCCTCAAAGACGGTGTCACTGTTTCATTCCTGGCCTTGTCAATCATCGATCTGTGTTATCTCCCAGACTCACTTTTCTCAGGAGTTGCAATAGACCTTCGTATCGCTGAATTTAAGCACATCGCCATATTTCAGATAGATCCATATTTTTTTTTCTGTAATTTTCGGAAACATCACCAGCAGTCTCCGTGTCGCCTCCAAGTTCAGAGAGTCTTCAGTGTTGACGTCAGAGATTATCGACACCAACAATACAAATATAATCCCAGAAGGAAATGTGAAAGTTGATTCCTCTAATTCTGGTTCTGGAACCTCCGGTAAATTGACGTGCAAAGACCTTTGTGTAGTCCAGCAGGTAATTCTCATATATCTGGTCTATAACATTTGCAATATGCCGAAGATGTTAATTATCATAGTGGGGGCTATTGAAGGAGAATTTGCCTTTGGTAAACGGTTCAATAATATATACAGTGGCGCTCAAGTTCTGAGACAAACGTTTGAGATTGTAAATGCCTCGGTCAACATGTTAATTTACTATGAATACAGCACAAAGTTTAGATCAACACTTTTTCATAAATGAATTGATACATTGCATTTCAAATCAATACAATCTGCAACTCAGCAAGTGTCTATTTTAAATTCTACACTTCCCGGTTTGATTATTTTCATTTTGGACTGGATTAGTTATCGTTCAAAATAAACGTAAAGGTTTTAATATACACGCAGCAAGTTAAGAAAACAGTTAGGAAGTATTTTATGTTGAAGCCAAATTAACTCCGACTAAAAGAATATTTATTACTTGCAAGATCCCCAATTTCTTCTGTTGCCACTACGAAAAGAGATGTCTTAAGACTACCTATTTCTTGACTACTATGTCTCATCTTCCTGGATCCTTGTCTTTCATATTTTTTCCCCAGCTCGCTGTGTTTTTTGACGTGACAATAGTATTTCAATTTCATCTGAAGAATGTTGTTTAAGAGCCAGTTCTGTTCAGAGTTTAGATCTTTATTATGTCGAATTGCCCTGATTTCGTTATGTAAAGTATGCCAAGGATTTTTCTATAAAATTTAGTTTGAATAAATCAATTCTTGTTTCTTGTTTGCGAGATTGTCCTTGATTTTCAACAATATATTGCAATCAAAAAGAATCATGCTCAGAGTAATTTTAATTTTAGGCCTATTGCCTTGTTTGTATTGTGCCACATGTTCTTTATGGTGTATACTTTTTGTATTCTGCGTCATGTTCTTTATGGTGTATACTTTTTTGTATTCTGCCACATGTTCTTTATGGTGTATACTTTTTTGTATTGTGCCACATGTTCTTTATGGTGTGTACTTTTTGTATTGTGTCACATGCTCTTTATGGTGTATACTTTTTGTACTGTGTCACATGCTCTTTATGGTGTGTACTTTTTGTATTGTGCCACATGTTCTTTATGGTGTATACTTTTTGTATTGCTAACCCTTTGTGTAGTTACACACGAATTTTGAGAATGGTGAACATTTTGACGGCGTGACCATCGAAAAGGAGGGCAGTTTCCTTGTCTGACCAGGACATTAGCAACGATGTCTCCTATGATATAAGATGAGATTTGTTCTAAACGCACCTGTTCGTTCATTTACTTCATTGAGAAATATAACACCCCCCCCCCACACATACACACACACACACACCTCTATATATCAAAGAAACGTTGTTGATAGAATAAAATTGTAAAGTACATTACGCTCATATTTCGCAAGTAGATACCTGAACTGTGTAATAAAAGTGATTTCTCCGTCCTTGTCAAACAGAATAACTTGAGACCAAGCACAGATATAAAATATTCTACATCAAAAAAGCAATATCTGATATTGAGTTTTTGAGTTATTTGAGGACCATCATCATTGCTTTCATATCCCCTCCTAAGCGATGTACCAGAATGTCATCAGCAAAAGTCATAGTTTATCCCCTCCCATCCAGCTGTTGTTCTGTGATCGTTATTGTGTACACGTTAAATAGAACTGGTGACAATTGGGAGCCTTGTGGCAGACCTGGACAAATGAATGGTGGCTCGGATGACCAACTTCCACTCTACCTACTCTGACCTGACAATAAAATATTCAAGTATCTTGGCACACCAACAGAAAAGATTTGGCCTGGTGTGTCAGAGTTGCCAGGCATGAAGAAAGTCCAATTCAATGAAAACCCTTACAATGTGATAAAAAACAAATTTGGCTCATATCTGACAGAAATTGGCTTTGATCAACCAGATTGTGGGAAAAAGATTAATTGATAACAGAAACTACATGTAAATAATAGACTCTAGTGGATGAATTGTTCTCTCTACTGTGGGGAATAGTCATATCTGTATTATCACATGAGAGGTCATAGTTATGATTATAATGGGGTGTATCTGTGGTTGAATTATAATAGTGTTATACCTTAAACTGTGAAAAAACAACTAGCCAATTTATTCAGATATTGCCTGCTTTAGCTAGGAATATTAGTAGAGGAGGTTCTGTTCCATTGTAAAGATGGCGGGATCTAGGTCACATTCTCTTGATCGCTGCAGTAAGTGCATTCGGGATCTGATTAATTTCGGTTCTCCGTTGTACTTTACTGCGTCAAAGTAAAAGTGATGATCTTCGTATTACATCTGCGCCGCTAAAGCGATGTTGTACGCCGGCAACAGTCCCTTTTTGACAAATCAAGTGTTGTGAATTCGACCTTCCAACGTCTAGACTTGATCTGCGCTTTACGTCACATTAGTGCTGTTCATGGCCGTTCTTGGAATTCTTTGACGCATATTATTTCCATGTTACTTATCAATGTAGACTGTTTCGTCAGCAGCAGTGTTATCTCTTTACGGAATTTGCTTCGTGTTTTGTTCGTCTTAGGCTGCTTTTACTAGAGTAATCAGAATTTGAAAAGGAGAGAAATTGTGTATACGACATTTATTTTTTGTGTGCTACTTCATCGTACTGTTCATCGTACATCCCTAGACTCTAGACCGGCCGTACGCTAATCTTACGTTCGGTTGTTTGATGTGCGACGGGGATAATCTGACGACTAACTGTGTGTCTATATGTTCGGAATTGGAGTCAACAACGATGGCCTAGCATCATCAAGCGCTCTACATTTTAAAAAAATATGATGATCATCATTTTCAAGAGGACGTGAACTCCCGGTATATGGTGGATAGGTGGCGGGAACAACTGAAGGCTATGTCTGAAGAGTGTTCCTTGTTGCAGTTTCCTCATATTCCAAGTCCGGCTTGTTGCAGGAGCTACTGAGGTATGTGTTCTGTGCACACCGTGAACTGTGTGTCTCATCTGTTTTGATCATGTTTCGATATTCCAATTGCTTTCGATGAATGATGATATCGTATGTGAGGGAACAGTTGGCTGTGTTCACTTTCTGCGTGGTTTCGCCTTATGTCTTTTGGCGTGTGCTGAGACTGCTATGATGGGGACTACAGTCACCTTTCTTTGTTTGGGAGATGAGATTCGTATGATTACGCTGGTACGGGCGGTTGAGCAATTATGGATTTTAATTCGTTTTCAGTGATACCGGGGCTTTCCTTAACCAAATAACCAAATCTGACCTGACCAATAGATATGTGGATAGGGCTGTGGACAAAATCACGCTAAAGTGCCCGGAAACACGCCAAATGAAAGCTGCAACCTTACTCTGGAAACGTTTACGAGACGGATTACCTCCCGTAAAGAAAACAGTTTGTGTCTAAGCGAGGTAACCAAGGCATAATTTCTCCACGTGAAAGTTTATGTAGAGTTATTGCCAATTTCACACTGGTTTAGTGGTTGCTGCTTTGTTCCATACTCTTCTAAACACAAGATCGAACATTGGCTGTGATCGGTCATTGAACCTAATTGACATATATATATATATATATATATATATGATCACAGAACAACAGCTGGATG
Organism: Megaustenia siamemsis; assembly: GCA_032433765.1. Taxonomy (NCBI): domain Eukaryota; kingdom Metazoa; phylum Mollusca; class Gastropoda; order Stylommatophora; family Ariophantidae; genus Megaustenia; species Megaustenia siamemsis. Next base: position 52,979,450 of record JAVIAB010000047.1, on the reverse strand, counting down.
GGAGGGGATAAACTATGACTTTTGCTGATGACATTCTGGTACATCGCTTAGGAGGGGATATGAAAGCAATGATGATGGTCCTCAAATAACTCAAAAACTCAAAATCAGATATTGCTTTTTTGATGTAGAATGTTTTATATCTGTGCTTGGTCTCAAGTTATTCTGTTTGACAAGGACGGAGAAATCACTTTTATTACACAGTTCAGGTATCTACTTGCGAAATATGAGCGTAATGTACTTTACAATTTTATTCTATCAACAACGTTTCTTTGATATATAGATGTGTGTGTGTGTGTGTGTGGGGGGGGGGGGGGGAGGGTGGTATAATTCTCAATGAAGTAAATGAACGAACAGGTGCGTTTAGAACAAATCTCATCTTATATCATAGGAGACATCGTTGCTAATGGCCTGGTCAGACAAGGAAACTGCCCTCCTTTTCGATGGTCACGCCATTAAAATGTTCACCATTCTCAAAATTCGTGTGTAACTACACAAAGGGTTAGCAATACAAAAAGTATACTCCATAAAGAACATGTGGCACAATACAAAAAGTACACACCATAAAGAGCATGTGACACAGTACAAAAAGTATACACCATAAAGAGCATGTGACACAATACAAAAAGTGTACACCATAAAGAACATGTTGCACAATACAAAAAGTATACACCATAAAGAACATGTGGCACAATGCAAAAAGTACACACCATAAAGAACATGTGGCACAATACAAAAAGTATACACCATAAAGAACATGTGGCAGAATACAAAAAAGTATACACCATAAAGAACATGTGGCAGAATACAAAAAGTATACACCATAAAGAACATGTGGCACAATACAAACAAGGCAATAGGCCTAAAATTAAAATTACTCTGAGCGTGATTCTTTTTGAATGCAACATATTGTTGAAAATCAAGGACAATCTCGCAAACAAGAAACAAGAATTGATTTATTCAAACTAAATTTTATAGAAAAATCCTTGGCATACTTTAGATAACGAAATCAGAGCAATTCGACATAATAAAGATCTAAACTCTGAACAGAACTGGCTCTTAAACAACATTCTTCAGATGAAATTGAAATACTATTGTCACGTCAAAAAACACAGCGAGCTGGGGAAAAAATATGAAAGACAAGGATCCAGGAAGATGAGACATAGTAGTCAAGAAATAGGTAGTCTTAAGACATCTCTTTTCGTAGTGGCAAAAGAAGAAATTGGGGATCTTGCAAGTAATAAATATTCTTTTAGTCGGAGTTAATTTGGCGTCAACATAAAATACTTCCTAACTGTTTTCTTAACTTGCTGCGTGTATATTAAAACCTTTACGTTTATTTTGAACGATAACTAATGCAGTCCAAAATGAAAATAAACAAACCGGGAAAGTGTAGAATTTAAAATAGACACTTGCTGAGTTGCAGATTGTATTGATTTGAAATGCAATGTATCAATTCATTTATGAAAAAGTGTTGATCTAAACTTTGTGCTGTATTCATAGTAAATTAACATGTTGACCGAGGCATTTACAATCTCAAACGTTTGTCTCAGAACTTGAGCGCCACTGTATATATTATTGAACCGTTTACCAAAGGCAAATTCTCCTTCAATAGCCCCCACTATGATAATTAACATCTTCGGCATATTGCAAATGTTATAGACCAGATATATGAGAATTACCTGCTGGACTACACAAAGGTCTTTGCACGTCAATTTACCGGAGGTTCCAGAACCAGAATTAGAGGAATCAACTTTCACATTTCCTTGTGGGATTATATCTGTATTGTTGGTGTCGATAATCTCTGACGTCAACACTGAAGACTCTCTGAACTTGGAGGCGACACGGAGACTGCTGGTGATGTTTCCGAAAATTACAGAAAAAAAAATATGGATCTATCTGAAATATGGCGATGTGCTTAAATTCAGCAATACGAAGGTCTATTGCAACTCCTAAGAATAGTGAACCTGTGAGATAACAGATCGATGATTGACAAGGCCAGGAATGAAACAGTGACACCGTCTTTGAGGCCCATGGCAATAAATATCTTGATATTGATGATGTTGGAGACCAAACCTAATAACGATATCGCTGTACCTACAATAAGGTGATACTCTAATATGATATATTGTTCAACTGTGATAAGGTCTTTCAATGAACACTCCTTCTGCCTGACATATCCATTTATTAATTGGCACATTTTACTAGCACTTCCACTGATATTCTTTCATGCTATAGTCAATGTGATCATCGCGTAGTAATACATCCGTTAATGTCGAGCCGTTATAAAATGTAAAATGCAAGAGGTCAAACTGACACCAGTCTACTACTACGTCTGTAAAAGTTGTCCCATTGACTGCCAAGCTAAACGATTATCTTTGTTTGGACATGTTGTCAGCGATAACTTGTAAGAATACAACACACATGTTTGCTGTCTGACATGGTTATACCAGGTGTAATCACAGGTAACAAAGAATAAAAGATAATTTATTGACCAATGAATGGTATAAAAAATTGTAATTCAAATCAACGATAATGTATATAGTCTAAAAGAAGAATTTTTAAAAGTTGCATTTTCTGATCGGTAGCAGAGCATAAAACACGTTCGTGACAAACGTCATAATTGTGTTTATTCGTAGTTAATTTATCTCAAAATCGTTTATTACGATAGATCAATGCCACCTTTATTGAAAGCCGAAGGGATAAGAGGATTTTCCCCAAAGCATCCAAACTTGTGACGACTTTAGCTTTGTTAGCTATAGACGGTTGTCGTATTTACCCACAACCGCCCCTGCTCGTATTGCTGAAAACGTCACAACCTTTGGGTGGTCCCCCTCAGCAGGCAAGCATTCAATATAAGTGAATGGATAGATAAATTAACTTCTTGGGATATCCGTTGAATCTATTTAGAGATACACAATTTCCATTTTATTAACGGCAGAAATAGGCATGTCCGACACAAGTGAAATAAGCGTTGCTGGCTGAGGGCTTATGCTATATTTAGGACTAGAGTTGTCCGGTATTTCACATTCCATATATAGAATTGGTTATGGTTATGAAATGCCCTGGTATCACCGAAACGAATTAAAATCCATAAATGCTCACCCGGCCGTGCCTGTGCAGTTATCCAAATTACTATCTCATCTCCCAAACATAGAATGGTAGCTGTAACCCCCATCATAGCAGACTCAGCACATACCAAAAGACATAAGGCTAAACCGCATAGAAAGTGACACACAGTCATTTGTTCTCCATCATACGATACCATAATTCATCGAAAACAATCGGAATATCGAAACACGATCAAAACAGATAAAACGCACAGCTCACAGTGGGCACAGAATAACTGTCATCATGTAATGAAATGTTTGATTTGTAAGCAATAAGTCAAATATATGCACTCATCCAACACTATTCATAGTTCTAAGAAGACTGTTCTCGATCTACAGTAGTTACTGCCAACGTTCTCCTGCAGAAAGATCTACCTGTTCCCAAATTTGCAAATGTAGTAGGAGATCAAACAGCAGATTAACCAAACAAAGTCGTAAGTTTTCAATTGTTTTAGAAACATGTGAATATAAAAACAACAATATTGGTAGACTCGGCGACATATACGTCAATACTAAACTCTTTTGAAGAAGATAATGGTCTGTAAGGCGGAAATTTAAAATTGTGTCATCATCATTATCATGTACCATACCGGTTGGCGTAGACGATCATGTCCTTCCACAATCGTCTATCTACAGTGCATCAATCAGTTTTGTTGTTGACAGTTTTTCATGTCAAGACACCAAGCTATCTGGAATTTTCTCTCTTTGTGGTCCGCTATCTCTTCCCCTGTATTTTGTCAGTTGTAACCAAGTATGCCAACTTTCCTCTTCTCATGATGAGCTCGAAAATTATTGATTGTTGTTTTCTGTTGTTTTTATACGCTCTTTTTTGTGTTGACTTATTTGAGAATGTCCTCGTTGGTCTTTTCAGCTCTCCAGGGAACTTTCCACATTCTTCCGAGAAATCCCATCTATGTGACCTCTAATTGACTTTTAATTTGTTTGTCTACTGTCCCTGACACCCTTCCATAGGTCAGATTGGCTCTATTTATCACCGATGAACTCTCTTTCTCACTTCTATTGAAATAGAATTATTGTGAAGGATATTCTTCATTTTCTGAAACACTATTTTGGCCTGAGCTATTCTCCTTTTTACTTTATGTTCTTCCATCTGAAGTTATTACAGTCCCCAAGTATTTGACGCGCTGCACTTGTTTCAGACCTGTCCTGTTTATTTTTAAGCACAATGATAGTGGTGATTATTTCTTCGTTATGGCCATTACTTCTATTTTCTTACTATTCAGACCTTTCTTCGTTCTTTCTTTTACTAGTATGTCTATCATTTCTTGTAGTTCATTGGCTGTCTCTGCTATTAAGACTGTGTCATCCGCATTTAACAAACTGGTTATGTTGTGACCGTTGTCTTCAATTCCTTTTTTGTCTACTATTTACGGCATAATATTTTTACTGTAAAGTGAAAACAAACCCGTCGACAGAACTTATCTTACTCCTTGTTTTATATTTTGGAACTGTCCCGTTTGATTGTTAATTCGTATGGCTGATGTGTTACTATTATATATATATATTATAATATATAGTACATGTTTTTTTATGACTCTCTTATCCTTGCCATTATTGTTTAATTTCTCCAGCATACTGATTATTTTTACATGTTTTACTTTGACAAAATCCTTTGTGTAGTCTAAAAAGCACATATATAGATATTTCTGTACCTCTATTGCTCTTTCTGTCAATGTCCTCAGTGTGTAAATTACATTATTGGTGCCCTTTCCTTCCACAAATCCATTGCACCTCATTGAATTCTGGTTTTATTATGCTCTTACACATGATGATTCAAAGTAATATTGTCGTCATTTGGCTCAAGAGATAAATAGTGCGATGGTCTTCACAATCAGAATGCACATGACATTTTCGGGATGGATGCAAAGGTAAATGTTAGTAGATCTCCGTGTATGTGTCCAACGTTATTTATGTTTTTGAGTAGTTCTGTTATGAATTGTACTCCCATGTCTTTTAATGCATCTATTTCTTCGTTTGTCATATTGTCGGGACCTGGAGCTTTGTCTCTTTTAATGTGTTGAATTGTCACCTCCACTTCACTTAACATTAGTGGTGGTCATGTATCTTTGTTTGAATCGTTTAGATCTGGCCTTTCATCATCATAGAGTTGGCTGATATATTCTGTCTATCTTTCCATTAAATCTCCTGTCCCATTATTTTGTTTCCTTCCTTTGATTTTACAGAATCAAAAACCTTCAATTATTTTCTTTTTGTTAATTCATCTAACTGGTTGTGCATATATTGTGTGTCTTTCTTTTGTTGTGTTTTTTTTCCATTTCTTCAAATTTCTGCTTAAACCATCCTCCCTTTGCTTCTCTGCATTTGTTTTGGATCTCCTTTGAGCAATATTCTGTATGTCCGTTCTTCTTTCTTAAGTTTTCTCCTTTCGACCATTATTTACAGTATTTCTTCTGTCATCCATTTCTTTTTATTGGTTCCTTTTGTCACTAGTACTACTTATATTGATGTTTGCTTAATCGAATTTCCCACTGCCCCTCGATGGTATGTATTTTCTCAGTATCAATTTATATATATTGTTTACCATCGAAAAGTACTTACCACTTATCAATCTGCCTGCTCTAAACTTATCTATTTATAATTTCACATTTTGTGGGGATTTATGTGTCTTCTGCAGTTATGTCCTCATTTTTTTCCAACTACTGGTACGTGGCCACTATTGCAATCTTATCATGGCCTTGTTTTAACAAATGGTAGTCCATACTAGAATCTCCCCTGTACCAATATAAAATCGATTTGATTGTGTACTTTGTTGTCTGGGCTTTGCAATGTCCAAAGGCAAATACGATGTTGTTTGAACCAGGTGTTACTTATAATTATTTCATGTGTCTTTGCCCAGTCTGTCAATTTATCCATTCTATCATTCGTCTCTCCAAGGCCATGTCCTCCAGTCACATTTTGCACTTTAGCTGTGCCAACCTTGGAATTGAAATATCCCGAAATTCATTCATCATGTGCCATACCGGTTGGTGAAGGCGATCATGTCCTTCCATAATCTTCTATCTATAGTGCATCGTATCAGTTCTGTTGTTGACTGTTTTCCATGCCATGACACTAAGCTATCCAGTATTTTTCTCTTTGTCGTCCGATATCTCTCTTTCCTTTTATTTTGCCAGTTGTAACCAAGTATTTCAACTTTCTTCTTCTCATGATGTGCCCGAAAAATGTTGATTGTTTCTTTCTGATGTTTTTTAGGAGCTCCCTTTTTGTGTTGGACTCTTTGAGAATTTCCTCATTGGTCTTTTTAGCTGTCCAGGGAACTTTCAACATTCTTCTGAGAAATCCTATCTCTGTGGTCTCTAATCGTCTTTTCATTTGTTTGTCTACTGTCCATGATTCGCTTCCATACGTCAGAATTGGTTCTATATAGCACCGATGAACTAATACAAGCGTTATTTCTTGGGATTTACACTGTCCCATTATCATTTACAGCTAAATATAAAAGGTGTTGACAGCTTCTTCGTTGTTAGTTGTTGGTGCATACGCTTGAATTATGTTGATATTTATTGGTCTACATCTCAATATTACTAGAGAATTATCTGATACTGGCCATCCTTTCACTTTTTTGCTTCATTCTCTATCTAACATGATCGTGTGTGGTTCTCCCAGATTAAATTACATTTCCACTGTTGCGTTGTAATAATCCTGCTCATTTCCATCTCATTTTTGTTGTCCCAAGACGTTCAATTTTTTTTCTCTTCATTTCTTGGTTGATGTTTTCTAGCTTGTCAACCGAAAATGCTGATGTAATGTTTCAAGCTCCTATTGATAGTATTTCTTTATTATTTTTTTATCTTGCTGCTTACAGTAGCACCTGTATTGGTGACGATCGTGTGTCACCTGTAGCACATGACACTCACAACCGTACGAGGTGACTGTCCCCATTAACGTCGGTAGTTGTATATATTAACTTGTATTTTTACACAATTCTAATTGGCAATATAAGATGATAGATCGCTTTTCCTTTTTATTTCTGGGCAGTGACTGTACTAGCCGCAGATTGCAGCCATTGTTTCTACAACTAAGATACCCTGCCTGCATCACGGAGTGGGAACCATAACCGGTACTATTTGTAGGATGCTACCACAATACCGTCATCCACCTGCTCCGATGGCTTCACGTAGCCTTGATGGGCGGGCTAAACGGGAGTTCAACCTTGCTCAAGGGTGTCCCAAATACAAGCGAAGGAAAAGAAGAGGTCTTACTCCTCCTTTGGTAGATGATAAATCTATCCCTGTAACACTAGCGTCACTTTGTCTCCTTTATAAACAAAGTATGTCTCTTTTTGTTGTTGCTGTTGTTATGGATTCATCTACCTCAATGAATTTATCTGTATCTATAGTAAGCTGTGAGAGCTTTGGTTTGTTCCTATAGTTTCCCAGTGCTCTGAGAGCCGATTTGAAATCCGAAAATGTGATTTTGTTTCTTTCTTCGATGTTATGGTAAAGGTCTCACTCTGAATAGTAAGAAAACAGAAGTAATGGTCATATCAAAGAAACAATCATCACCATCATGCAGCTTAAAAATACAGAGGACAAATCCGAAACAAGTGCAACGCATCAAATATATGGGTACAATAATAACATCAGATGGAAGATGCATCACAGAAATTAAAAAAAAACACAGCTCAGGCCAAAAAGCATTTCAGAAAATGAAGAATGTCATTTGCAACGAATCTATTTCAATAGCAGTGAGAAAGAGAGTTCAGTGGTGAAAAATAGAGCCATCTGACCTATGGAAGGGTGTCATGGACAGTAGACAAACAAATGAAAAGACGATTAGAGGCCACAGAGATGGGATTTCTCATAAGAATGTTGAAAGTTCCCTGGACAGCTAAAAAGACCAATGAGGAAATTCCCAAAGAGGCCAACACAAAAAGGGACCCCTTAAAAAACACCAGAAAGAAACAATCTACAATTTTTGGGCACATCATGAGAAGAGGAAAGTTGGAATACCTGTTTTACAACTGGCAAAATAAAAGGAAAGAGGGATGGCGAACGACAAAAAGAGAAAATACTGGATAGCTTGGTGTCATGGCATGGAAAACGGTCAACAACAGAACTGATACTATGTACTGTAGATAGAAGATTGTGAAAGAACATGATCGCCTACGCCAACCGTATGGCACATGATGATAATGATGGTATGGGAAATGGTATTTAAATGATAAATTGATGTTTATATAGTTGTTTTTCCTGCTTCATAATTGTTACTGACTACACCACTAGGGCAACATATTTCTACTATATATCTTCCAGCTGGATAATGTATTAATGTTCCTAATCGCTCATGATGTTTGCAGTCTTTTTACAGGTCGTTGGCATATATTTTGTATATTTCTAACATGTTGCAATACTGACATCTGCTTAATTTTTTGTTTTACAGTCCATGTATCTACTAGTTTTCTATTCGGGTGGTCTTTCTCCATTATTTGTAGTCTTTCATAGAGCACCATCGCGGCCTTGTTTCTCTTTATCTCTAAAGGTTCCACATTGCAGTGAACTTCGCAGGTTGCAACTGGAGAGGACCTCATTACACCACTGATAAGTCGTAAATACATTATTGTGTATCTTGTCCATTGACATGTTAGTTGTTTTGTTGCATGTCGCTTGAAGCGAGCTACCATAGTACAAAACAGAGCTGACATATCCCAGATAGAGATTTCTAAGTGTTTCTTTGTCTGCACCCACAAGGTACCGGAAAGCCTTTTCATTAGTTGAAGTCTTCGTATTGCCTTCATAGTGAGTCTCCCGACGTGTTTATTCAGGATCAATTGCCGGTCGAGTAGAATTTCCTAAAAATGTAGGGTGTTCATATTTTTTTTGACTATTGTGTTGGAGATTGAGTTGGATGTTTGCCTTAGCTATTTTGTTACTTCTGTTAAATACTGTTTATACTGTTTTCTGTATATTAATGTTTATTTTCAAGGTATTATAGTAGGTCTTGGGGTGTCCGGTTAGCGCAATCGATAGGCGGTTGGCTTACCACGGCAACAGCCGGGGTTCGTTCCCTGGCGAGGACACCTGGGTTTTACTAATTCCCTAAGAATTAGTGGGAGCCGCGATAGCTCAGTGTTTAGTGAACTGGACTACTACGGACAAGAGGTAGGGTTCGATCCCAACCGACGGCTCCGGGTTCACCCAGCCTTAAATGGGTACCAGATTTTTCTGGGAAAGTAAAAGCAGCACGGGCGTAATACCGACCACATTACCCCAAAAGTCATGTGCTGAAGGTCTGTAAAATATAGGGTCACTAACACCATATTTCCCTATACGCCACTTGGCGTGACGGGGGGTACTTTACTTTTTTTTTTATAGTAGGTCTTAGGTTAGTTGTGCTTCAGCTGTTCTAATATTTTAATTTGTCCTCCACATGACCAGATCATCCGAATAGAAAGCTTTTTTTTTTGTTTATCAGGGTATTAGTCAGATCATTGATATATATATATATATATATATACACACACACACACATATATATATATATACACACACACACACATACACACACACATATATATATATATACACACACACACACACACACATATATATATATATATATATATATATTTATAACAGGGTACAACTGAGTGGTGATCCCTGTGGTAATCCTTCTTCTAGCACCTCTTTGTCTGAAATGGAGTCATTTAATTTAGTTTGTATTGTTCTGTCAACTAGGAAATATTTGACCCATTTGTACAGTTTCACATGTATTCCAGCATCTCTCATCTTCAATAAAAGCCCCTTACGCCAGCCTCTATCATAAGCCTGCTGCAGGTCTTGAAGGAAGGCTAGAGTATCAAGACTCTATCATAAGCCTGCTGCAGGTCTAGAAGGAAGGCTAGAGTATCCAGACTCTATCATAAGCCTGCTGCAGGTCTAGAAGGAAGGCTAGAGTATCCAGACTCTATCATAAGCCTGGTGCAGGTCCACTAGGATGGCTAGAGTATGTTGTCTCTTCTGAAATCCATCTTGGACCTGTTGTATTAACCTGAAGATTTGGCCTTCTGCGTTATTGCCTGCCCTGAAACCAGCTTGTTCATAGCACCCGGTATGATATGTTTTCAAATACCAGAATAGTCTGCTATTGACTATACTCACAGCTATTTTACCTATGCATGATGTTAGGGATATGGAACGATAACTTCTTGGTTCATCTGCAGGCTTGTTTTTCATGAACAACGGCACTATAGGTATTACATTTCTCCATGTCTGAGGAATTTTGCTCTCTTCCCATGACTTGTTGATCAGTCTGTGTCATGTTTCTATATCTGACTTGTCGAAATGATTTATTATCTCATTATTTATGTTGTCAGGCCCTGAGGATTTTTAAGATTTTATATTCGTTATGCCTTTTCTCTTTCCGTTATGTTAAAATATTCTTCAAATATTACAGCATTTTCTGCTTGAGCTCTTCCAATTAATTTTAAATTATGTAGATGCATTTTATTACTATCTGTAAGATTTAGAGCTAAGTTGACTGAAGCAAAGTAGCTATTAAAATTTTTAACAATATTTTTTTTTAGTGCAGGCGATTTCATTATTTCATTTTATTGATTTGGTGTTTGACTCTCTTTTACCACCAGACAGATGTTGCGTAAGTCTCCAGGCTTTATTTGCTTGTCACAGATCAAGTTTAGTGCATGTTTCTTGCCATTTTTTTTTCTTTGCTTTATTTAGAAACTAGTTTAACCGTAAGAACTAGCCTTGTTATAACTTATTTTATTATTCAATGTTGGATTCTGCTCCAGCACTATTCTGGCTTTCTTTCTTTCTTATACTGCTGTCTCCTGTTCTATGATCCAAATTGGTCTATATTGTGTTCTACATCATTTAGCTATAGTTTGATGTGCAGTGTTGAGTATTATTTGTGTGAACAGCTCATTTAATTTTTTTCCACACTGTTTCATTGTGTAAAACCTACTGTTTACATTCGATTTTTTATTCAGTCCTTCTTAGCCGGTGCAGGTTTGACCATCGATTTATTAATTGTCTAGTTCACGTCGTTGCTGCTGCTTTTATTGTGAACAAATATTCAATTTAAATTTGTTATTTCTCATGATCATCCTCACCTGTTATCATTAAATATGTAGCAATAGGCATCTGTTCTATATTTCATATTTGCCAAAGTGTTTCATGATATGTCAGTTACTGAAATATTATTATCGGTGACATTCATATTATGTGTTTACAATAAGTATATAATTGCCTGTCTACTTTTCTCAGTTCAGCTGACAAAATTTTACAACAGCGCAAACTGCACGATTATTAAAATGTTCGAATATGTATAGATTTGTAATGCTATTTCTAGAAGTTAAAGTATTGATCTGAGACTGTTAAGTATTCAAGTGGTATGTCAAAAAAGATTTTTAGGAAATTACGATAACAAATTACTTGTTTTAGAGAAACTAATAACGTGTGTTGTGATTGGTTCAAATGTTTACTTGATCTGGAGCTATTTCTAATTATTAGATTTGTCGCAATAAGAAATAGCCACGAATGTTCTAGAGGAGAGGTAGGCGGGGCTTAACATTTTGTCTACCAATTATTTGGAAATTGTGATTGGAGGATGACTATGTCCGATACAACTAGTATTGGTTAGTTCTATTCGCGAGATATCTGTTATTTATTATTTAGTTATTAGAGATAGATCCCAAGAAAAGTTTAGTTTCTCTTGTGAACGTGTCAGACATTATAGGTCTTCAACTAAGCTTGTAAAACCTGGCCTGTCTACTAACTTTAGTTGAAGATTTTCAGGTGAAACTTTTTAACTGTTGGACCCATGATGTTTGAGGAATTCGTTGGTAACTCCATCAGTTCTTTGTGTTTGTCTCTCCTTTAAGTTTGATTCATTTAGCTACCGAAGATTGAACAATGATCGCATGCAGTCCGCTTGGGGTATATATATTTCTAAAACGTGTTCATAAATGATCTCTAAGAATAATTATATCATGTCGGTCACCTTAATTTCCCACCATAAGCAATATCACGACATCATGAATAGCTGTCAAACAAACGTTCTCTGGGCTGTCAAACAAACGTTCTCCTGGCTGTCAAACAAACGTTCTCTGGGCTGTCAAACAAACGTTCTCTGGGCTGTCAAACAAGCGTTCTCTAGGCTGTCAAACAAACGTTCTCTGGGCTGTCAAACAAACGTTCTCTGGGCTGTCAAACAAACGTTCTCTGGGCTGTCAAACAAACGTTCTCTGGGCTGTCAAACAAGCGTTTTCTAGGCTGTCAAACAAACGTTCTCTGGGCTGTCAAACAAACGTTCTCTGGGCTGTCAAACAAACGTTCTCTAGGCTGTCAAACAAGCGTTCTCTAGGCTGTCAAACAAGCGTTCTCTAGGCTGCCAAACAAACGTTCTCTGGGCTGTCAAACAAGCGTTCTCTGGGCTGTCAAACAAGCGTTCTCTAGGCTGTCAAACAAGCGTTCTCTGGGCTGTCAAACAAGCGTTCTCTGGGCTGTCAAACAAGCGTTCTCTAGGCTGTCAAACAAGCGTTCTCTGGGCTGTCAAACAAGCGTTCTCTGGGCTGTCAAACAAACGTTCTCTAGGCTGTCAAACATGCGTTCTCTGGGCTGTCAAACAAGCGTTCTCTGGGCTGTCAAACAAACGTTCTCTAGGCTGTCAAACAAACGTACTCTGGGCTGTCAAACAAACGTTCTCTAGGCTGTCAAACAAACGTACTCTGGGCTGTCAAACAAACGTTCTCTAGGCTGTCAAACAAGCGTTCTCTGGGCTGTCAAACAAGCGTTCTCTGGGCTGTCAAACAAACGTTCTCTAGGCTGTCAAACAAACGTACTCTGGGCTGTCAAACAAGCGTTCTCTAGGCTGTCAAACAAACGTTCTCTAGGCTGTCAAACAAACGTACTCTGGGCTGTCAAACAAACGTTCTCTTGGCTGTCAAACAAACGTTCTCTAGGCTGTGTCATGTCTGTACGAAGAATAACCGGTGATGAAGGCGCCTGTCAGTCATACTCTCTCAAGGCCGTATGCGACCCATAACTCCCTTCTCAATATATGATATGTGTCTATTCAGAACATGCACTTCCTCTTCGCCGTGTCCATATACATGGACCAATCAGTCTGGCCACGCGATTCGGGATCAATGGAAAAAAAACAACTTGGTCTCAACAATTCCCCAGGTGAGGATGTTTGAGTTGGGTCCAAAGGTGCATCAATTGCAGAGTTCTGTGAACAACACAACTCATCTACATCAACTTAACGTCCTTTTTAGGGCGGACGATGAAGAGGTGTTGTGATGTCACTATCTCTGTTTTGTGTGGTTGAACGCTGATGTCACAGTGACCAGCTCTGAATCTGTCCATCGTTGTCTACTCATGTCTACTGAGCTTGCTTAAACTTTCCTGTTCTGGCAAGAAATTTTCAAATTTTCAAACATTTATCTATATTTTTCTTTCCTGACTTGTTTCAGTGGTGTCTTTACTTCATTGAGGCTTAGTGTCGGGTTTTAATGTTGAAGATTCCCACCTGCTGTTGCAATTTGTTTTGATTTCTCATTTCCGGAAATGCCCAGAGTGCTAACATCCACTGCAGGGTGAGTTTTTATTTTAATCACCACGGACATGTTCTTTATTTTGTCTTGGATGAGTTCGCTGATCTCTTGATTTCTGAGAATGTGTATACCTCTGTGGTGTGCTTCTGCCCCTGTTCTGAAATGTGTGCAGCTGGAAAAGAATGTATTTCTGTCTTTCCATCTGCAAAAATATGTAGATTTTGCTACCTCCTTTCTTTGATGTTTTAGTTGTCGAGCCATTTGAGAGTACCCAGTGTCTGACGTCTTCGAAACATCTTTATCACATGCACGATGAGTGACATTGATCTCATTTCTATTTCTGGTTGCTCTTTTTTTTGGATGTAATTGCTGAAACATCTACACATGATTTTTGTTTGTTTTGGCAAGTGGTCTACAGTTCGAGCGTAATGGTTTCACTTCGTTCCTTCCTGGGTTCTAGCACGTGTACATTTTGTTTGAAGGTTTATCTCTGTGCTTCTTAATTTTAGATTCCAGGCAGTCATAAATAGATTTCTTTATTCTCCGATGTTTATAGATCGGATAAGAGGATATTGTGATGTGTTTCGTGGCTACACAGTTTGCAAAAGTTGTCTCCATGTAAGCTGTTCAAAAATGTGATGTCACAACATCGTGTGTTGCCATTGATGTACGCATAATGAAAAAAGTTTGGTGCTATAAAATGTCGCTATAAAATATGTGACTGATTTAATAAAGCAATTGGTTGTTTTACTATGATGGGTCTTTGGTAGATGTAGTCCTAACAGAAAACATGTTGTGAATAAATGCTCCCATTAGAGGGCCAGGATCAATCCTTTCTATGGCCTTTTTATAATGTTTTAACCAAAACTGCATTGGAATTCGTGTTTTAAAATTATACACTTTTTAATCTGAGGTTGTTTTGTTATGTTAGAAGTTCCTTTTGTTTCTGGTGAACTGGCGACATCCCTTGCACGTTCCTAACACGCCAGCCATTATCCCCCTAGAGCCTGTTTCAGAACATTTTCTGTACTACGTAGCAGTCCGCTATATTCCTGCGGTAGTTGTACCAACATCTTCCTTCTTTAACGTATGAGTGTTCTTCTTGATGCTACCTGCTATATCTTCTTTGTTGCATGAGATGTATGTTGAGATCCATAAAATGAGGTCATATTTTGGCATACTCCCAGTGTTATGTTGTGGTAACGAATAATAGAAAAAAACTCACTTCAGTGAAACATTACCCACCTCAAGTTGGTGAACATTTAACAAGGTATGTAATGTACGATCTAACCACCTTTCATTATTTACACCGGAGTTATCAACAACATTGGTATAGCGTCCCATTTTGAATGAATGAGAAACATTATTAGACTAACAATGTGGAAGTCCTGGTAAACAGCAATCTGTTTAGCCATTTTCTGTTTTAGGCAAAAAAATCAAGCCTTGGCACGCCACATTACAAGTAAAATTAAAACCTTTTTTTGCTGAAGATTATTTCTACGTGTCAGACACAAATGACTGGACATCGGAGTAATCTAGCAGGTATCTTTTATAGAGATAAGTACAGAAATAAAATATATTAAATATCAAATGCTATGCGAAGCCGGGAGTAGAGTTACAGAGGACATATAAAATGCAATGGTATGGTAACTGGCAGCGACATTATTATAGAGACGAGACAAACAAAGTAGTGTTGGCAAAAAAAAAAAATCATCAAATCAAAATAAATATATAAAGATCAACACGATAGGTAAGTTCTATTCTAAATTAAACAAAAATGTATAAACACAAACGCCACATTGATCTGGTAAACTGAGGAAAGAATAGGTGGCCAGGATTTACGTAGAGGTTGGTTACATGATTAATAACAAATAGTCGGGTAAATTTGTTGGAGAGCAGATTGCTGGAAAGATTCCTATTAAGGACAGTGTCGAAAGAATGTCAACATAAAGTAGGCTTAATATAGAAGGTAATCGTTTTGGTAGAAGAGGTATCTAAGGCGTAAGAATTGAGAAAAGGTTATAGAATCAATAAAGATGCGAAGAGGTATAGAGGAGGTAGGAGTGGGCTTCTGTAGGTTTATAAAACTTGCATGTGTGCAGACCTGATAGTTTAAGTGAGACCTACATGTCTAAAATATTAATCGATGACGTAAAGATCGAGTACAAAATCCAAATTGAGGGTAGAAACGAGAAGCTACGCCAAGTCAGGTTCTGAAAGATCACATACACCGAAACCGTTGTCGATGTACCGATAACACATTAGAAGATGGCTGTTAAAAGAATGTCGTGGTCTAGACAATCCATGAATATGCTAACAAGGCTAGGGCCCATCTTTGTGCCTATAGCCGCCCCACTGGCCTGGTTAAAGAATGGTGGCTTTTAAAAGCGATAATAACCTTCGTAAGAAATTAGGAGGCGCATCGCAACTCTGGTCTGAACATGAGGAACACTGCCCATTGCAATAAATAATTAATTTTTTTTATGCAAAAGGCTCACTAAGTCCTGTTCCTGAAGGGCGCCTTTGATATTCAGGAAGGCTTCACTTGTATATCCCCTAACCTTATAAACGTCATCACCTGTCATCGCTGTGCTTACATGCGTATATTGGCCACAGGCCGATGCTAAGGAGACAGGGACCGGAAACGTTATGAAATATCGAACGCGATTCCGGTACTATTGTCTCCTCCCATTTCATATCTACATACCATCATACCTCGGAGGATTTCCGGCTTACTGGCATCATCTCTTGTTCCTCTGATACCCACAATCCCTTTGCTTTGGAGAGCCGATTCATAGCCTGTTTTGGTACTCTCCATCCGAAAGGTTTAAACTCGTTTCCTGAATCACTGATCCCTCACCCGTTATTTCTGTGATCTATCTTTATTCCTTTTCCTCTCCGCGCTATTGTTATAACCTCTCCTGCTCTTCTTCCACTTGCCATCTTTTCTTATCTTGATTTCCCTCTTTTAACTCCTTTCGCCCTTCTCTTTTGAACATCTCCTTTCATCCACCCTCATGAGACCCCCCTTTCTAATTTTTTTTTTTCACTTTTGGTTCTTGTTTTATTCCATTGAAATCCTTTCTCCAATACTGTCATGTCCTTCAACCAACAACTACGTAATTCCTGGCCACTGTTTCTTTTCGCAATTTTTGAGATTAGTGTTTGAAGTTTGTGGTTACATTTGTTTGTTTAGTTTAGCATTGATCTTTATATATTTTGGTTCTTTTTATTTTTTACCTTATGAAGGTTTTTGCCGAAACGTCGTTGTTTGACTCGTCTCTCTAATAATTTAGTTGCTGGTTACAATGTCAGGAATATTTGACAGGTAATTTGTATATCTCGAAATCTCACTACATATAACACTGAAAGTTCGGGGCTATAGTTATTGAGTAATATGTCGTAACTAGCACCTGATCGTCAAATAAAACATTTCGTACTTAAAATAAATTTGGTTGAGAAATTCTTTAATACAGCTATCAAATTTTGTGATTTACTATCATTACACCACGGTCGCTCTTCGCTAGATTTGTTAAAAATGCGATTTTCTGCGCCTCACATTCTCAGTACTGACACTATAACTGCGGTAGTAATCTGCTCTACGCTGGAACACATTTGCTGTACTCCCATTTCCGTATGGATCGGTCTGCCACTATGACAGATATTGTTGTTTTGAATTTAGCACACCAGCTCGTGATAATTGTAAATGACAAAGAGAAAGCAATCTTCAAATCGCTCTTCAACAAAAGAAACACCAAATAGGAAGCTGTATTTATCAAATGCACTTTGCCAGCACCAGCAATGCTATTTGTTACCTTGAATTTACAGTTCTAGCAACATTTTAAAAATATGTTTTTCATTTCTCCTTAATATCAAGTTTTACTGCAGCTTCGTATTTTTTATGCATTTATTTGCATTTCTTTGCCTCTACCCATTATTCTTTCCATCGATTGTTTCTTAGATATTGGTTGTCCTTTTTTGTTATTTATGAATTCATTACTATCATAGTTTTATTTTTTCTCGCTTTTGAGGCTCTGATTACTTTGCAGAAGTCTCTTGTGGTTGTCTTGAGAAATGTGATTTGATGGGGACACAGAATATTCAACGGCAGCAACAGAAAGCTCTACACGCCTGGCAACAGGTCATCATCGTACCAATAAGACTTTATAAATGTAACCCTTGGCGTCTTGACGGATGGTTGGTAGCAAGCAATCATGATGTGTCAGTAGTATGGTAATATGTGTGTGTCCTATACCGGATACTGCATTACTAAGGGGCTTCTCTCGTGGCTGAATCAATCAATATTGGCTAGACAGATCCCACCACAGAATGAACAGTATTTATGGTGCCTGACCTCATCGTCGTTCTCCTGCACCTTTTGTTTACATAATTTGACATCCACACTTTCTCATATTTTTCCGAGCCGTATTTTGTAGGTGTACTTAGATGACGTGCAAGTGCAGCCTCGGTGACCGAGTGGTTAGTGTTCCCGCTTTCTGATTAGATGGGGCAGGGTTCGATCTCCATAAGCGACGGATTTTTTTTTTCTTTTCTTGGACCGTCAAGGCTCCAAAGTTCACCCAAATTCTAAAATTGGTCACACTTATTTTTATTGTAAGTAAAGGCGATCTCGCCGTGGGTACCGGAATTTTTTCTGGGAAAGTAAAGCAGCACGGGCGTAATACTGACCACATAACCCAAAAATCATGTGCTGAAGGTCTGTAAAATATAGGGTCACTAATACCATATTTCCCTATACGCCACTTGGCGTGACGGGGGTACTTTACTTTACTTTACTTTGCCTGCTGGTACTGATTGAACTTACAATTCCATTAGCTTTGAGTCATTGATTAAATGAACGCTTACTTGAACCCAAAATGTGGATAGTTCACTTTTCTGGATTTGAGATACTCCGACATAGTTTCCCACGCTTACGTTCTCTGCAGAAATATTTATAAATCTTCACTGCAGCTGATAGTAGTGTCAGAAATTTGACTTTAACACTCATTCAATAAATGCCTAGAACACCCAATGATTTATACACCAATGAATAGAAACAGAAACTGTTTATCTATCTATCTATCTATCTATCTATCTATCTATCTATCTATCTATCTATCTATCTATCTATCTATCTATCTATCTATCTATCTATCTATCTATCTATCTATCTATCTATCTATCTATCTATCTATCTATCTATCTATCTATCTATCTATCTATCTATCTATCTATCTATCTATCTATCTATCTATCTATCTGTCTATCTGTCTATCTGTCTGTCTGTCTGTCTGTCTGTCTGTCTGTCTGTCTGTCTGTCTGTCTGTCTGTCTGTCAATCTATCGACCTTTCAAGCTGTAGCCAGCCCATAGAGCATAGACCCAGATACTCTTTCTCTTATCTAAATTTGTATTTTTAGCAGTTTTAAATTCGTGTAAAGATATTTTATCAAATATCGCAATTTGTCTCTGTTCTGTGCGAGCAACTCTATCTCACTGAGGGAGATTCCTGCTGCTCTTGCCTCTCTCATCAGTGTTCTTCTCAGTGTCTCTCTGGGTCGGCCTCTTTTCCTCTTACCTGGTGTTTCCCACATGAGGGCTTGCTCTGTTATTCGGTTATTATCTCTCCTCATCACATGACCAACATATGACCATCGTCTTTTCTTGATTACTGATGATATTAGTGGCTGATTGGCGATTTCTCTAATTTCTTCGTTTGTTTTGAATTCGTTGAATGCTATACCAAGTATTTTCCTTAGACATTATTTTCGAATGTGTTCAATATTGTTTCTATGACACTTGTTGTTTTCCAGCTCTCACACGCATACGTAAGGGTAGATGGTAAGTTTGATTTGAATAGTGTAAGTTTTGTGTTTGTGCTGTTTATAAACATCCAAAATTTACTTGTTCAAACATCGTGCACAAATGTGCGGAGAAACTACACAAATCACGGGAATTACGTGAAAAATAAGAAAACGAAAAGGTCAGGAATATCAATGGGTAAACCATATAAGTGGTTTATCTAGGTGGTAGTAAATTTATATACATTAAACAAAGAATATTAAAAACCATACGTTTTTAATTAGGAAAAAAATATATATTCATGGTGACATTGAGATTATGTCATGTGCAAAATTTGAACAATTTAGATTAAGTGGTTACAGACAGAGAAAAACGTATAGACTGCCTAAAAGATATAAATCTGGATGACACAGACATACGACTAATATGTAATTTGTACTATAGTCCGTTCAGATTCGTTTGCCTAGACATTAATTAATTTTTTTTTCAAAAACTTATTGTTCATTTGCATTGATCTTTTGAAGTTAGGTTTAGAATACTAATGTCGCTATAAAAATATTATTTATCAAAGAAATGTGATCCAGTTTCAAAGATGCTTACTTATTATATTATAAACACCGGCGGGATTATGTAGATGCTTACATCTCACAGCTGATTCTTTAACATATAGGCATGACCTTCACGGCTGAATGCGCACCGTCCTAAAATAGTTATGTTTCCACTATAAATTTTTATAAAGAAATGTTACATATGAAATTTCCCATTTAGCACAAAATGACATTTTAGCCGAAACCGGAAATTATGTCACGTCAAAATCACGGCCGTAGACTCGAGTTCGAGTCATAATTCAGAGGCAAATCTCAATATTTACAGAAAGGAGGCGGCACTATCCATATTATCTTCTGCAAGTCTATGTGAGAATGAATATAAAGGCAAAATATTTTACTGAGCATAACATTGCTATAAAGATTTATCAATACTTCTGCAGAGAGCGTAAAAAGGGACATCTTTATTGTTCTTTATCAAACCCTGAGAAGAGAACAATGCATATTTTAGGTTTGTGTAAACGTTCATTTGATCGAATAGTTAAAGGAAGCGGATATTTATTACCAACAAATGCAAGAAAGCAAGGAAGGAAAGAAACGTTAGACAGTTTTGATAAGGACCTAGTAAAAAGAGAAATCTGTCGAATGTTTGATATAAACGAAGAAGTGACACTTAGAAAGTTGAAGCTTTGGCTGAAAACTAACAACGACATTGAAATATCAAAAACTTCATTATGGAAAATATTAAGAAGTGCAGGCTTCACCTTTAGAAAGTATGCTGGTGGAAAAAAACATTATTTGTGAGAAGCCACATCTAGTAGCTCTTAGAAGCAAGTATTTACGTGAAGTGAAGGAAATGCGCGAAAATGATTATGATATTGTTTATTTAGATGAAACTTGGATCAACGCTCATCATACAAATGAAAAGGAATGGCAGTTAGCAGATGGAAGTATTAAAAGATCAGTACCAAGCAGTAAAGGGCAACGTTTGATAGTTGCACATGCAGGTAGCAGACATAATGGGTTGTTGCAGAATGCTCATCTCGTTTTCATTTCAAAATCCATAGACAATAGAGACTACCACTCCGAAATGAATGGGCACATATTTAAAGACTGGATCGAGAAAAGTATCCTTCCAATATTAGATCGACCTTCTTGTCTGATAATGGACAATGCTTCATACCATAACGTAGTTAACGTAGAAGATAGAATCCCAACATCATCAAGTACAACAGATGCAATCAAAACGTGGCTCATAAAAGAACACATACAAGTTAAAGACAGCTACTTGAAACCCGAATTGCTTAGCCTTGTAAAACAGACACAACGTACAAAGATATTTAAAATAGACAAGTTAATTCAAGAACATGGCCATAGATGTTTGAGACTACCTCCATATCATGCACACTTAAATCCTATAGAACTAGTTTGGGCAAAAGTTAAAGGACACGTAGCATATACAAATAAAACTTTCAAATTATGCGATGTTGAGACACTTACAAAACAGGCTCTATCAAATATAAATAAAGACTACTGGGTAAAATGTGAGGATCATTTGTTACGACAAGAAGAGGAATATTGGAAAAAGGATGGTTTGTTGTTTGTTCAGCCGAAAGCAGTAATCGACCTATTTACTCGTCTGATTCTGAATGATCATTACTCTGATTAAGTCTACAGATAAATAGTTTGATTTGCAAAATTTCCTAGTTGATTTGTTAAACAGTTTATTGTTCAAGACCACCCAAACAATCAAAAATATGTTATAAGCAAACCAACAACCATTACTTTGAATGGAAGCCTGTTTGAGTCAGTACAGAAGTTCAACTATCTTGGATCCACTATTACAGCCACACTTTCCTTAGATGAGGAACTAAATGTACGTATTTGAAAGGCAGCGACAACATTTGGGAAACTCACACCAAGAGCATGGAACTATATCAAATTAACTCTACGAACAAAAGTTCTATATATAATTTAGAATTTGTATACTTGCCACCAAGTAAAATTTTATGGACACGCCTATGGGTCATCGTTGCACTAGATTACTGTAAAACATTTTGATTAGGGTCAAAATAATAGTTACATGGGCAAAGATCAAAGGAATTCGCCGCTTTAAGAAAACCGTTATAGCTAGTGACATCGAGTAACACATATGTTCTCGTGACATGGACATTTTAACACCGTATGCCAAAAATCATGTGAAATCAAGAACTTTTTGAATTATAAATCATAACATCTCGGCACACGAATCTGAACGGACTATAATACGTAATTTGTACAGGGAGCAAACAGCAATAATAAAATATAACAAGCAGAACTCTACACCCATGGACATAAAAAGAGGAGTAAGACAAGAATGCATCGTATCAAGGGGTTAAGGCAAAGAAATGCAAGTGAATGCATAAAAATGCGAAGCTGCAGTAAAGCTGAATGCGAGGAAAAATAGAAAAAAAAAAAAAAATGGTATGTTAGAAGCTTTACGTGGTTAGTAGACGACACAGAATACTCCGGCTTCGATATCTCCATAGACGCCGTTACCGGTTATGACGTCACTTAAGTAAATATATGTGGCCAGGAGCCGTCTGAAAAAAATCCGAATTTTTACATCGTATATGCAAATCGTTTTCCGATGATGTTTCCGGAAGCTATTTATACGAAACTTAAGTTGTTTCCTAACAATGAGAGTTCCGTCCGCCTATTTAAAAAGTCGGAAGTGATCTAAAACGATTGTATTTTGTCTTACAACGCATGTTTCAGCTACATACGACGGTCTCATCATATTTTCACCCGAAAAAAAGCATGATGCAGTAAAATAATATGGATATTTAGATTTAGCGTCCATTTTTACATAAGTGTGTGAAATTTCAAAATGATTCGTGTTAGGATGTTGCGGCAATCGCGAAAATTGATGCCCCTGCTCGCTCCATATAAATAACATGGCCGATCGGCGACTATTTCGAATGTTGAACTTTAATTCATTGCAGAAAAAAATCCTGCGAACGTAGGTTTAAATAATAAGATAACCTGATTCTATAACCACTTCTACATATTTGTGGGAAATTTTAAATGGATATCATAGCCCCTATTGAAATTATCGGCATTTGAATAATCTCACCATTATCGAAAATTTTCCCCATTGGTAGCATGGCGGCGATCCAGCTGGGATCAAAGACTATGTCCACTGTTGAACTTAAGTCATTGCAGAAAAAAATCCTGCGAACGTAGGTTTAAATAATAAAGATAACCTGATTCTATAACCACTTCTACATATTTGTGGGAAATTTTAAATGGATATCATAGCCCCTATTGAAATTATCGGCATTTGTTTTCCCCATTGATTAGCATGGCGGCGATCCAGCAGGGATCAAAGACTTATGTCCACTGTTGAACTTAAGTCATTGCAGAAAAAAATCCTGCGAACGTAGGTTTAAATTATAAAGATAACCTGATTCTATAACCACTTCTACATATTTGTGGGAAATTTTAAATGGATATGATAGCCCCTATTGAAATTATTGGCATTTGAACGACCACACCATCATTATACAAAATTTCCGGTTTTCCCCCATGCTTGGTCTCTTCAACCATCATCAAGTGCCTCTAACTCAGACTCACTCAACGTTTTTTTTTTTTATTATAGTTATAAGTTAGTTATATTTAATTTAAAATGTAGTATTTCCAGTTGCCTAATATTAATAAATATTCCCAATTATTGAATTGAAAGTTTTTTTTTATTTATATACTGTATACATATATTTTTTTAATGAATAAAAAAAAATTAATAATAAAATTATACTTCTTATACACATAAAATAACAATAATAATGATGTGACTTCTTTAGCAGAAATTCAGTATTATTTTTATGTGAATCATAGAAATTTATAATTATTCTTACATAAATTGCAGAGAATTACTGTTATTTTTGACGTAAATTCCTGAAAATTACCATTACTTTGATATAAATCAATTTAAATGACTTATTTTTGACGCAAATCAAATAAAAAGTATTATTTTTTTTTATTGTACACCAAATATAATGATTATTTTGAAAATGTACACCAAATGTAATGATAATAATTTTAATTTAATAAAAAAAAAAATTTGGCTTCTTATTTAAAATTTGGCTTTTTTTTTGCATGGCCAACCTGGCGCTATGGTTTTTTCTTCTTTGCATCATTTAACACAGAAATAATTCACTTAAAAAATCGTAACTTTTTTTCTAATTGTCGTACAAACATGATTCAGGTATCACTGTTTTACTCACTTCGAGGGCTATTTAGCTATCCTGGTTTCAATTATTAGAAATTATTTTGAAAAAAAAAGCCAAAGTACCTTAATACCAATACCCGTGCCTATGAACACATACATGCATGTGCACATCCATATGGGGACAATCATATGTGTGGAAGGGTTCACACCGGGGTCAGTGTGCAAACTCGAAGGAGAAAGAATAGAATAGTGGAATGACAGGTACTCAAAAGGCGGAAAGAGTGGGATGTATGAGAGTGGGGTGCCATAAAAACATATGAGGGGTAAGTAGCGCAGAAAAAAGGTATATAGGAGAACACCGAAGTGCCTCAACAGGGACTAGTGGAGAAGAACTAAGAATAGCGTGGCATAGTAGATAGATTAAAGAGCCACAACATGGGTGGTAGAGAGGGCTATGCAAGAGGGAAGGAGCATCCGAAAGGAAACTATGTGTATGAGTGTGATACATTCATGCCTCGTGGGGTCAGCGAACCATACTGGACTATGAGGCGATTTTCCAAAGTATATCGGCTGCGGTCGCCAGAGTGACAGAGGACAATACCAGTGACACGGATGTCGTCTTTGCCCTTGTGATCTGGGGAGTTGAAATGGGAAGACACTGGAGTGCCAGTATTCTGTTGGACATCACGTAGATGTTCACAAAATCTTTCCGCTAATCTTCTACCAGACTCGCCAATATAGGTCATGTGGCATCGTTGGCATATGATGGCATACATGATGTTGCGGGACATACATGTGAAGCCATGCTTGATCTCGAACCGTCCATTGGGGAATAAGACCGAGTCAGTAGGGAGCACATAGGCACAGGTGATACAGTTACGACCACAAGGGGTCGTACCGAAGTGTTGAGGGTGGGAGCGAGGGAGACGGCTCCTAACCAGAATGTCTCCCAAATTCCTGTCGCGCTTGAAAGCGATCATCGGGGGATCACTAAAAAGTAGACGGGTAGTGGGATCAGAGAGGAGAATGGAACGGTAGCGGTTGAGTATCCTCACAGCAGCTAAGTTGTGAGGATGATATGTGAGGGTGAGTATAGTTCTCTCAGAGGGGGGGGGGGCGGGGCGGTCGGAAGGAGTGAGTGCCTCGGGACGGGAGATAAGGAGGACCCGCTGGAGGGCAGACTGGAGGATCGAGTCTGGATAAAGCCGGCGGCTGAAGAAACCTAACATGAGGTGAGCCTGTCGGAGGAAATCTTGGTCATCCTGGCAGATGCCCCGTCCTTCTAGTGACCACTACAATCTTTGCAAGGACGTCCATGATTTCCATAGACGTATGCGCTTGAAGCTCCGTTACTCTGACACTACTGCTACTTCTTCCTCACCCACCCCTGTAGATGAGTTCTCTCGCTTCCACTCTCGCAAAACAGATTGGACACCACAACCCGGCGCATTACAGGCTTTGGATCACTACATAAATGTCACCTCTCGTGAGATACAACAACTGTGCCCTAGAAAACTTCACCGCTCTAATCTATCTCCCTCTGAGCTTCGGGCCCTTTCAAATCTCCGCCGCCGGGAGGACATTGTCATCAAACCGGCAGACAAGGGGGGAGCGGTGGTAGTTTGGCGCAAAGACATATATTTCTGAGGGCAACAAACAGCTATCCAATACCACTTTTTATAAACCCCGCCCTGACGACGCCACTGTCCTCCACAATAAGCAGGTCAAATCTACCATCAAGGAACTGATCCGAACCAACCTGCTCCGCCTAGCGCGTCCTGCCTCATTATCCACAATGGTGGTCTTGGGAAACCATCTTTCTACGTGCTCCCCAAAATTCACAAAATCGACAATCCAGGACGCCCCATCGTGTCAGCTTGTGCTTGCCCGACTGAACACATATCTGACTATCTAGACAGTGTCTTCCAGCCTATGGTCGTTAGTCTTCCCTCATATGTCAAGGACACTAACCATGCATTGAGTATCTTCTCTTCCATCTCTCTCTCCCGAGGTCGCTCATACCGACTTTTTACCCTTGATGTTTGCTCCCTCTACACCTCTATTCCTCACTCCGATGGCCTCTTGGCTCTACGTTTCTTTCTTGACCAGAGACAACACCCCTCTGTTGATACTGCAACTCTTCTCCGCCTTACTGAGCTTGTACTCAACCTCAACACCTTTGAGTTTAATGGTAACTTCTATGACCAAGTCAGTGGGGTAGCCATGGGCACCAAGATGGGCCCTAGCTATGCTTGCCTATTCATGGGTTACCTGGAGCACCAAATTCTCAATTCTTATCAAGGTCCTCTTCCCATCATATACCTTCGGTACATTGATGACTGCTTCGGACTCACCGATCTACCTGAGGATGACCTCTCCAGGTTTATCGACTACATTGGTAGCTATCACAAAGCTATCAAGATCACATCTTGTATATCCACTTCCTCTGTCACCTTCCTAGATCTTATTGTTTCTTTGGGTACTTCTGGCCTCCACACCTCGGTTTTCTATAAACCCACAGATGCCCACTGCTACCTTCTCTATACTTCATCCCATTCACCTTCTTGTCGCGACTCTATTCCATTCTCACAATTATTGCGTCTCCGTCGCATCTGCCAGGATGACCAAGATTTCCTCCGACAGGCTCACCTCATGTTAGGTTTCTTCAGCCGCCGGCTTTATCCAGACTCGATCCTCCAGTCTGCCCTCCAGCGGATCCTCCTTATCTCCCGTCCCGAGGCACTCACTCCTTCCGACCGCCCCCCTTCCTCTGAGAGAACTATACTCACCCTCACATATCATCCTCACAACTTAGCTGCTGTGAGGATACTCAACCGCTACCGTTCCATTCTCCTCTCTGATCCCACTACCCGTCTACTTTTTAGTGATCCCCCGATGATCGCTTTCAAGCGCGACAGGAATTTGGGAGACATTCTGGTTAGGAGCCGTCTCCCTCGCTCCCACCCTCAACACTTCGGTACGGCCCCTTGTGGTCGTAACTGTATCACCTGTGCCTATGTGCTCCCTACTGACTCGGTCTTATTCCCCAATGGACGGTTCGAGATCAAGCATGGCTTCACATGTGTGTCCCGCAACATCATTTATGCCATCATATGCCAACGATGCCACATGACCTATATTGGCGAGTCTGGTAGAAGATTAGCGGAAAGATTTTGTAAACATCTACGTGATGTCCAACAGAATACTGGCACTCCAGTGTCTTCCCATTTCAACTCCCCAGATCACAAGGGCAAAGACGACATCCGTGTCACTGGTATTGTCCTCTGTCACTCTGGCGACCGCAGCCGATATACTTTGGAAAATCGCCTCATAGTCCAGTATGGTTCGCTGACCCCACGAGGCATGAATGTATCACACTCATACACATAGTTTCCTTTCGGATGCTCCTTCCCTCTTGCATAGCCCTCTCTACCACCCATGTTGTGGCTCTTTAATCTATCTACTATGCCACGCTATTCTTAGTTCTTCTCCACTAGTCCCTGTTGAGGCACTTCGGTGTTCTCCTATATACCTTTTTTCTGCGCTACTTACCCCTCATATGTTTTTATTGCACCCCACTCTCATACATCCCACTCTTTCCGCCTTTTGAGTACCTGTCATTCCACTATGACTATTCTATTCTTTCTCCTTCGAGTTTGCACACTGACCCCGGTGTGAACCCTTCCACACATATGATTGTCCCCATATGGATGTGCACATGCATGTATGTGTTCATAGGCACGGGTATTGGTATATATATGTATACGCATATACATGCATGTATATGGGCTCTTGCTTGTATGCATACACATGTATGTGTGTGTATGTGTATGTTGATATGTATTAGTATGTGCACGTCTTCTTGCACGTGTACATATGTATACACGCATCTGTGTGTGTGTATACATGTATTTATGGGCCCTTAGATACTTTCAGATATTGCCTGTGCCTTTGTAGTCGACGTACCTAGATAGCGTTCCCCCACTCGTGTATTTTTAGAACCCTTCACCTCTGACCACAGGGTATAAATTACAGCTACACCTGTGAGAAATTCCTTTTGCTAGCCTGACCACAGTCCACGACACACAGGGAAGTAGACATATTTCGATTATTTTGTTTTTGATGTTTCATTACTAGTTAGCTATGTAGGATTAGTCTTATTTATTCACATATCTGTGTGTGTATGTTGGTTGTTTGTTCCTGCTGAAGGCCTATTGAGCCGAAACGTCGTTCGAATCTGTGTCGTCTACTAACCACGTAAAGCTTCTAACATACCATTTTTTGTTTTTTTTTCTATTTTTCCAATGCATCCTTACACCAAGCTTGTTCAAACTATACACTGAGCAAATCTTTAAAAACATCACAGAGATGCCAGGCCTAAACATTAATGGAAAGATAATCAATAACCTAAGATATGCTGATGATACTGTATTACTAGAAGAAAATCCTAAATATCTACAACAATTATTTAATGAAATAAACATGACAAGCAAAAAATATGAATAATATATGAATATCAAAAAGACTAAAACTATGATCATCCGGAAAGAAAATTCTCAAGATCTACAATTATGTAGATTAATGTCTAACTAATGTCATGAAAATTATACTAACATCAAAACAAATAACACCAGGGCTAAAACTAAGAATAGCAAAATGTTATATATTCTCAATATTCCTATATGGTGCAGAAACATGGACATTAGACAAGAAAACAGAACAGAAAATTGAGACATCTGAAATGTGGATTTATAGAAGAATAAGTAGAATTAGATGAAAAGAAAAGAAAACGAACGATGAAGTTTTAAAACAATTAAAAATGAAAAGAGAACTATTATATATTATAAAAGTAATATTGGAAGGAAAAATACTAGGTAAAAGAGTCAGAGGCAGACCAAGACTAACATGGACGAGTAACATCAAAAGATGGACAAGTCAACCTATGACAATCTGCACCATCAAAGCAAGAGACAGAGTGTAATGGCGCTCCATGATAGCCAAACTTTGATGCGGAGACGGCACTCAATGATGATGATTACAGAGATATTAATTATTAAATAGCGGCTAACCATTTTGAAACGTATAAATAATTAACAAATGATTTCTTCTGTTAGCTTTTTTTATGGCTAAATCCGCTAGTCGCTAACTAGAAAGCTCAAACTCAAAGCAGTTGATTTGTTTCATTTTAGAGTTCACTCCCTTAGTTTTTCTCTCTTTCCAGAGCATGCCAGCAAGATGTCATGGCAACCACAAGTAACTTTATCTACAGTCTACCATATTCAACATACAATAGTAGGTTAATTGTGTACACTGATAATTCGGTAAAAACTAGGGCTATCATATTTTTGGTTGACCTATATTAAATATTATCATCATCAAGTACCGTGTCTACTGACGTAGGTGATCATGTCTCTCCACAATTTTCGATCTCGGCGGCTATTTATCATTTCTTTTGTTGACCTTCTGCCAAGCCATTATCTTAAGCTGTCTG
This sequence comes from Megaustenia siamemsis, assembly GCA_032433765.1. Lineage (NCBI taxonomy): Eukaryota > Metazoa > Mollusca > Gastropoda > Stylommatophora > Ariophantidae > Megaustenia > Megaustenia siamemsis. The sequence continues at coordinate 52,949,738 of JAVIAB010000047.1, read as the reverse complement.
TTATTTTTTCTCTTTGCTTCCCTCTATCTCTTCGTCCCTCAATTTTTCCAGTTGATACAATATATTTCAGCTGTTCTCTTCTCATTACATGGCCAAAAAATGATGATTGCTTCTTCCTAATATTGGAAATTAGCTCTCTTTGCTTTGACGTCTCTCAGAACATCTTCATTACTCCTCTTAGCTGTCCATGGTACTCTCAGCATTCTTCTGTAAAACAACATTTCTACCGACTCCAGTGATTTTCTTGTCTGTTGTCCTATTGTCCATGATTCGCATCCATATGTTAAGACTGGCTCTACATATCATCTAAGAACTTTTTTTGTTGTTTCTATTGTAAAAAATGGATTGCATAGTATCTTCCTCATTTTTTGAAAAGCTGCTTTTGCCTGAACCATTCTGCATCTCACCTCTTTTATACATCTTCCGTCTGAGGTTAACAAAGTTCCCAAATATTTAAATTCATTTACCTGTTTTAATATTGTTCCACCTGTCTTTATTTTGCAATGAGGTGTTGTCTTTTTCTTTGTTGTTACCATTACCTCTGTCTTTTTGCTATTAAGGCTGAGTCCTTTATTTTTGCTTTCTTTCACTGTAATGTCCAACATTTCTTGTAACTCATTTTCACTCATAGTGATTAAGACTGTATCCTCAGCATACGTTAGATTATCTATATTATGACCTCCAATTGTTATTTCAGGCATGCCCCTTATGGATCTTAAAATAATCTCACTATAAATATTAAACAAATCTGGTGACAGCACACAATCTTGTCTAAAACCCTGTCTTATTTGTTGAAACATTCCCAATTGGTTTCCAGTTCTTATGGCCGCTGTTTGTTGCCAGTACATGTTCTTTATTATTATTAAATATTTGATGTCTACGTTTATGCTTTCTAACATTTTGATTATTTCTTGGTGCTTTACTTTGTCAAATGCCTTGGTGTAATCTATGAAACATAAGTATAGATCTGTTTTCACCTCTATGGCTCTTTCTACTAAAGATCTTATGATATAAATGGCATTGCTTGTTCCTTTATCTCTAACAAAACCACACTGTTCATCGCTAATTTCTGGACTGATTTTGTTTCGCACAAGGTCTGTAAAATGTATGGTCACTAACACCATATTCTCTATATGCCACTTGGCGTGACGGGGCACTTTACTTTTTTCTTTATCGAACTGTACTAGACTTACCTTTACCAAAATAGTATTGGTTTTGGGCTCTAGTTTAAAGTTATCTAGAGACTATGTTCATGACATATTATAATTGGCTAAGCTGGTGAGTCATTGCGTGTCGGAGCGATTGTAACATGAAAACTGTACAATCAAAGATTTAAACTACATAATTAAATTATTCTGCACACATTAATATACTATGAATTATTTATATAGTATATAATACATCGACCCAATCTAATGGGTTCTTGCTTATTTGTTTAGAAAATGAAACAAACACATTTTATAGTTTAAAAAACAACTACTTTATTCCAACAAAATGTGTATAAAATTCCCTGTGGCTCCCACGCTGAGGGAAGGAAAGAAGAGCGCCACTGTTAAATGTCGACGTAAAAAATCATGTGCTGAAGGTTTGTAAAATGTATGGTCACTAACATCATATTCCCTATACGTCACTTGGCGTGACGGGGCTCTTTACTTACTTTACCTACTTAGAGGTAACTAAGTTTAGTCTGGAATCGTGTAGAACGTGCACTGAGCGACCTTGTCAACCGAATTTATCAAAGCATTTTGGGAAACGAAGTGACAAGTGGTGGAGCGGATATGGAGAATCACTGTCTGCAGTGAAACTGATTTCATGGATAGAATAGAATACTTCATAAAATTGTTTCTTCTGGATCGAATTCAATAACTGTGAGGCACCAAATATGATAGTGCCCGCGAAAAGGAAAAAGAAAAATGTATACTTTATTATTTTTAAAGCTGAAAACATAAAACAAAACTGAAAACAAAAAAACATAAATGAAAATATAAAAGAAAACTGAAAACATAAGTACCGTTTTATAACTTTAAACAAATGTCTTCATTTATGAGCAGGTAAGAGCTCGCAAGTAACACGATCTATTTTAGTCGCCTAGAAATGTCACGACTATCCTTGGTACAAACAAAGCAGCAAACCAGCCTGATTAACATAAACCGATTCTGGAAAGAAGTACATGCATTTGATATTAGTAAGTACATAAGTAGATCTACTATAGGAAAATCTGTGTTACCCAAATAATTTCCGCCGGTTATCAAATACCTATATGTAATGGAACCACTCTACGTTTAGTACTTAAACCAGCTACTTCTCGCGTTACGTCTCCAAGACAACCGTTCAAGTGTAGGAAAATTGTTGTTATCAGTCTTATTAACTGTTTACAAGATTGTTAAATTACGATAACCCTTGTCACTATAATTTTATTATTACATCAACTAATAATGATTCATTTTTTTCCTATCCATTTTAATCCGCGACAAAATGTTTCCAGGTTACAAAAATAATGTGGCATTTAGCGAGCAAAGTGAATGTTTATAATTGACAAGTGGTAGCATCGAATACGTTTGAGTAATTTTGTCATTAACTATTTCCAGCATTACAATCAGTCACTTAGACGTTTTTGATCGGTCAGTTCTGCGATTTCATGGTCTCCTTGGTCCTATAACGATATATATAATGTATAATTAAACTTCAGTCTGCTGTTTAGCTTTGCCCGACCCGAAGAAGGTTTCTGAATATAATTTTAGTCTATCAAAGATAGAAAGAGCTAGCCGTTTCTAATTTTAAAAAATACAAATATTTAATTTTGTTCGTTTGTTTTACTATTTATAGCCATGGCTTATATAACTGCCTGCGCTATTTTAAGATTTTAAAGATTCAACAAGGGTGAATCTGCATCGACGAAGATACGAAAATATTACGAATTGTTGAAGATCACAACAAGTTCATGCTTTGTTAGCAGTTTCAATAAGTTTTATTATTTTATGTGGGTTGTTCTTAATGAAATTCTCATCTTCATTTTATGCCTCGCATTTGTAGTGACTCTGAAAGAATAAATGAAGGTTGCAGATAAAAAAAATTAAGCAAATAGCGAAACTTGACGTTCCATAATAGAAAATGGAAACACATAAAGAATAAGCAAAAAAAAAAAACTAGTTTGTTTCAGCTAACGTTTGCAATAGGTGGCAAATGTAAACAAAAGAGTGTAACTTCAGAAGTGAGAACGTAAATTATATTACCTTAGAAAGAGCTTTTAGTATTTTATATTGGGTCACCCGGAGCAGCAGACGAATAATGCAACAGAAGATAAATAATTAATAAACATGTTTTTAATATAATAAGAGTATACTCAGTGGCGATAGCCATACATAAATTACATCAATCTGACAAATGATTTGCAACAACAAAGATGAGTCCTTTTGTTTTAAAGGTATGATAAGTATACACTAAACAACTAAGAAAAAATAGGAAACAAATATAAGACAACAGTATCAAAGGAACATTGCAACTGTGATTAAAGAAGACATATATATTTAATAACATTTGTTATTTAATTGCGCGGAAAGGGATATCCATAATTAAAGTAAAATTTAGGCTATCCCTTTCGTCTGCTAGTCTGCAAGACCCTCTTGGATAAAGTGGAGTAACCGTTTAGCCTCCCGATCAGTGACGTGAACCCCTGATAGCAGGTGGTGGATGATATTGTGCAAACAGTCGTCAAGTAGTACCGGTTATGCTCTTTACTCATTGATGGTGGACAGAAGATCTCAATGGAAGAACGATGGCTGCAGTCTCAGACTATTTGATCGTTTCAAATCTAAATGTTCACGATTAACATGAAATATCTCCTCTTTCCCTGCACTTACAAACTTGATTTTTTGCATCTGGCCTTGTTTTACCAAGGTCCCACCGATTTCACAAAATTTAATGATGTAGGAAGTATGCTTCATCATGAAGCAGCACTTTCCTTTGATCTCAGTGAATTTACGGATCTTTTTGCTCCTGGAGAAAATAATTTACCGTACATTAATGGAAATCAGCTTCTCGACATAGGCGTCTCTACACAACTTGAAAGTTGGAGGCGTTTATCAACTGTTTACTTTCTATTGTTTACTTTCTTTAAAATACTATGAGAATGTCAATGTTATAGCCTTTACAGACGGTCTAAAACAAATCAGCGTATAAACAGTTCCATTAATGAAAACTATTTAAACAATATACAACAAAGAATACATTTTAAAAAAATTAATTATCCGTTGCGAGCGATAACGAGCATGACATATCAAGCAAAGTTATTGTTTATGGGTACGCATGTGACTAAAGAGTCCGATGTAAGCACGGGATCCTCTTCACTGTAAAGAGCTACATTGTTCGTTTTATGTCTTTCCATGTGACTTTCATTATTTTACGTAAACAAGACATATGAAAGTGATTTAGTTTCTTTGCATGCCTGCAGTACACATATCAAGAATCTTTACATTTTCAAAACGTTATCAACTTTAGCTAAAGATTGATCATGCGGACATATAAAAACGTCCATTATTATTTCATTTATTCTGAATCAGAGGAGTCTAACATATTGATTACTAATCTGGGCTGAACGAACGATAGTCCATCTTTTTTCCAATAGTCATTTTCTTCTTTTAAGACATGATCTTCACATTTGCACCAAAAATCTTTGTCAATCTGTGATAGAGCAGCATATGTCAGTCCTTTTATATCGCATAGTTTAAAACTTGTATTCTCAGCTGCCACCTGCCCTTTAATTTTTGCCCAAACGAGTTCAATGGGGTTTAATTGTGGATGATAAGGGGGCAGTCTCAAGCACGTATGACCATGCTGTTGAATGATTTTGTCTATTTGGAATACTTTGGTCTTTTGCGATTTCTTAACAAGTGACAGTAATTCAGGTTTCAAAAATCCCTCGTTAAATGGAATTCCTTCCTTTCTTAGCCAAATCTTTATAACATCTTTTGTACTGGTAGATGTAGGAATTTTGTCTTCTTCTGCCACAGCGTTGTGGTACGACGCGTTGTCCATTACCAGACAGGATGGTCTGTCTAGAATTGGAAGAAGAGTATTTTCAATCCACTCTCTAAATATATGGCCATTCATCTCGGTGTGATAGTCCCTGTTGTCAGTATAATTAGAGGTGAATATAAGTTCTGCATTTTTCACCAACCCTTCTTTTCGGGTGCCTGCATGTGCCATTATAATACGCTGTCCTTTTCCAGTGGGTACACATCTTTTAATACTTCCATCTGATAACTGCCATTCCTTTGCACTTGTGTGGTGAGAATTTATCCAAGATTCATCTAGAAATACAATATCATAACCTTGGTTACGCATTTCCCGTACTTCACGTAAATATTTACTCCTCATAGAAACTAAGTGCGGCTTCTCGCAGATGACATTTCTACCACTATCGTACTTTCGTAAAACCGATGCTTCTAACAGTTCTCCATAATGTTGTTTTCGACACAGCAATGTCATTTTCTGCTCTCAGTCGAATTTTCAGTTTTCTTAAAGTCACAGTTTCTTTGGAATCGAACATTTTACAAATTGCTCTTCTAATCACTTCCTTGTCAAAACTATCTACTACTTTCTTTCTTCCTAGCGTCCTAGTCTTGATTGAACTGGACACTCCGTTAGCTTTAAGCACTTGTTTGAAAAAGCGTTTGCTTATACCCAATGCGTGAATAGTTCTCTTTTCTGGCTTTGAGATGCTTCGATACAGTTTTCCACGCTTAGCTTCTATGCAAAAATATTTATACACCTTTATTGCCACTGATTGCAATGTAAGGAACTTTACTTTTATACCCATTGACTAACAGATCACAAATTTAACGAAATTACCCAATAATTAGGATACGCCGTTGCACATAAATCACAACAAAACGACAGGAAATGGGATGCACCGGATATAAAATTATAACTATGACGCGTTTTATGTGTTTTTTAGTGCTTAAAACAGGGAAATTGGCGCGCATTACGTTCAAGATGACAAGTCCGTGGGTGCTCACTCATATGAAGCGGTAATTCCTCCAAATATATGGTTTGACCAAAATGCCTTAAATTTGTATACTTCAAATAAAGAATATTTAAAACTATACGTTTGTTGGTGAGGAAATGAATGTACTTCTTGGGACCAAAAAATCACAAGACCATATGCAAAATTTCAGCATTATCAATCAATTGGTTGCAGAGATATGGAATTTTAAACACCTTCAAAATATTTTGAAACGACCTATAGTACATTCACTGCCATCATGAGGACACTCAACTGTGCTACCGAGGATCGAACAACCCGTGTTGTATTGCCACATGAAGAAGTGTGAATTGTTCTCGTGGTTGGGAAAAAAATACCCATGCTGTGGACCCAGCCGTTGGCAGAAATGGGTACCAGGGTAATACTGTGGGAGGTCTTCGAGCAATTCTGGATAGTTGGCCGTGCACATATGGGTAAAAACTCGCGTGTTCAGACGCCTATTCAAGATTCGTACTTTACCTTTACCTTAGATCTGAGGAGAATTAGTTCTAGCTAGTTTATCTTAGCCAATTAGACTTATATGACATGTGTACTCTCTAATCCATACCGGATCGAACGCTACCCGGATTAACATTGACCACGCCGTTATTGCTCACCGGGACTAAGGCGATAATTAGACTACTGGGAAAATAAGAGACAAAATAAGAACAAGAAACAACAATACCATAGAAATATAGAATGTCAGAACACTTATTAAGGAAGTAGAAACGTTAAAAGAACTGACACACACGATCTATAGACACAACTGGAATGTAGCGAATTGTGCGAAATACAGTGGACAGACTTTGGTAAAATCACAACGGGGGATAGTCACAAGTTATACTTCGGTGTAGATGAAGCATAAATGAACAAATTCTGGACTTTCTCATGCATTATCAAATAGTTAATAAAGCACTAATTTGTCTAATTTCCAATAAAATAAGTGTCATCCGTATGAAAGCCACACAGTTCAATATCACACAAATTCAATTGTTTACGTCTACATAATTATAAGACGATACAGAGGTACAATAGTACATGCTGTCATTAATGTATCACCCCAATAAAACATACTTATTGTACAAGAAGAGTAGAACTCTAAAGCTAAAACAAAAGAAACACCAAAGCAGTGATCACACTTATTCAGCAAACAGTAACACCCATGAAGAAGGACTAACACTCTTGGTATAGGTCACATATAATGATTTGATATAGGTCAACATAAGTAAAGTAAAGTACCCCCGTCACGCCAAGTGGCGTATAGGGAATATGCTACATTTTACAGACCTTCGGCACATGATTTTTGGGGGTAATGTGGTCGGTATTTCGCCCGCGCCGATTTACTTTCCCAGAAAAAAAATCCGGTACCCATTAAAGGCTTGGTGAACCGGTAGCCGTCGATTGGGATCGAACCCTACCTCTTGTCCTTTGTAGTCCAGTTCACTAACCACTGAGCTATCGCGACTCCTACTGGTCAACATACATGGAGAATATAAACTAATCAGATGATGAGTTTGGCACAGTACAGATGGGAAACACTCATGACCATATCGAGTACATACTGGGGAGTATAGGTTTTGAGTGGATTAAGCACTGTCAAATTAAAACGTTTTTTGGGAGCAGATATTGAAAGCGACCAGGGTTGGCTGTGAGTACTTTCCGTTTCCGTTTGACGAAAGCAAGTATGTCTGACATGGAGAAATTGAAGGAGACTGACGTTAAAGATGCCTTCCAAGCAATGATCACCATCATCATCAAGTACCGGGCCTGCTGGCGTAGATGATCATGTCTCTCCACAACTTTCGACCTCGACAGTTATTTATCATTTCTGTTATTGACCTGCCAAGCCATTTTCCCAGGGCGTTAGGTATCTTTTCTCTTTGCTTCCCTCAATCCTTTCGTCCCTCAACTTCCCAGTCGTCACAATATATTCCAGCTGCTCCCCTCTCATTACATGACCCAAAAATTATGACCGTTTCTTCCCAACACTGGAAATTAGCTCTCTTTTTGCTTAGGACTCTTTCAGAACGTTTTCATTACTCCTCTTAGCCGTCCATGGCATTCTCAACATTCCTACGTAAAACCACATTTCCACAGCCTCCAGTGACCCTCCTGTCTGTTGTCCCACGGTCCATGATTCACATCCATATGTTAAGACCGGCTCTACATATTGGTTATGGAAGGCCTCGGTATCACAGCAAACGAATTAAAATCCTTAATTGCTCAACCGCCCGTGCCACTGGAATCATCCGAATTACTAACTCATCTCCCAAACAAAGAAAGGTAACTGTAGTCCCCATCGTAGCAGTCTCAGCACACGCCAAAAGACATAAGGCGAAACCGCGCAGAAAGTGAACACAGCCAACTGTTCCCTGTCATACGATATCATCATTCATCGTAAACAAGCGGGATATCGAAGCAGGATCAAAACGGATGAGACACACAGCTCACGGTGTGCACAGAGCACTTAACTCAGTAGCTCCTGCAACAAGTCGGACTTGGAATATGAGGAAACTGCAAGAAGGAACACTTTTCAGACATAGCCTTCAATGGTTTCTGCCGCCTATCCACAATATACCATGGGAGTTCATGTCCTCCCGAAAATGATGATCGTCATAGCACTTGATGATGTTAGGCAATCATTGATGACTCCAATTCCAAACATATAGACACACAGTGGTGGTAAGTTATCATTTCCAATCCAACAGAAGCCACATGACCTGTAGTTAGTAAAACCACAAAGAGAATATGATTTTGTGACCTTCACTGATTCACTCTTAGATGTGAATGTGTAGTTTACACAAGAGGAGAAGTTTTCAACTACAGTGATCCCATTTAAGGCAATTCTGGGATAGCAAGGCAAGTCTCCTTTATAGCAGCAGAACTTGATGTTCTCCTCTCCCTTCTTGTAGCTGCCGCCACACGATTCTGATGTCCCAATTTGGACATCATTCAAGAACAATGTCAGATTAACATTCCATAGATATGGCTCTGCTGATGAAATGCTTGGTGCAACAGTTGTATCAATCATATAGGAGGCTCCTGGTCTGTGGTCATTAATATCACAGACAGCACATGATGTTGTTATATTCAGTATTCCTTTCTGTGGTGTAAATATGTGGCACACATATGGAGAGTGGTTTGTGGTCACAGTAATCCCATTAAAGTCAATTCTAGGGTAGCATGGCATAGCTGTTTCAGAACAGCACAATCCTGTGATGTTTTCTGTGTTCGCTATAAAGCTGCTGCTGCTACACAATCCTGACCAATTATAGGTGTGGACATTATTCACTTGCAATGACAAAACTGCTTTGTTTACATCATAAACCTCTGGAAGCGAAACATTTATGGGACTAATAGTACAATTTATTCTTCCATCGGGGATATCTTCATTGAGTCCCCAAAAAAAGGTCTTTGGTTAAAAAGCACATATGCTTTTGAGTTAAACACACAATGAGCCCACTTCATAGATTCAAAATGATCCTTGCCAATGCCATCCGTTTGCACAAGTTAGGTCCTTAGCTACCAGGTCACAAACGTCTGAAACGAAGCCATCAAATTAACGACTTTATCTACAGCGAAGGTTAACGACCTGTGAACAAACATTTATGTTCAAACCCTTGAAAACATTTTCAAAAATCTGCCAACTCGCTGCAATAACATATATCGTGTTGTTCAATGTAAACATTGCTTAGTCCATAGCTTGAATATAAATAAGCTGCCATTTTGGTGCGTTCCATGACGTCATCCTCCTGTCAGTACATGTTCTTTATTATCCTTAGATCTTTGCTGTATATGTTTACTCCAAGCAATGACAGGAGATTAATTAGCACCTCTCATCCTATTTGAAAATAATAGTACCTATGTCAAATCACTGACCATGACATCAAACATAGCTATAACAGATACAGTTAACGCAATTCCTAATAATAACAGAAGGAAAATATTTCAACTTTCACAACGGGCATTATTAAAATGTGCAATGTAAGAAGAAAACACAAATATAAGAAAAAAAAAAACATGACACTGAAAAAAACAAATAAATAAATCAACTCACTCAGCACAGTATGAAAAAAAGAGAAAGATATTGGACAGAACAAACATGTAAATAAATTGAGGATAATCTAAGCAAAAACAATAGTAAAAGCAAGCATATACAATGGTTAAAGTCTTCAGTGTGAAATGTCATAACAGATCCACAAAAACACTCGATCAAACAGGACACAGTCACATCGAATCACGTTAGATTACAAATCGATGGACAAAATACACGTCGGAACTGTATAGCCTGGCAGTTAACGGAGATCCAGAGATACTGCAGTGCTCACATTCTGTAGGAGAAAAAGACGATCAAATACTTCGCGATAAACTTAAAACAACCGAAAAAAAACTGAATGAAGGAATATCTATTGGCGTGGATAACATTCCAGCTGTACGGGTTCAATTATTTTTTTTTTTGGTCATTATCAATGCACTCACTATTATATGTAACAAAGTCTTGCAAATAGGGTAGTGATCACGAGCTTGGACCCAGTAATTAAAGCATTATTATTCCAAAAAAGGAAATATGCGCCAATATCACAACTGCACACAGTCTTATCAACCATCCATGTTATGTTTAAAATCTTATTTAATCGATTAAAACCCAATAGAAAAAAGTCTTGGAACAGGCAAGTTTTTTATGGAGATCAAAGTACAAGAAAACAGATCTTCAGACTTTCAGAAATCATTTGATAGAGTTTGACATACTTCTTGGCGACAACAATGATGTTCCACAACATCAACACAAACTTAATGATGGCCTAAACTGGAGAGGAGCGATTCTTACAATCAGTTGCATCGCGAGTATAATGTAGAATAATTATGAACAGAATCAAAGGTCTCGTTGTCAATTGTTTTGGGAGAACAGCAAGATTTAGAAAAGGGAAAAACGGTCGTGATGAAGTCTTTACTTTAAGAATTAATTGTATTGGAGGAAAACACAATTGTCACTGATTGTATTGATTTCAAAAATGCATTTAACAGTCTACATATCGTTCTGGTTTATATTGTGGAGATATCGATGACCACAAACAATTGTCATTACCTTAAAAGATTCGCTTGATGGCTACTCATGTACAGTTCCCAGGAAGGAAGAACTAATCGAATTACTTCAGATTGAAAGAAGAGATGGTAACCTATTTTATCTTCTTTGATGTTTGGTTGGAAATACTGGTGATTTCAAGTATGAATCGCTTATCGTATGTTTCGTCTCCTCTTCTTTCATTAGTTCTCTCTTCTTTTACTCATTCACCGTATTTGTTTTTCTACGGCACTTAAGCTTAATACCAAAAAAAAAAAAAAAACTAAAGCAACATTTAAAGGTAAATTATTGGTTCTTTGGTTATGGTAATTTATGTTTATTATCATGTTCCATTCATTCATTCATTCAATCATTCATTCATTCATTGTCCTCTCTGGCATGGTACAGTGGGCGAGTTTGCACGATTGACGATTTTTTGCTAGTTCTTGGTTGTTTCTTATGGTTCAGCCTTCCCTAATAATAGTTCTGGCGATTCTCCAGGTCTACCTTGTTTACTTTTACCCGATAGTTTCCACATGAAAGACTGACTGGCAAGTCTTTCTTCTTCCGATGTATGTCCAATGCCTTCTTCTTATAAAGCTCGACACGAATTCTTGTTTTGATTCGTTTCTTGTCTGTCCTTTAGACATGCATTCTTGCCAACTTATATTTGAAATTATTGTCATTGCTGCTGGTTCAACAATACATAAATCACGTTCATTATGCGATTTTCCATCAAGGACTGTGGCTACTAGGTTCAATGTAATAAAATATTGTCAAGAGGAAAAACATTTTTGTATCAGAACTAATATTTTCGCAACAATTTCGTGTATCACAACACTCATTCACAAAAGTCAAAGTCTACAGACTATTCATTTTTTTTTAATTATCGTATAGTAACAATTTGGATAATCACGAACCAAAATGACGATACTGGGGAATCTGACAAAGCAGTTTACCGTTATGAGTGGCCTGATGTCAACAGAACATTATGTGATTATTATAGAATATGCTTCTGTGATGGGGGCAGTATTATCTTTTATCGGCGTGATTGCAAACATCATCATTATTAGAACTTTCATTGGTATGGGAATCAAAGATGGCGTGACAGTATCATTTCTTGCTCTGGCCGTCTTTGATTTGGCATATTTGATTGCGGGAGTATCACTTGGGATAACCGTCATGTTTTATGCCACAGAGTTGAAATTTAGAAAACGTTTTCCAATAGAACCATACGGATTGTCAATCTACTTTACACATATTATGATTCTGATCAATGTAACTAACGTTTTGACAACAACGTTTTTAGCAGTGGCACGAAGTATGTGTGTTGCAAGACCTTTACAATTTAAGAATTCTTTTACTCGAGATAGAGCTGTTTTCTTTATGATTGGATTTGCCTCATTTTCGATTATAATTTACACGCCAATTTTTGCCAACATGGGAATGAGCGAAAGGTTTGATAAATTTACTAACACCTCCAGGCTATCATGGTGGATGACTGGTAACAGAGAAACTGTCAAAGAAATTGTCTGGGTGTTTACAGAGATGGTGTTACCTGTCTCCACCGAGTTCATTACTATTATCTGTGTGGTTATTATGGCCAACTGTCTTCGTGCGGCGTCCAGATTTAGGCAGTCTACTGTTGCGTCGGCCGGAAAGGCAGTTGACAATCTATCAAAAAATAAAGATTTTGAAAACGCTGAGAACACAACAGACAATAGTGTTGGAAGTGTCGCGGACAAGCTGTCGGGGAAAGATGTTCGAGTGGTCCAACAAGTTGTTCTCATATCAGTGGTGTACATTATTTGCAACATACCGAAACTACTCATCACTCTAGCCTCAATCTTTGAGCCAGAGTTTGCCATCGGAAAGAGATATATGAAAGTGTACATGTCAACACATGGTTTAAGAAAGCATTTCGAGATGTTGAACTCTGCAGTAAATCTAATTATATATTATAGATATAACACGAAGTTTCGATCTGTGCTACTAAATCAAGTTCAGTAGGAACACTTTGTTGCATTGTAATACTTTGAGGTTTTGATCAATGAGATACCGAAACGAGTTATATTGAAAAGCTATTAGAGGCTATGAGTATTGTCGGTAAGTGTTATTTATTTTCATTTCACAAATGTGTATAATGTGTGTGCGTACGTGCGTATGGAGGTGAGGAATTACAATTATGTTCTGTTCATTGAGACGCTATATTGCACAGCTTCTATGTTTTATACTGAACTTGAAGTATGGTGGAGAAACTACTCCTCTAGTAAGATATTAGAGTGTATTGGTATTTCTTTGTTTCCGATTTGATGTTTCTTGTTTCCATTATCAGCTTATCATTCAATAATTCATTCATTTTCCTTTTGGACCGAAGATGGCACATGGGGTGAATGTCATAGTTCTCCACCATTAAAAGTTTGATGTTAGTTCTTTTAGTTCTTGATTGTTTATTATTCTCTTAGTTGAGCCTTCCATAGCAATTTTTCTGTCTATCTATTCTCTAGGTCTGCATTGTTTCATTATTTCTGATAGTATGTCTCCATCTTTGGATATTTTGTTGCCTAGGCAGGTTTTAGTACAATTTCATTGTTAATTGTTAAATCAGAGGCTTTGTTGATAATATCCTTGACTTGGTTGATCTAATCCAGAAATGTTGTCGAGTTGTTCCATCTTTTCTACAGAATCAGGATGTATTCAGGTCAAGAGTGTGAGGATGTTTGCAAAGTCGAGATCTCACAAAGGTTTATTAACAATTTATTGAATGTTTGAATGCTTATCTTCTATGTATTTGTGCATGACCGAATCAACAGTATTTCCTAATAAAAGTGGTTACGTGGCACATCATTATTTCACACCAGGTTATACTGGGAACTAGTCAATGTTGCCGGTTTCTGATCTCACACAGCAAACTGAATCTGAATAAAAGGCATTTATAATATTCGCATATTTTGCCAGAAATCCATAGATGTTAAGGATTTTCCACAGTGTGGGTCTGTGTAAACGGCTGAAAGCCTTTTCAGATGTTATTGAATTATTTGCGTGTCATCATCATTGCACTCCAAAAATGTCTATAGGTGCTCAGATCCCCTCCTCAGCAAGTCCCGTAGTGTCCAGCGACTGACGACTCTAGTTCTGTGTTGGTTGATAAGTCTTCTTACACGTCCACTAAGTTTCTCATTTCTGGCTGTGCCCATCTTAACTCCCATCTCCATCATCTGAAGACGTGACGTGAATATGTGTTTCTCGAAGTCCTGTGCTCTTTCCACATCTCGGAGGGCATTGATGATGTATGCCCGATCCATTGGTTTCCCGTTCTCAGCGACAGCACAGCTAGCCAACCTGTCCGCTCTTTCATTTCCCCGTACTCCCGCATGTTCTGGGACGTAGACAAAGATGACCTTACGTATTTTGGACTTCTGCGATGACTCTACCCATTGCATGCATATAGAGCCGGCCTCCTCTTTTTTATCATGCTCATCGAATCACTCAGTATACATGCGTGGATGTAGTCTTGTGACTCTAACCATTTGAATGCCTTGGTCACTGCCATCACCTCCATTGTCGTGCTACTCGTGGTCATGACGTATGCACCACTGTCTTCGTAGACTATTCTGCCTGCCAAACGTGCTGTAAATGCCCATATACTTTTTTGGCATCGCATTACATATCCGTCTGTATAGATAACTGCATCTTTCTCATCGGTGTTATCGCAGATGAGACCATTGACCTCCGCATTAACCACGACCGAGTTCTGTTCCCAACTTTTCGGAAGTGTGCAAAGTTAATAATGAGCGAAGTAGGGAATTTTAATTATCCCTCAATGATAGTTCGGAGAATGATAATTGTATCAATACATGACATAGGTTGTCAAAATCCCAATCTACTGACTTCTCCAATATTTCAAATATCTGACTACTGAAGATTTGACCAAGTTAGATGTGATTCCTCGCCAGTTGTTACAATCTGATATGTCTCATTTTCAGTAAGCTTCGCAATCACGCCGTATTTCATGTATGTGGTTTAGATTTATTTCGCCACACTTCATTCATAAACAGTGTTAAGAGATGATTGAAGATGTTGTCATATGCTGCTTTCAGTATTTCTCAGGAGATATCCTTGTTTCCTGATGCCTTTTTATTTACAGTTCCTTGGGGAATTTGTTTGAGTTCAGTAAGTGAACTTTCTTTACATGACACATCTGATGAAGTTATAAACAAACGTCCTCTTCGAGATGTGGACTGCTTTATGGTTGTGGTCTATTTAATATTTCTGCGTAATGTTCTACCCATCGTTGTTTCTGTCTTACCTTAATGATTGTGGTCTATTTAATATTTATGTGTAATGTTCTACCCATCGTTGTTTCTGTCTTACCTTAATGATTGTGGTCTATTTAATATTTATGTGTAATGTTCTACCCATCGTTGTTTCTGTCTTACCTTAATGATTGTGGTCTATTTAATATTTATGTGTAATGTTCTACCCATCGTTGTTTCTGTCTTACCTTAATGATTGTGGTCTATTTAATATTTATGTGTAATGTTCTACCCATCGTTGTTTCTGTCTTACCTTTGATTGCATGTTTTCGCCTATGTTGTCTCTGATATGGACGTCGGTTGTAGGTGGATGATCATAACACAATTGCCTACATGTTTCATTGTAGAGTGTAGAGCTTCACTGTTTCCTGTTTTGGTTCATCATCATCGGGTGCAGTCTCCGCATCGAAGGTCGGCTACATGGAGCTCATTCCACTCGGTCTCTTGCTTTGATGGTGCAGATTGTCATAGGCTGATTTGTTCATCTTTTGATGATACTCGTCCATGTTAGTCTTGGTCTGCATCTGCCTCTTTTACCATGCATTTTCCCTTCCAAAATTACTTTTAGTAAGCTGTTGTGTCTTTTAACATGTCCGAAAAATGTCATTTGTCTTCTTCTAATTGTGTTTAGTAGTTCTCTTTTCATGTTTGGTTGTTTTAAAACTCCATAGTTTGTTTTATTTTCTTTTCATCCAATTCTACCTAATCTTCTATAATCCACATTTTAAAGGCTTACATTTTCTGTTCTATTTTCTTGTCTAATGTCCATGTTCATGCACCATACATGAATATTGAGAAAACGTAACATTTTATTTTCTAATATTCCTTCTTGGTTTAAGGTCTTAACATCCCATGTAGTTATTTTTAGTTCTTTCTTATGGCAATAGTAATAATTTCTCTCCATGGCTTTCTTTGTAATGTTACATGATGAGGCTCCATTAGGCCCGGCCGACGCTATTGTTGTCGAACAATGTGTTTGCCTGTCGAACCGCGAACACACGACACAAAGAAGAATAAATCATATTCCACTTAAATATCGGTAAAGTTCACAGTCCAACCACTCTGTTTTTGTTGAGTTTTCAATTTCTCAGGCTAGATTGTGAAAATCATTGTTTCTGTGCTTTTCATGCACTGGCCTTAACTTCTTTGTCTTGTTGCTATATACTTGTTTTTTTTTTTGGAATCATATAAGAATTGTGTATTTTATATTATAAGATTTAGCTAATTTTGTTTATTTTCCTATCTTTGACCGTTTGTCTGTAGTCTCACCTATCCATTTCTTCATCTTCTGTTTTTTTTTACGTAGCCTATTTGTGTTTTACATTATCCTTCATTGCATCCTTTAGGAAATACCATTTATTTTATATGTGTATTATGATAGGCACAAATTTGGATAATTTAAAAACCGTTATAAATTATATCTGCCATATTGTGTCAGCTTTAAATGTTGCTTTAATTGTTTTCTTTGTATTAACGTTTAGTCACTTACGTGTGCTTACAAGTTTGGATAATAGAATTTTAAAAATTCCATCTCGACATTAAACCCAAAAAATATGTATTGTTTTGCTGTGTCTTCTTTGAGGAATTTACTATACAGAAAGTTAAAATCAATGGATTTTGTGTAACGAACATTAAGAAACAGTAAATATATTATTCTAGGATGTGCAAATAACATAAAAAAAATTTTATCTGCTAGAACATTTCATACGCTGAGAGCTTGTCCATATCTGAGAAACATACAAACATGACTATTTTTTTCAGAACATTTCTGAGAACATCTCCAAGAGTGTCTTATTCAGTTCAAAATAACAATGAAAAGTCGTACCAACGTCTTTAAAGAATCTGTACTATTGTAATTAGGACTAGACAAGTAGCAACACGATCATTTGTGATAACATCGGGTGTCCACCAGTTTTGTGATATCTCACTCCTATTACTGACGTGAATTGACAGAATGTGCAACTAAACCCAGAAACAGGGACAATAAGAACAAAATGACCTCGTAGATGAGCAAGTACTAAATGTAGAAAATAGAATATGGAGAACAAAAATACCTTACTATTCAGAGCATACACTAACCTCATACGTTGCTATAGACTAAGAGGAAGACAAGAATATGATCAGCATCATCATCATCATCATGTGTCATACCTGTTGGCATAGACGAGCATGTCCTCCCACAATCTTCTATCTGCAGTGCATCGTATCAATTCTGTTGTTGACAGTTTTCCATGTCATGACACGAAACTATCAAGTATTTTCTCATTTTGTCGTCCGCTATATCTCTTTCCTTTTATTTTGCCAATTGTAACAAAGTATTCCAACTTTCCTCTTCTCATGATGTGCTCAAAATATGTTGATTGTTTCTTTCTGGTGTTTTTTAATAGCTCCCGTTTAGTGTTGGCCTCTTTAAGAATTACTTCATTGGTATTTTTAGCCATCCAGGAAACTTTCAACATTCTTCTGAGAAATCCCACCTCTGTGGCTTTTAATCGTCTTTTCATTTGTTTATCTACTGCCCATGATTCGCTTCCATATGTCAGCAATGGTTCTATATAGCACCGATAAACTCTTTTTCTCACTTATATTGACATAGATTTGTTGCATAAGATATTTTTCATTTTCTGAAATGCTATTTTGGCCTGAACTATTCTGCTTTTTATTTGTGTGGTGCATCTTCCATCTGATGTTATTATTGTGCCCAAGTAATTAAAATGTTGCACTTATTTCAGATTTGTTTTGTTTATTTTTATGCTGCATAATAGTGGTAATTGTTTCTTTGATATGACCATTACTTCTGTTTTCTTACTATTCAGAGACCTTTATTGTTGCTTACTTTTACTATTATGTCTATCATTTCTTGTAGTTCCTACTCTGTCTCTGCTATTAAGACTGTGACATCTGCATATCACAAATTATTTATGTTTTGACCGATGATTTCAATTCCTTTTTTGACTACTATAGATCTCAACCCCCGTGCCCTGCCAGGGCCCGAATGGGGAGTAAAGAATAGTGGCGCTGTACCCTACCCGGCATGTTCGTAAGAGGCGAGAAAGAGGGTTGGGCATGAGACTGGCTATCCCATACTGTAAAAAATAAGTAGAAAAAACTTCACAAACATGGGCAAGTCAAAAAGAATAAAAGTAAATCCGCCATACAGGAAATAAAAAAGCTCTCAGTCTAAGTGACATATGACGCGAGCCGGAGAAAGCCGCAAGTAGTCCGGGTTGCCGACTCACCTTTTGTCTACCAGGAAATCCTCCAGAATTGGCAACTGGAATGTACGTACTCTAAACGAACAAGGAAAAGCTGCACAGGTAGCAGCAGAATTGAGAAATTACAAAATAGTTATTCTGGGAATGTGCGAAACAAGATGGTTAGGAACGGAAAGAATAAAACTAAATACAGGAGAGATGATTTTATCATCAGGACATCAGGAACCTGAGGCACAACATAGTGAAGGGGTAGCTATAATGTTATCAAGGAATGCACAGAAGACACTGATATAATGGGAAGCAGTAGTAAATAAAATTGATCACATATGTATTAATAATAAGTTTAAGTCATCCTTACAGGATGTAAATGTATATTGAAGGGCAGATGTTGCTTCAGATCATCATCTGCTAGCCAAACTTAAACTAAAAAGATATACAACAACGAATACGGGTAGAAAGTATTTCATTGTAAGGTTTCTTAAACAACAAGGAATTAAAGATACATTTGCAGTCACAATATCAAACTAATACCAAGTCCCCCAAACAACTAGAAAATACAATAAATCATTGGAAACAGGTAGAGAATATAAGGAAAGACGTGCGAAGGAACGCTGTGGAAAAGAGAATGCTAGAATAAGTCATGGATGACAGCAGAGACTCTAGATACAATTTAAGAAAGAAATAATAAGAAAACAGACATAAATAAAAGCAAAAAAAAGTAATAAAGGCAAAATAAAGGAAATGTACACAGAGATGAATAAAGAAGTGAGAATATGCATTACAATGGATAAGAGGAGGTATATATATATATGAACTAGCTAAAGAGGCAGAAGAAGCAGCAAATAAAAGGAATAGGAAAGAACTGTACAACAGCACAAAGAAATTAAGTGGAAAATTCAAACAGATCAATGCCTTTATTAAAGATAAGAAAGGAAATCTGCTTAGTAATATAAGGGAACAAATGGAGAGACGGAAAGAGCACTTTGAAGAACTTTTGAACCGACCCGGCTCAAATAATCCTCTAGATAACGTTCTTTCCACGTTAACTGTGGAAAACCAAGCAAAGAAGAAATAATGAAAGCTATCGGGCTTTTAAAAATGGTAAAGACACAGGACCAGATGAAATGCCTCCGGAAGCCATCAAAGCAGATATTAACACCTCTACCATGATGTTACATAATCTCATCATTATCATCGATTCCCGTCTTCGCAACGAACATTTCTCTTTCTACTGGCCATAGATTGGATTATGAGAAAAAATCAAAACAACAGAAATGGAACCCAGTGGTCATTGACCAAGCAACTTAATGATTTAGACTTTGCTGATGACATAGCTCTCCTATCACACAGCCATTAACATATACAGGATAAAATTAGCATATTTGATGAGAGATCACAACATGTAGGACTGAAAATTAATAGAGATGAGACCAACATTATAAGAATTAATGCAATTGGCAATAACCAAATAAAATTGGGAGAAATACCTCTACTAGACGTATAATCTTACATATATATGGGCAGTAATATAGATAAAGAGAGTGGAACAGAAATTGATACCAAAATAAGGTTGCACTGTGAAACATATGGAAGTCCAAAGAAACTAGGTTAAATACAAAAATGAAAATTTTCATCTCCAATGTTAAGTCAGTCCTATTATATGGCTGTGAAACATGGAGAGCAACAGAATTGACAATAATGAAGATACAGACTTTCATTAATGGATGCTTACGAAGAATAAAAGGATGGAAATAAAACGACAAAATCGCTAACATAAAATTATGGAAAGATACCAGACGATGGCGCTGGATAGGACACACACTAAGGAAGCCAACTGAGAGTATTACACAACATGCCCTTTTTTGCAATCCCCGGGGGAAAAGACAAAGATGAAGACCAAGAAATTCTTGGCGAAGAGAGATAGAAGCAAAGATGAAGATAATGAGGAAAACATGGAATTATCTTATAAGAATGGCAAGAAACTGAACGACATGGAAAGTGTTTGTTCACGACCTATGCTCCACATGGAGCTGAAACGTAGAAGAATAAGAATATGGATTTGTTAAAGGAAAGGGCACCAATAATACAATTTACATCCTGAGAAAATTGATAGAATGATCTATAGAGGTAAAGAAAGATATGCACTTTATATGACTGCACACAAGCATTTGACAAATTAAAGCATTGGAAATAATCAATATGTTATAGAAACTAAACTTTGATGGTAAAGATCTGAGAATCATTAAAAACATGTACTGGCAACAGCATCCATATGAATTAACAACCAAACTACACGGTTCCAATTGATAAAATAAGGAGTCAGACTAAGCTGTGTTCTGATGCCCGGTTTTTTTCACTTTGCAGCGAAAATATTATAAGACAAAAAAGAAATTGAAGTTAGCAGTTAAAACATAAACAATTCGCGATATGCGAAAGACACATATGTCTTAATATCAGAAGCAGAGAAACTACAAGATATGATAGACATAATAGTAAAAGAAAGTAACAAGAAAGGTCTCAATTTAAGTAGCAAGAAAACATATAAAATATTCCAAGTCCGGGTTGTTGCAGGAGCTACTGAGTTAAGTGCTCTGTGCACACCGTGAGCTGTGTGTCTCATCCATTTTGATTATGTTTTGATATTCCAATTGCTTTCGATGAATGATGATATCGTATGACAGGGAAAAGTTGGCTGTGTTCACTTTCTGCGCGGTTTCGTCTTATGTCTTTTGGCATGTGCTGAGACTGCTATGATGGGGACTACAGTTACCTTTCTTTGTTTGGGATATGAGATTCGGATGATTACGCTGGCACGGGCGGTTGAGCAATTATGGATTTTAATTCGTTTGCAGTGATACTGGGGCCTTACATAACCAAATAACAAAAAAAAAAAAAAAAAAAAAAAAAACAAATAGCAGGAAAACAGTAGTAATGATCGTATCGAAGAAACAATCATCACTATCATGCAGCATAAAAATAAACAGGAGAGATTGTAAACAAGTGAAACGCGTTAAATACTAGGGCACAATAATAAAATCAGATGGAAGATGCTTCACAGAATTTTAGAAAAGCAGAATAGCTCTGGTCAAAATAGCATTTCAGAAAATGAAAAAGGTCTTTTACAAGAAGTCTATGTCAACAGAAGTGAGAAAGAAAGTTCATCATACTTGATACGATGCACTGTGAATAGAATATTGTGGAAGGACAAGATCGCCTACGTCAACCGGTGTGGTACACGATGATGATAATTATCAGTTTGATGAGTATAATTTATATGTGTTTCTAAAATGTGTAGCACACAATTATATCCTAGAATAATGATTTCGTGTCGATCAATTTCATTTCCCACCATAAGCAATATCATCTAAACTAACTCTGTCAACAAACGTTCTCAAATCTTTGTCATGTCCGAATGAAGAATAACCGATGACGAATACGCCTGTCAGTCAATCTCTTTCAAGTCGGTAAGCACTTTATAACGCACTCCAAACTACAGGATCTGTATATATTCAGATCTTACAGTTTCTCTTCGCCGTGCCCACAGGCACGGACCAGTAAGTTTGGCCACGCGATTCGGGTTCAAAGAAAAAACAACTTGGTCCTCACAATTCCCCAGGTGATGATGTTTGAGTTGGGTCCAAAGATGCATATATCACAGCGTGCTGTGAACAACACAACTCATCTACATCAACTAAACGTCCTTTTTAGGGCGGACGTTGAAGAGGTGTTGTGGTGTCACTATCTCTGTTTTGTGTGGTTGCACGCTGATGTCACAGTGACCAGCTCTGAGTCTGTCCATCGTTGTCTACTCATGTCTACTGAGCTTGCTTAAACGTTCCTATTCTGGCAACATATTTTCAAAATTTCAAACAGTCATCTATATTTTTGTTTCCTGACTTGTTTTAGTGGTGTCTTTATTTCATCGAGGTTTTGATCTGGGTTTTAATGTTGAAGATCGATAACTGCTGTTGCAAGTTGTTTTGATTTCTCATTTCCTGAAATGCCCAGAGTGCTGATATCCACTGCAGGGCGAGTTTTGCTTTAATCAACATGCACATGTTGTTGTTTACTTTTCTTGGATGAGCCGCTGATCTCCTGGATCCGTTGGCGAGAGAGAGTGAATTTCTATCTTTCTATAGTGTTTTAAAATTATAGCCTTTTTAAATCTGAGACTGTTTGGTTATATTAGTAGTTCATTTTGGTTCTGATGAACAAACGACATCCCTGACCATGTCCTGAATGAGCGACTCAACATCAGCCTAGAGTCTGTTTCGTAGCATTTTCTGTTTTACGTAGCTGTCCACTACATGCCCTCGCCACTTGGACCTACATTCATTGACGTTTGAGGTTTCTTCTTAATGCCACCTGCCATATGTTCTTTGTTGTATGTGATGTATTTTGAGATCCATAAAAGACATACGTCCAGTGTTATGTTGTGGTAACAAATAATAGAAAACACTCGCTTCATTGAAACATTGCTGACCTCAAGTTGGTGTACATTAAACGAGGTATGCAATGTATGATCTAACCACAGTTCATTATTTGCACTGGAGTTTTCAACAACATGGGTGTAGCTCTATGCTTTGAATGAAAGAGAAACAATATTACTAGACTAACATTGTGGATGTCCAGTCATTAACTTTTCATTCAAAGTCATCTGGGTGATCACAGACATGTGTTGTCTAAACCACGACGTTCATCGCCATGTACCTTGTTATGGTACATTATAAACAACAATTTGTTTAGCTATTTCCTGTTTTAGGGGAAAAACTAACAGTGGCACACCACATTACAAGTAAAATTAAAACTTTTTTTTTGCTGAAGATTATTTCTACGTGGCAGACACAGATCACTGGACATCGGAGTAATCAAATAGGTAACTTTTATGGAGATTAGTACATAAATAAAATATATTAAATATCAAATGATATGCGGGGCCGGGAGTAGAGTTACAGAGGACATATAAAATGCATATTGTAACTATCTATCTATCTATTATCCTTTCGAGCCGAAGACGGCACATAGGGCAGAACCACAATCTCAAAAACAGAAACCTTGCGTGCCAAAATGGCACATATTGCAGAGATCACTGCTTCTAAAATCTATGGTCTGTTTTCATAACAATGCTTTTTACAATGACAGCTTGTCCAGCCATCGATCAATCTCCTTAGTCGCCTCTTACGACATGCCTGGAAGGTCACAGTGTCACTATTCTTTACATCCCACATAATGGGGCCCCGGTAACACACGGGAGGTATTGTAACTGGCGCTACATTATTATAGAGACGAGACAAACAACGACGTGTTGGAAAAAGCCTTCATCAGTTACAAAATAAATATATAAAGATTAACACGATATGCAAGTTTTATTGTAAATTAAACAAAAAAAGTATAAACACAAACGCCACACTGATCTGAAAAATTGAGGAAAGAAACGGTGGCCAAGATTTGCTTACAGGCTGGTTACATGATTAATAGAGAATAATCGGATAAATTTGTTGGAGAGCACAATGCAGGAAAGATTCCCGGTAAGGACAGTGTCGAAATAATTTCACCACATGGTGGGCTTGATGGACAAAGTCATCGTCTTTGTAGCAGAGGTATCTAAATACAGATGCGAAGAGGAATAGAAGAGGTAGGAGTTGGCATCTGTAGGTTTATGAAACATGAATGTGTGCAGACCTGATGGTTTAAGTGAGACCTACATGTCTAAAATATTAATCGATGACGTAAAGATCGAGTATCTGAATCGAGGGTCAAAACGAGGAACTGCGCCAAGTCAGGTTCTGAAAGATCACATACACCGACACCGTCGTCGATGTACGGGTAATGCACGAGAAGAAGATGGCAGTTCAAGGAGAAAAGAATGTGGTATTGTAGAAAAATCTATGAATGGCGGCATAGATAAGGCCCATGTTTGTGCCTATAGCCGCCCCACTGGTCTGGTTGAAGAATGGCGGTTTTTAAACACGATAAAAAACTTCAAATAAATTAGGAGCAGCAATCGCAACCCTGCCTGAACATGAGGAATACTGCCCGCTGCAATAAATTATGAAGTGTTTATACTAAAAAACTCTCAGTCCTGTTCCTGAATGGCCCCTTTGATATTCATGAAGTCTTCACTTGTATATCAAGTAATCATATAAACACCATCACCTGTCATCGCTGTGCTTACACGCGTATATTGGCAAAAAAGGTCGATGCTAAAGAGAGAGGGACAGGAAACATTTATGAAACATCGAACGCGATTCTGGTACTATTGTCTCCTCCATTACAGATCTACATACCATCATACCTCGGAGGACTTCCGGGTTACTCAAACCGTCTCTTGTTCCTCTCATACCCACACATCGCTTTGGAGTACCGATTCATAGCATATTTTGGTACTCTCCATCCGAAAGGTTTAAACTCTTTTCCTGAATCACTGACCCCTCACCCATTATTTATGTGACCTATCTTTACTCCTTTTCCTCTCTGCGTTATTGTTATAACCGCTCCTGCTCTTCTTCCACTTGCCATCTTTGCTTTTCTCGCTTTACCTCTTTTTATGTCTTTCCTCTTTCCCTTTTAACATCTCCTTTCATCCACCCTCATGAGACCCCCTTTCTTTTTTTTTCACTTCTGGTTCGTTTTTAAAAATTCCATTTTAAACCTTCCTCCCATACTACCATTGATGTAACCAACAACTAAGTAATTCCTGGCCACCGTTTCTTTTCGCCAATTTCAGATGAGTATTTGGCGCTTGTAGGGAGCTGTGATAGCTCAGTGGTTAGTGAGCTGGACTACAAAGGACAAGAGGTAGAGTTCGATCCCAACCGATGGCTTCCAGTTCACCCACCCTTTAATGGGTACTAGATTTTTTTCTGGTAAAGTAAAGCGGCACAGGCGTAATAACGACCACATTTCCTTAGAAATCATGTGCCGAAGGTCTGTAAAATGTATGGTCACTAACACCATATTCCCTATACGCCACTTGGCGGGATGTGGGTACTTTACTTTTAGGCGAAGTTTGAGTGAACGAGAATGGGCAGGTGTTCAGAGTGACTGGTAAATAAAGTTGAGACAAGGGAAGTTTATAGGCTTAGGGAGTGATGTGATTTCATTGGCTGGGGGAATGCCGTAGGGAGATTTCCTCTGGTTGATATATGAGATATCAAAGAGCTGCGCAGAGAGGAAACGACAAGAAATCACATGTAAGGTAAGGAGGTAGGTAGGCATAGTCGACCTAAGTTATTAGAGAAGTGGTTCCTTCGTTTTAGTTAGAGGTGTAAATGATGAAGTTTTAGAAAGATTTATAGAGGCAGTTACCTGTAATCCAAGTTATTTGAGAAATGAATATATTTTAGTAGTAACAGGGCGCATGCTCGTATTAGCTAGGCCATGTGTAGGAACAATCATACGGTGGGCATTTCGGTTAATACGTTGAATGTAGTTAAAGGAACGAGTGAGACTGGATCCTTAGTATAGGAAGGTGAATATTTTGTAATCATACTGTGGAGTGACAGTGACAGACTAGTGAGAAAGTTTTTTGTAAACATATGTTCCATGAGATGGATTTATGGCATGGACATTATGTTGATTGTTAAGTTCTTTACACTGTTCAGGAAATGTGGACAGAGATAATTGATTCAATATGTGATGAGAGAGTCCTGAGAATAATTACAAATTATACCTATATAATTACATTTGCATTACTTTCATTCCTGGGCGGTGGTCCACGCCACTGGGTTGTTATATTGAGAACCTTTGTAACTGGACAACGTAAATAACGTGATTTTATTCTTATGTAAAAGAGACTTGTGTGTACTGATAATTTTATGTTGACATGTGTGACGTATTTCGACCCAACAGACCTACCAGAATACAACGCGAAATACAAATATCGATAGATTACACCTAACGAATTACCGTATTTAAGCAAGAAAGGAGAGAGAGAGAGCGGTCACAAATAAATATAATTAATATATATCTTCAGGATTAGTATATCAGAATTGACCACGAACCTACTGATTTATCTGCTTTTATAAACAGTTTTACAAATCGTCATGGTTTATTTCAAATATGGCACATATACAACTATCAAATAGCACGCTAAATGTTCAACCGGCTAGAGGCTTCATTTTAAACTATATTCCTGTAACCATATGCACTTTCTGCAAACCAGACGTAAATAATTTCTTGTAATGACAACATTAGAACTTACAATTAAAAAAAAAACAATAACAGCAGCAAAACAGAAAATACAAGTCAATTCGTTTTAAGCGTACCATTTTAATGGAAATACACGTAACATGGAACGAGATATCAGAAAATATTGAATCGGAAAGAAATTAGTTGAAATTTGATAAAAACATAACATGTCAAAGAAATGAAATTGTTATAACAATAAATAAACACCAACATTATCTAACAGGGGAGTAAAACCATTGTGAGGTCTCATGGCCTCAAAGGCGTGGGCTCATTTGTAATTATTAAACTAAACTGAGGATCATACTCTAGTAGAAATGAAAAAAAAAATATAGGAAAAGAGTGGCATGGTTAAAGTTTCACGAAACAAGTGGACACACAACAGTGGATCATAATCTACAAATTCACACTGTCTGTTCTAAGAGGTGGACAATTAAAGAAATGCCATATTTAATAAGTGGTCGAGGAGATGTCTGTACAACCTGGAAATCATTCTGACCACTTACTTTAAAAGTTAGGAGCCGCGATAGCTTAGTGGTTAGTGAACTGGACTACAAAGGACAAGTGGTAGGGTTCGATCCCAACCGACGGCTTCCGGGTTCACCCAGCTTTAAATGGGTACCGGATTTTTTTATGGGTAAGTAAAGCAGCACGGGCGTAATACCGACCACATTACCCCAAAAATCATGTGCTGAAGGTCTGTAAAATATAGGGTCACTAACACCATATTTCTCTATACGCCACTTGGCGTGACGGGGGTACTTTACTTTTTTTTTTTTTTAATTTAAAAGTTGGATATGACTTTTGTGAAAGTTCAGATTATGTACACATTTAGACTGCAGTTTAATGGCTTCCTCGACTTATGGACCAGATATATTATGCCACACAGAAAGCCAGTTTTGACATATCAAGGCTTTACTTTGAATATCAAGAGGTAGTAAAATACACATTGCAATTTAGCAACAACAGTAACAGATGTCTCTTGCATCTTCCTGCCAGGAAATATCTTTAACATATAACACGTAGAGACAATCAGAAAGTGAAATCATTTAAGAGTGTTAAAACAATACAAATTGGTCTTTATCGAGAACATGTATATCACAGGATTTATTTAATAGCAATAGAAGGATTTTGTATATTAAGAATCATAAAGATATACCAAAAACATCAATCATACGCGATGATCTACTCATGATATACTGTTTTCGCAGTCTTAATCGCTAAATTGAAAGTGAGTGAAAAACAGATGATAGAGGTATGATTAAAAATAAAGATCTTAGTCTTAGAAGCAAAAAGTAATGTTTGCAAGAAAATGGAAAATATCTCATAAATGCATAAGTAATGTAAATGGGACGGGATTAAAAGAGGACAATGAATTCATATAAATAAGAATTATGTTAATTTCAGATGGTAGTTGTACAGCAAAGGTAAGATCCAGCTAAATTCTGCATTCCAAAGAATGACAACGATATCTTCATGCAACAACTTTTTACCAATAACAATTAGAAAAAAGAGAGTTCTGTAGTTTTTGTTTGTTTGAAGCACAACTTGAAACGTGGCTATCGAACTAATGGAAAGTCGAGCCCACAAAAATGTGGTTTTACAGTAGAATGTTGAGAATAACATGGAAAATAAATGGAGCATAGATCATGTTCTAAAAGAGACGAGTTGAAGTGAACATATATTTGTAATAATTGATGGCAATAATTGTCATTTTTACTGGCCAAATTGTAATAGGGAACAGCTGTGCTATATTGTCTGGAAAAATAGATGGGCGAAGTAAGAGCGTAACAGAGAAAATTTTGTAGAAAGTTAAAAACAGAAACAACTGTAGAGATTAAAGGTTGTGGAGAGGCATAGTCACATACGCCAGCAGGCAAGATACTTTATGAGGGTGATGATGCCGTTTTTTTCAAGTAACGGATTATTATCAGTACATCTGATATTGCTATTTTGCCGTAGGATATTTTATATCTGTGCTTCATCTCAAGTTATTCTGTTTGACAAGGACGGGGAAATCACTTTTATTATACAGTTCAGGCATTTGATTGCGAAATATGAGCGTGATATAATTTACAATTTCATTCTATCGACAACGTTTCTTTGATATATATATATATATATATATATATATATATATATATATATATATATATATATTTATATATATATGTGTGTATGTGTGTGTGTGTGTGTGTGTACGAGAGCTTATAATTCTCAATGAAATTAATACAACTTTATTGCTACGTCATTGCTACTGACCTGGTCAGAAAAGGAAAACGCTCCCCTTTTTCGATGGTCACGAAATCAAAACTGTTATCACTTTCTATATTCTTGTATAACCACAAAAAGGATGGCAAAAGAAGTGGGTGAACTTGTAAGAGATAAATATTCTTTCAAACGGTCTGTAATGAGTGTTACGTTCTGCAAAAGACATGCGACCTGATGAGGATGTATAATTATTATCTGTGTCCAGCTAATTTTGTTTCCACATAAAATACTTCCTGTTTTCTAAACTTGCTGCGTGTATATTACAATCTTTATGTTTATTTTAA
Source organism: Megaustenia siamemsis (assembly GCA_032433765.1). Classification (NCBI taxonomy): domain Eukaryota; kingdom Metazoa; phylum Mollusca; class Gastropoda; order Stylommatophora; family Ariophantidae; genus Megaustenia; species Megaustenia siamemsis. Next base: position 52,920,381 of record JAVIAB010000047.1, on the reverse strand, counting down.
ACGAAAACTAATCCAGTTCAAAATGAAAATGATCAAATTAGGAAAGTGTAGAATTTGTACTAGACATAAATGTATCGATTTGAAATGCAATGTATCAATTCATTTATGGAGAAGTGTTGATCTAAACTTTGTGCTGTATTCATAGTAAATTAACATGTTAACCGAGGCATTTACAATCTCAAAAGTTTGTCTCAGTACTTGAGCACCGTGGTATATATTTTTGTACCGTTTACCAAAGGCAAACTCTCTTTCCATAGCTCCCACAAAGATAATTATCATCTTTGGAATATTGCAGATGATATAGACCAGAGATATGAGAATTACCTGCTGGACTACACGAAGGTCTTTGCCCGTCAATTTACCGGAGGTTCCAGCACCAGAATTAGAGGAATCAACTTTAGCATTTCCTGTTGGGGTCATATTTTTATTGTTGGTGTCGATAATCTCTGACGTCAACACTGAAGACTGTCTGAACTTGGAGGCGACACGGAGACTGCTGGTCATGATCCCAATACAGACAAGGACAATAACTTCAGTTGTGAAGGGCAATATCATATCAGTAACTAGCCATGAGATAACTTTGATGGACTCCCTTTTTGGTGAAGCCCATAACGTTGGCCTAGTCATGTTGACTTTCAGGTCAAACTGAGGAACTATACCCATGTTGGCGAGAATTGGCGCAAACATAGACCATGAGAAGATTGTGAAGCCAACAATGATACCCGCTGTTGTCATGCGAGTAAATGTGTTCTTAAACTGCAGCGGCTTGGCCACACACATGCAGCGGGCAACTGCTATAAAAGTCGTTGTCAGAACGTTAATGGCGCTAAAAAGCATTGTGCTGGTTGCAAAAATCACAGTAAAAAAAAACGGATCTATCTGGAATATGGCGATGTGCTTAAGTTCAGCGATACGAAAGCCTACCGTAGCTGCAAACAAAAATGAGCCTGTGAGATAACACAAGTCGATGATTGACAAGGCCAGGAATGAAACAGTGACACCGTCTTTGAGACCCATGGCAATAAATGTCTTGATGTTGATGATATTGGAGACCAAACCTAATAACGATATCAATGTACCTACAATAGCGTGATACTCTAATATGATGATAAATTGTTCAACTGTGATAAGGTCTTTCAATGGAGCACTCCTACTACCTGTTTTATCCATTGACTAATTGGCAAATTTTACTAGCACTTCCAATGATCTTTTTTCATGCTATAGCCAATGTGGTCATCGCGTAGCAATATAACAGTTAATGTGGAGCCGTTATTAAATGTAGAATGGAATTAGCCTAACTGACATCTGTCTACTTGAAAGTTAGCAGGTAACAACAGTTCGTCCATTTCTATAGAAACAATGACAATTTATTGATCAGATTTGTTACTGATCATAGTACAACATTGTAATTCAAATCAACAAGAATTTATTATTGAATGATTAGTAACAAATAAAAAAGTGAAAAAGTAATTGTGTTGGTACGTTCCCCTTCTTCGCTATCTTCTTTCCCCATCATTTGCTTTCAGCGTTGATATAGTTCTCGGTATTTTGACCTTGTGTTAGACTGCTGCTGTTATGTTTCCTTTCCAATTTTCCGTTGTTCCATCTTACTCGTCGTCGGCTCTTTGGATCTGGTGTTCTTACAACGTTTATTGAAGGCTCTTTGTCTTGTGTTTTTATCTTTCTGCCTTGTCACGTAGCCAAACGATTTTATCTATTGTTTCTTTATATATTTTATGGCGGGGGTTATTCCAAACTGTTTCTTAGTTCTTCATTTCTCATCTTATCTCTCAAGTTGTTTCCTGTCATTCGTCTAACATATTTAATCTCAGTAGAGGTTCTTTTCCTTATCGTTCTTGGATCAATGGTCCAGGACAGGCATTGATAGCACAACGTTGGAATAAAGATTGTATTGTAAGATGCCTGCTTTTTCCTCTTGAGTTATTTCCTTGCTGGACAATAGTGATAATATTTTCCCAAATTTTTGACAATCTTTTTTGCACCCTGTGTCTATTTCTGCTGTTTTTGAGTTGTTGTTTGTCACTATACTTCCTAGGTATTTAAATTCTTCTACTTGTTATAGTTGTCTTTCGTCTATAGTTATATTAATTTTCTGATTCTCTTTTGCGTGATTTTGTAGGCCTTTCATTTTTCCGTCTATTAATGCCTGTCGTCTGCGAATACAAGCTCATTGATCTCCTCTGTCTCTGATGGGTTGGCTAATTTGCATATGTAGTCAATGTATGTAATAAACTGTAGAGGGTTCCTACCGTACGCATCTCTGTCTTACACCTGACCGAACTTCAAAGTGGTCTATGCAGCCTGCTGATGTTCTGACTGTGGATTGTGCAGCTATTGTTGATGTAGAGACTTAATTAGGTTTACTCCGTATGTTGTTAGTATCTCCCGCAGTTATCTTATGCAGGTATGCAGCCATAGCCCAAAAGAAGATTTTTTTTAGTGGTATATTTTGCGTGGTAGCAGAGTGTAAAACACAATCGTGACAACGTACGTCAAAATTGTGTTTGTTTTGTGGTCATTTCATCTCAGCATCATTTATTACGATGGATCAATGCCACCTATATTGAAAACTGAAGGTCTAAGAGGATTTTCCCCAAAGCATCCCAAACTTGTGACGTCGTCAGCTTCGTTAACTGTAGACTGTTGTAGACTATCATTTTACCCGCAACCGCCCCTGCTCGTAATGCTGTAAACGTCACAACCTTAGGGTGATCCCCCTCAGCGGACAGGCATTCAATATACATGAATTGATTGATAAATAAACTTGGGATATCCGTTGTATCTATTTACAGATACATAATTTCTATGTTATCAAAGGCAGCAATTAGTCAATCCGCCACAAGTGAAATAAGCGTTGTTGGCTGAGGGCTTGTGCAACATTTAGGACTAGAGTTGTCGGGTATTTCGCATTCCATTCTTAGAATAACTATCATCATTTAACGACCTTTGACTTGTCAGTAATGAGTCAAATATATGCACTCTTCACACAAAATGTATAGTTCTACGAAGACTGTTCTCGATCTACAGTACTGACTGCCAACGTTCTCCTTCCGAAAGATCTCATTTCCCCAAATTTGCAAATGTAGAAGTAGATCAAACAGCAGATTGACCAAAGAAACTTGTAATATTTCAATTTTTTCAGAAACATGGAAATATTAGAACATCAATGTTGGTAGATTCGGCGACAAATTGCCAATACTAAGCTCTTTTGAAGAAGATAAATGTGTGCGTGTCAGTGATTTGAAATTGTGCCAGCTGTTAATTACAATGTTGATTGTCGAAGCCGTTATTTGTCGGTGCATGGTTTCAGGACGTAAAAGCTTTCATTAACATTTATAATCACGATACTGAATATGTCTGATATTACTAGTGATGATCACATCTAGGCATGGGTTACCACTTTAGTATATTTTTCGCAGCGCATGTGAAATCTATTCACATAGTCCATAGTACATAACATAGTAATGAAATAAAAAGGTGTAAAGTTCCACTTTTATTTTTATAGGTGTTTGCATATGATCTTTCACGCTTGTTAACTATCATTCCGCCACTCTGGCATCATTTAAAATATCTAGATAACTAATTTCATCCAAATCAAAGGCATAACAAATCCCAAAATTGAAGCAAAGAATAAAATAACCGCTGCTAAAATACATTACAATGAAACTTTTCATGCTTAATTTTCAAAATAACATGTGATCCCGCTACGAGTAACGTCACTTTACCAGTTCTATAAATGAAATATGTTTCATTCCGTAAAACCTAGTGTTAAGAACCCGTCATTCTATTCAGTTATATTTATTTGGGGCTAATTTTCCCACCAATTATTTGAATGTCTAGGCCCCGTCGTTGCCGCTTCTTTGATTGTGAACAAATTGTCCATTCAAATTTGTTATTTCTCATTAGCAAACTCATTTATTATCATTAAATATAGGAATATACATAGGTTCTAATATTTTAGATTTGCCACGGTGTTGCGTGATATGTCGTTCACTTAAATATTATCGTCGGTGGCGTTGCATTAAAGTGTTTACAAAAATACGTAATTGTTTCGCAACGTTTCTTAGTCCTGCTCGCAACATTTTACAACGACGCTAACTGCAAGATTAGTAAATTGTTCAATTATCTCAAATATATATAAATGTGCAATGTTAATTTTAGAAGCTAAAGTATTGGTCTAAGACTGTGAAGTATTCAAGTGGTATGTCAAAAAGATTGTTACGAAATGACGATAAAATATTACTTGTTCAAGAGAAACTAATAACTTAAGTGTTGGAATTCCCACAAATGTTTACTTGACCTGGAGCTATCTCTAATTATAAGATTTGTCGCAATAAGAAATAGCCATGAATGTTCTAGATGACAAGTAGGCGGGGCTTAACATTTTCTCCACCCGTTGTTTGAAGATTGTGATTGGAGAATGAATATATTCGATATTACTGTTATTCTTCAGTTCTGTCCGTGAGATATCTGTTATTTAGTTATTAGAGACAGATCCTCAGGAAAGTTTAGTTTCTATTGCGAACGTTTCATACATTATAGGTCTTCAGTAAGCTTGTGAAACTGGCCTGCGTACTAACTTTGAAGATATTGAGGTAAAATGTGATAACGATTGGATCCAGGTGTTTGAGGAATTCGTTAGCAATTCCTTCAGTTCTATGTGTTTTTCTTTCTTTTAAGTTTAGTATTGATTCATTTAGCTACAGTAGATTGAACTTTGGCGACATTTACTCCTGGGAGGGGGGTCTCATTGTCGATGCTTTTTGAAGGGATATTTTTTGGGGGATTGAGGTTTTTAAATGTTTCTGGCTTTAACATCTATGAGGATATGTAATGAAAAGAAAACAGAGACTTCAATGCGCTCTAATATGTAGCAGAAAATCTTCAGAATGTTCATGCTCATTATATAGCCACATTATCAGTTTGATGAGTATCAGTTATATCTGTTTCTAAAACGTGTGGTTTATATTTTCTCCAAGAATAATTATATCATGTCGGTCACTTTCATTTCCCGCCATCAAAAATGTCACTTCATGAATAGCTGTCAATCACACGTTCTCCAGGCTGTGTCATGTCTGTACGAAGAATAAACGGCGATGAATGATCTTGTCAGTCACACACTCTCTTAATGCGGTAATAGATTCATAACGTACTGTACACTACAGGATCTGTATCTATTCAGATGTTACACTTTCTGTTCGCCGTGACCAGAGACACGGACCAATCAGTCTGGTCACGCGATTGGGGATCAAAGGAAAAACAACTTGGTCCTCACAATTCTCGAGCTGAAGATGTTTGAGTTGTGTCCAAAGATGCATATATCACAGCGTGCTGTGAACAACACAACTCATTTACATCAACTAAACGTCCTTTTCAGCGCGGACGATGATAAGGTGTTGTGGTATCACTATCTCTGTTTTGTGTGGTTGCACGCTGATGTCACAGTGACCAGCTCTGAGTCTGTCCATCGTTATCTACTCATGTCTACTGAGCTAGTTTAGACTTTCCTGTTCTGTCAACACATTTTCAAACAATTATCTATATTTTTCTTTCCTGACTTGTTTCAGTGGTGACTTTACCTCTTTGAGACTTTGAGCTGGGTTTTAATGTTGAAGATTCCCACCTACTGTTGCAATTTGTTTTGATTTCTCATTTCCTGAAATGCCCAGAGTGCTAATATCCACTGCAGGGCGAGTTTTGATTTAATCAACATGCATATGTTGTTCTTTATTTTTCTTGGACGAGCCACTGATCTCTTGGTTTCTGAGATGTGTTTATCTCTGTGGTGTGCTATTGACCCTGTTCGTAAATGCGTGTAGCTGGAAAAGAATGAATTTCCATTTAGAAAATTATGTAGATTCCTCTCATCATCATTATGTGCCATATCGGTTGCCGTAGGCGATCATGTCCTACCACAATCTTCTATCTACAATACATTGTATCAGTTCTGTTGTTGACTGTTTTCCATGCCATGACACCAAGCTAACCAGTATTTTCTCTTTTTTTTTCGCGATCTCTGTTTCCTTTTATTTTACTAGTTGTAACCAAGTATTCCAACTTTCCTCTTCTCATGATGTGCCCGAAAAATGTTAATTATTTCTTTTTGTTGCTTTTTGGACTTCCCATTTTGTGTTGGCCTCTTTGACAATTCCCTTATTGGTCATTTTAGCTGTCCAGGAAATTTCAACATTCTTCTGAGAAATCACATCTTTGTGGCCTCCAATCGTATTTTCATTTGTGTGTCTACTGTCCATGATTCGCTTCCATAGGTGAGAATTGATTCTACATTGCACCGATGAATTCTTTTTCTCACTTATATTGACATAGATTTGTTGCATAAGATATTTTTCATTTTGTAAAATGCTATTTTGGCCTGAGCTATTCTGCTTTTTATTTCTGTGGTGTATCTTGCATCTGATGTTATTATTTCCCTTCAAGTATGTGAAACGTTGCACTTGTTTCAGATTTGTCATTTTTATTTGTATGCTGCACGATGATGATGATTGTTTATTTAATATGACCATTACTTCTGCTTTCTTATTATTCAAACTGAGACCTTTCTTGCTGCTCACTTTTTCTATAATGTCTATCATTTCTTGAAGTTCATTCTGTCTCTGCTATTATGACTGTGTCATCCGCATATCGTAAATTATTTATGTTGTGACCGTTGACTTCAATTCCTTTTTTATCTACTATAGATCTCATAATATGTTCGCTGTATAGTGAAAACCAGTCTTAACATATGGATTTGAATCATGGACAATAGGATAACAAGCAAGAAAATCACTGGAGGCTGTAGAAATGTGGTTTTACAGAATAATGTTGAGAATACCATGTACAGCTAAGATGAGTAATGAAAATGTTCTGAAAGTAGTCAAAGCAAAAAGAGAGCTAATTTAACATATTAGGAAGAAACAATCATCATTTTTTGGCCATGTAATGAGAAGAGAACAGCTGGAATATATTGTAACAACTGGGCAAATTGAGGGACGAAGAGATCGATGGAAACAAAGAGAAAAGATACCAGACAGCTTAAAATAATGGCTTTGCAGAAGGTCAACAACAGAAATGATAAATAACTGTCGAAATCGAAAGTTGTGGAGAGACATGATCACCTACGCCTGTAGGCCCGGTACTTGATGATGATGATAGTAAAAACAAATCCTGTGACAGAACTCAGCCTTGTCTGACTCCTTGTTTTATCAATTGAAATTGTCCTGTTTGGTTGCTAATTCGTATAGCTGCTGTTTGTTGCCAGTACATGTTTTTGAATGATTCGCAGATCCGTCAATGTTTAATATCTCCAGCATATTGATTATTGTCACGTCTCGAACTGACGATCTAATATCTCCCTGGAGTCTTGTTTGAAAATAGTTTTCTGTATTACGTAGATGTCAGCTACTTTTCCGTGCCAACTTGGACCTACATCTTCCTTCTTTGATGATTGAGATTCCTTCTTGATGCTACCTGACATATGTTCTTTGTTGTATGTGATGTATATTAAGATCGACAAAAATGTGGACAAGTTTTGGCATACGTCCAGTGTTATGTTGTGGTAACGAATAATAGAAACACTCACTTCATAGAAAAACTTTGATATTTATATCCTTTATAATAAATATCTCCGTCTATTGGCTAATGGTAACAAATTCATTTTATGAGATGAGAAATGGCCTCTTAAATTCGGTAACAAAAAAAGTAGATTGTTCTACCACAAGATGGTAGTTGATAAGAAAATAAAGACTGGTGTCCACTTCAGCACGACCTCCCTAGCAATAGAGACGATCCTAGTCCTCTAGACTAGCTCTAGAGAGCGTGAACTCAAGTCTCCTGGTCAGCGAGCGAATGCTTTTCGGTAACTACAGAACCACTACTCCAGTCATATAGAGATATGTATATAATGTTGAGCATTCTAAGAGATTAATGTCAATGAACTGGACAACATGTATCCCTACCTTGTGTATAAATTCCTTCCTATCAAAATTTATTCCACATGTGCCATGTTGTCTTTTTATCTTTGGTTTGATGATAAATTTAAAAAATGTTTCGTTTGGTTGCTATTGTCCGTAAAATGATACCAGTGACTCAACTCCTTGCTAGCAAGTGTATAATCAACATAATAGACGATGCTGAGATCAAACATCACCTGATAACACTGTGTATTTCGATACGTACGTGTCTCGTATATGGTGCTGAAACATGGACATTAGACAAGAAAACAGAACAGAGAATTGAAGCCTTTGAAATGTGGATATATAGAAGAATAGGTAGAATTGGATGGAAGGAAAAGAAAACAAACGATGAAGTCTTAAAACAACTAAAAATGAAAAGAGAACTTCTGAACACAATTAGAACAAGACAAATGCGATTCTTGGGCCATGTTAAAAGACACAACAGCCTACTAAAAGTAATCCTGGAGGGTGAAATACAAGGTAAAAGAGGCAGAGGCAGACCAAGATTAACATGGACGAGTAACATCAAAAGATGGACAAATCAACCGATGACAACCAGCATCATCAAAGCAAGAGAAAGAGCAGAATGGCGCTCCATGATAGCCAACCTTCGTTGCGGAGACGGCACTCAATGATGATGACGTGTCTCAAAGTCTAAAACTGGAAAAAATTATTTTAATTTTTTAATCTTCTTTTTGGCTATGTAAATATAAATCCGTAATGGCTTTCTAAGCTTCAAAATTTTTAATTTGACATTTCAGAGTGTGTTAGTGATGCCCATTTACTGCATTTAAAAATGTGAACAAGATGGAAACAGGTAGTGAAATGTTAAATGTGATTGTATTCCGCACACAGTATGAAAAGGGGAAAAGCAGAAGGACCTGACAATATACAAATTGAGATGATACAGGCAACAGAAGATTTTGGCATTGTAGTGATCAGAGACATATGGAAACAACATATGCCACACACCAAACATACCAAATGAACTAAAAACATCAACTTTCATTGCGTTGCCTAATAGTGATTTTAGAACAATAAACCTAATCAACCAGGTAACAAAATTCATGCTAAAAGTTCCACAAGGAAGGATTCAGAATAACATTAATACTGAATTATATGAGCAACAATTTGGATTCAGGAAAAACAGTGGGTCAAAAGAAGCCATATTTAGCATGAGGATATTGATCGAAAAGTACATGGAAGCAAACAACAATAATAAAATATAATACAGAGATCTCTGCACCCATTTATATAAAAATAGGAGTAAGACAAGGATGTATCCTATCACCAAGCTTGTTCGATCTATACACTGATCAAGTTTTTAAAAACATCACAGAGATGCCAGGCTTACAAATTAATGGAAAGATAATCAAATAACCTTAAATGCTGATGATACTGTACTACTAGCAGAAAACCCTAAAGATAAACGGCAATTATTTAATGAAATAAACATGACAAGCAAACAATATTGATTAGACATAAATATCAAAAAGACCAAAACTATGATCATAAGAAAAGAAAATTCTCAAAAATCTACAAATAAATATCAAAGTTGAAGGAATACACCTGGAGACAGTTAAGAGCTACAACTACCTGGGACATATTATAACCAGTGATGGAAAATGTAAAACTGAAATAAACAAAAAAAAGGTATGGCAACATGTAATTTTAATGCCATAAAAAGTGTACCAACATCAAAACAAATAACACCAGGGCTAAATCTAATAATAGCAAAATGTTACATCTTCTCAATATTACTGTATGGTGCAGAAACATAGACATTAGACAAGAAAACAGAACAGAAAATTGAAGACTTTGAAATGTGGATATATAGAAGAATGGGTAGAATTGGATGGAAAGAAAAGAAAACAAACGAAGTTTTAAAACAACTAAAAATGGAAAGACAACTACAAAATTCAATTATAACAAGACAAATGAATTTTTTGGGGTATGTTAAAAGACACAACAGCTTCCTAAAAGCAATATTGGGCGGAAAAACAGGGTAAAAGAGGCAGAGGCAGACCAAGACTTGTGAAATAATTGCTGTCACATATGATCGACATAAAATAAAGTGGGGACAGCATTGGCTTAAATATAACAATAGTATTGTGGGTGTGAGATTTAAGTCAACTACGACAATGAGCATCACAAATGGAAATAGGTTCCCTTTATCATTGCCTTGTGGTTGACCACACCAACAAATCGTACCATCTTGTGTGATCGGAAGAGGGGACAACACACAATTCTAAGTTGACTTGATGATGAAGGAATTCACATCTAAGTCTTATTAGCTTTTAGCGGTGATAGCTTCGACGTCGAATTCTTCTCTGGCCGATTTATTTCACCTGCTGTGATCGAATTAGATATGGACTTTCTTTTTTCTCGCATCGTTCGTCGGGTTACGCCTTTGGCGAAGTGCTTAGTGACTAGGAACTAAATCTTGCGTGTTAATCTCATTTTTCATGGTAGCTGTATGCACAGGGGTTCCTCGCTGTACAGTCAGTAACTCCGTCTTTGCAGGTAACGATATTTTTTTTTCCGTCGATGAGTAAATTCACGTTTCAAGCCTGGTCTCGCTGCTGAGACTAGATGTGGTTGTCCCAAAGGGAAAACACAAATAAAAACCCAACTAGTTGAGCGGAGATTTGAACTCAACCTCTCTGTCTCCAGACCGGATGTTGCTTCGAGATCGACCAAACAATTATGACAAAAATAACAGTATTCTCTCGAGAATTATGATGCTTTTGAAAGGAAAATAAACATGTTAGAGGAACAATAAGGTTTTGAAACAGGAAACAAAAAAAAAACAATAATAAAATCGTATGCTATAAAATTGTGTTTTTCTTTTTTATCATAGTGTAATTGTTGTGGGTTCTTTTTTGTTTTCTAGATAACGTCATTCTCGTGCTCCTAGTTATGATGTAGTGTTACCATGTTCTTTTAAGTTAGTGTGTTTTTAATTATTATTTCAGCGAAGAATATGGTATTTTTATATAGTGACATGCTGATATTGTTAGTATTACTAGTGGGATACTGAGTGATTCTTCTAGAAGTATGACATCAGTCTCTGAACAAGATAGTCCGGGTTTGTATCTCGCCACAGCCGGTGACAAAGTTCATCATTCAATCTGTGATTTACTCTTGGCCTTATTCTTCTCTGTTCTCTAGATAGTGAGAACTGATGTCTAGCTCTATCTGATAACGGCGAAATACTGGATATCTCGTGTACACACTGCACATGTTAAAAAATCAACTATTTAAAATTTCAAATTGAAAAGAGTAGCCAAAACCTGGACGTTGCCGGAGGAAACTTTGTTGCAAAAAAAGCCCTTGTCGAAGACGGATGGATGGGAGAAGCCAAAAAAGAGTGTATCTTGCTGTAAACTAGCGACTAATGGATGGGAGAAGCAAAAAAAAGGGTGTATCTTGCTGTAAACTAGCGACTAATGGATGGGAGAAGCCAAAAAAAGAGTGTATCTTGCTGTAAACTAGCGACTAATGGATGAGAGAAGCCAAAAAAGAGTGTATCTTGCTGTAAACTAGCCTCGGATGGATGGGAGAAGCCAAAAAAAGAGTGTATCTTGCTGTAAACTAGCGACGGATGGATGGGAGAAGCCAAAAAAGAGTGTATCTTGCTGTAAACTAGCGACGGATGGATGGGAGAAGCAAAAAAAAGAGTGTTTATTGCTGTAAACTAGCCACGGATGGATGGGAGAAGCCAAAAAAGAGTGTATATTGCTGTAAACTAGCCACGGATGGATGGGAGAAGCCAAAAAAGAGTGTATCTTGCTGTAAACTAGCCACGGATGGATGGGAGAAGCCAAAAAATAGTGTATATTGCTGTAAACTAGACACGGATGGATGGGAGAAGCCAAAAAAAGAGTGTATATTGCTGTAAACTAGCGACTAATGGATGAGAGAAGCCAAAAAAAGAGTGTATCTTGCTGTAAACTAGCGACTAATGGATGGGAGAAGCCAAAAAAAGAGTGTATCTTGCTGTAAACTAGCGACTAATGGATGAGAGAAGCCAAAAAAGAGTGTATCTTGCTGTAAACTAGCGACTAATGCATGGGAGAAGCCAAAAAAGAGTGTATCTTGCTGTAAACTAGCGACTAATGGATGGGAGAAGCCAAAAAAAGAGTGTATCTTGTTGTAAATTAGCGACTAATGGATGGGAGAAGTCAAAAAAAGAGTGTATCTTGCTGTAAACTAGCGACTAATGGATGGGAGAAGCCAAAAAAAGAGTGTATCTTGCTGTAAAATAGCGACGGATGAATGGGAGAAGCCAACAAAGAGTGTATCTTGCTGTAAACTAGCGACTAATGGATGGGAGAAGCCAAAAAAAGAGTGTATCTTGCTGTAAACTAGCGACGGATGGATGGGAGAAGCCAAAAAAGAGTGTATCTTGCTGTAAACTAGCGACGGATGGATGGGAGAAGCCAAAAAAGAGTGTATCTTGCTGTAAACTAGCGACGGATGGATGGGAGAAGCCAAAAAAGAGTGTATCTTGCTGTAAACTAGCCTCGGATGGATTGGAGAAGCCAAAAAAAGAGTGTATCTTGCTGTAAACTAGCGACGGATGGATAGGAGAAGCCAAAAAAGAGTGTATCTTGCTGTAAACTAGCGACGGATGGATGGGAGAAGCCAAAAAAGAGTGTATCTTGCTGTAAACTAGCCTCGGATGGATGGGAGAAGCCAAAAAAGAGTGTATCTTGCTGTAAACTAGCGACGGATGGATGGGAGAAGCCAAAAAAGAGTGTATCTTGCTGTAAACTAGCCTCGGATGGATGGGAGAAGCCAAAAAAAGAGTGTATCTTTCTGTAAACTAGCGACTAATGGATGGGAGAAGCCAAAAAAGAGTGTATCTTGCTGTAAACTAGCGACTAATGGATGGGAGAAGCCAAAAAAGAGTGTATCTTGCTGTAAACTATCGACTAATGGATGAGAGAAGCCAAAAAAAGAGTGTATTTTGCAGTAAACTAGCGACTAATGGATGAAAGAAGCCAAAAGAAGAGTGTATCTTTCTGTAAACTAGCGACTAATTGATGGGAGAAGCCAAAAAAAGAGTGTATCTTGCTGTAAACTAGCGACTAATGGATGGGAGAAGCCAAAAAAGAGTGTATCTTGCTATAAACTAGCGACTAATGGATGGGAGAAGCCAAAAAAGAGTGTATCTTGCTGTAAACTAGCGACTAATGGATGGGAGAAGCCAAAAAAGAGCGTATCTTTCTGTAAACTAGCGACTAATGGATGGGAGAAGCCAAAAAAAGAGTGTTTATTGCTGTAAACTAGCCACGGATGGATGGGAGAAGCCAAAAAAGAGTGTATATTGCTGTAAACTAGCCACGGATGGATGGGAGAAGCCAAAAAAAGAGTGTATATTGCTGTAAACTAGCGACTAATGGATGAGAGAAGCCAAAAAAGAGTGTATCTTGCTGTAAACTATCGACTAATGGATGAGAGAAGCCAAAAAAAGAGTGTATCTTGCTGTAAACTAGCGACTAATGGATGGGAGAAGCCAAAAAAAGAGTGTATCTTGCTGTAAACTACCGACTAATGGATGGGACAAGCCAAAAAAGAGTGTATCTTTCTGTAAACTAGCGACTAATGGATGGGAGAAGCCAAAAAAGAGTGTATCTTGCTGTAAACTAGCGACTAATGGATGGGAGAAGCCAAAAAAGAGTGTATCTTGCTGTAAACTAGCGACGGATGGATGGGAGAAGCAAAAAAAAGAGTGTTTATTGCTGTAAACTAGCCACGGATGGATGGGAGAAGCCAAAAAAGAGTGTATATTGCTGTAAACTAGCCACGGATGGATGGGAGAAGCCAAAAAAGAGTGTATCTTGCTGTAAACTAGCCACGGATGGATGGGAGAAGCCAAAAAATAGTGTATATTGCTGTAAACTAGACACGGATGGATGGGAGAAGCCAAAAAAAGAGTGTATATTGCTGTAAACTAGCGACTAATGGATGAGAGAAGCCAAAAAAAGAGTGTATCTTGCTGTAAACTAGCGACTAATGGATGGGAGAAGCCAAAAAAAGAGTGTATCTTTCTGTTAACTAGCGACTAATGGATGGGAGAAGCCAAAAAAAAGAGTGTATCTTGCTGTAAACTAGCCACGGATGGATGGGAGAAGCCAAAAAAAAGAGTGTATATTGCTGTAAACTAGCCACGGATGAATCTGAAGAGACAAAAAAAGCAGATATCGTGATGTAAACTAGCGACGGATGGATCTGAAACGTAATTTAATGAAAGACGAAACCGGGCTTAGCGTGAACTAGATTTCAGCTATTTTACATTGACAAAAATAGAAGCAGAGCTACAGGTCATGGTTAAGTAGTGCTCAGATGAATTCAATAAAGGGATGTTAAAAACCTTGAATTATCAAAATCTACAGAAAATACTCTATAAAGTTTGGACATCATTTAAGATTCCTCAGAAATAAAAACATAAATACATTAAAATGCTGAAATAGACAAAATCCATAGCTTAAAGAACCCTAGAAAAGAAGTCTCTCTTACAATCAGTTATATTGGAAGCAATCTGTAAAATAATCATGGACAGAATTAAAGATGAATTTAATAATCTTTTTCAACAATAGCAGAATTTATAAAAGGGAAAACAGAAGTAGCTTTTAAAAGTTATATTTTTTTAAAGATGTCGTAAAGCAAATGCAGTTTGTTCTTAATTATATTGACTTAACAAAGACATCTTATCTTGTACAGACTTGTGTGGAATATTTTTGAGACAATATGGATTACAAAAACTAAATCTTGTCAACATCATAAACCATTCGTAAGATGGCTACTCTGATCAGTTTTCGCGATGGAAGAATTAAGCGAATGGTTTCAGAATGAAATATTATTGAAACGTTAAGGTACCTTATCCATTTTGCTAATTGAAGCATCATTTGATTTCAAACCAAAGTTCAATTAGTAGACACTAAAAACTTTGATAATAGGGACAACACTAGAAGGCATCGACTCTCTTATTGAGATGGAGAAGTTTAGAGACTTTTGGTAAGACACACTGCTAATCATGTGTGACGTAGGAGAGCATTGAAATGATGTTACGTTTCAAGTTTGTCTTGTGATGTATTTGTGGTGATTTATGTGGTTATTGAAATGAATATAAATGTTCATAGATATTAAAAAGATAGATGAATTTAAAATATTCGTTTTCTCTCTTTTCCTAAAATTCTCTGCTTCTAAATATTTGCTATAACTTAATATGTTCAACTAGGCTTAAGTTTAGCAAGCAATGGAAGCTGAATCTTAATTTACATTATTCTTTATATTTTTTTTATTTCAATGCTGAGAGTCTAAAAATAAATGAACCACGTTCATTAGGACATTACGATATTCTAGCATGAACTGTAGCTAATAAGTTCAATTTGATAAAATAGTGTGAATTAAAAAAAAAATCAGATTGGTATCTAATATTGTCATAAAACTATTCTCGTGTTACAGCAACACGTATTTATAAACAGAGCTTGTCCACAGACTATTTCCTTGTTATCGTTTAGTAACAATTTGAACAATCACGAATCAAAATAACAACAATAGTAAACCTGAGAAACACAATGTGACGTTATGATTGGTGAGAATTGATCATCATATGGTTATTCTAGAATAAGCTGTTGTGATGGTGGTAGTGTTATCTTTTATCGGCGTGATTGCAAACATCATCATCGTTAAAACCTTCATTGTTATGGGAATCAAAGATGGCGTGACGGTATCATTTCTTGCTCTAACCGTCTTTGACTCGACTTATTTGATTGTCGGGAGTTTCACTCGGAACAGCTATACTGTTTTATGCCACAGAGTTGAAACTAGAATACGTTTTCCAATAGAACCTTACGGATTGTCAATCTGTTTCACAAATATGATTCTGCTTAATGTAACTAACGTTCTGACAACAACATTTTAGCAGTGGCCCAAAGTATGTGTGTTGTAAGGCCTTTACAATTTTAGAAATCGTTTGCTCGCGATAGAGCTGTTTTCTTTATGGTTACATTTGCAGCATTTTCTATTTTAATTGAAACGCCAATTTTTTGACAACATGGGAATGAGTGAAAGGCTTTGAAAAGTTGACCAACACAGAAACTGTCAAAGAAAGTGACTAGGTGTTTATAGAGATGGTGTTACCTGTGTTGTAAATGTCGCTGACAAATTATATGGTAAATAGTCTGAGTTGTTCAACAAGTGGTTCTCATTTCATTGGTGTACATTAATCTCAACATACCGCAGCTTCAGTCTAATATCGATGGTTGAAGTAGAATTTGCTATTGGAAGGATGAACCATTTCAAGATGTTAAACGCTGGAGTAAATCTAATTATTTAATATAAATATAACACGAAATTTTGATCTGTGCTACTAAATCAAGTTCAGTATGAACACTTTGTAACATTGTAATACTTTGGTATTTTGTTCTATGAAATACAGAATAGCCATGATTGTGGTTAAAAGCTATGAGTGTTGTCGATATATGTTATTTATACTTTCCCTTCACGCCTGTGTATTATGTGTGCATGTCTCAATCAATCATTCAATAAATCAATAATCCAGGACGGTAAACCTTGTCTGTCATTGGAGCACAATAGATGGCACAGTCACAACTTGCCTCTAATCGTCCCGATAATGAAGAACTGTCTGGGATACATTGAAATACATTTCTGTGGATTTTCTAATGTTATCCACCCAGCTTTACTTCTGACCTCTCTGTCTTCTTTTTCCTGGTATTGTGTTGTGCAGAATTATTTTGGCAAAGCCTGTGGATCGTGTGATGTGCCCAAACTGTGTCAGTTTCTGCTTTTATTATTGGTACAGTTTATTTATCAACTTGGATTTTTGTCGTGAACTTGTTTAATTATGATATGTTCTCTGTATGGGTTGTGTAATTTCTTTCTATACCATTTCATCTACAGGGCCTGTACTGATATTTGGATATCAGCAGTAAGTGTTCCGTGTATTACCGGGGCCTCATTATGAGGGAGGTAAAGAATAGTGACACTGTGACCTTCCAGGCATGTCGTAAGAGGCGACTATGGAGGTTGATCGATGGCTTGACAAGCTGTCATTGTAAAAAGTGTTGTTATGGAAACACAGCCATATATTTTAGAGCAGTGATCTCTGCAATATGTGCTATTTTGGCACGAAAGGTTTCTGTTTTTGAGATTGTAGTTCTGCCCTATGTGCCGTCTTCGGCTCGAAAGGTCAATAAATAGTAAGTGTCCATGTTTTGCCGGCACATATAAAAACAGATGTAACTACTTTTCAATTGTCCTGTCTTCGTTGTTGGGAAGATGTTTTTGCCTTTCATATATAGTTCAGTCTTGTCATGGCTACCATCTCTTGTGCATTTCTGGGTAGTACGTATGTTCTTGGTGTGTGTGCGTGTGGGTGTTCGTTCAGGTGGAGCTAAATAATCACAATGACTTGCTATTATGTAGATACTATATCGCACAGTTTGTATGTTTTATGCTGAACTTGAAATGTGGTGGAGAAAACCCTCCTCAAATAAGATAACATAGAACGTTATTATTTCTTCGTTTTATTTGTTATGTTTATTACTTCCTTTATCTGCTTATGGTGTGTACGTAGTGTAATTAGGTAGAAATGTTCATATTTTGCACGTGTCAACTGTGTCAACTTTCTAACATTTTAATTAACTCTTTTATGTGTATCTACTTCCAGTCACTTACATGTGAGTATATGTTTGGATATTGGTTTTATCTATTCTTCGGCACCATTAATAAATATGTGTATTACTTGGTATATTTTGTAGGTTTTTATTTTTGCAACACTTCATGGACGCATGCATTGTTCGGAAAGGTAAATCACCTGGTTCTTGTTGAAACGTACTTTAAGAAACATTAAATATATTGTTATTGGGTGTGTAAATAGCATAGCAAAAAGTTTATTTTCTATAACTGAACATGTACTGACAGCTTGCCCATATCTAACGCGCACACCAACATGACTCAACATTGCTTTCGCAATATTTCTGAGGACACCTCCAAGCGTCTCTTTCTTCAGTTTAAAGAAAAATGAAAATTGTACCAAAGACTTTACGAAAGTTCTACTTTTGTCATTAGAACTAGATATGCAATGTCAAGATTGTTTGAGATAGTATCGAGTGTCACATGGCGATGCAAGTTATCGCCACTCCAGTTCATTAAGAGATTTTGGAGAATTAAAAATACTGAACCTAGAAACGAAAACAGCAATTAAATGATTTAACTATACTACTCGCAGGTGAGCGAATAATAAATGCAGGAAGAAGAAAAAAGAATGCAGAGTAAACTAAACTCTTGTGATAGGAAGGATAATAGAGATCATGGGAGTAACAGATGAGATGGATAACTTTAACCTTATCACCGTTTAACTATTTAGTAACATTTACAAATGATGGAAGGATAGATAAAGAGATTGAAGTTAGAGGAATTAAGGCTACATTTTGTGACATTTATAATATATTCTACGACATGAAACTGTAGCATGAAACATCAAGAAAGATGTGGTGCATACATAGGCTTTGCACTCAGTGTCAAATGGGGACACTTCCAGCGAATCACAAGAGTGAACTAATAACTTCATTACATAAATGAGATGTCTGACAGGGGTGCCATTAAACGACAGACAGCGAAATGAGGATACACTGAACATTTCGGACATTGAGTCCATCTTACATTATATACTCATGCGGAAACTGATTCTGAAAATGGTTTGTCCACCTCCAAAAGAATGTATAAAAATACTTTAATATTAACTGCATACCCCAAGCTGATAAGTGGCTATAAATGAAGTGTAAGACCAAGAAAATTTAACGAAATAAAATAACCAAATGAACAAAGATCAGAATGGTGGTGTGTCAGGCAGGTGTGTTATAATATTCGGGAAACCCAACACATTCTATAGACATTAAAAAATTGAGACATAATGAATGCTTTCTGTTCTAATTTCGTTACAATATATTTATTGGTGTTAGAATTATTGAAGAAATGAGGGATTTAGTAGCGAGTGAGACATCACGCATAACCAAGATATCCTGCACCTTTCTAGGTTTCCATCGTTAGAACAAAACTCTGATTGAAAACAACTAAGGTTGCAACGACATGTTAAAAGAATGGACAACAATCGTATCCCCAATCAGGTTGTGTATGGGAGCTTATCGATGGGAAGCTTCCTGTGGGCAGATCAAATTTGAGATTTTGCAAGAAATAACTGAGTGAAATCACTCAGAGTGAACATCTTAAAATCTTTACGACACGAAAGAAGTGCATGGGCATTTACAGCACGTTCGGCAGGCAGAATAGCCAAGGAAGACAGTGGTGCATACGCCATGACCACGAGTAGCATGACAATGGAGGTGATGGCAGTGACCAAGGCATTCAAATGGTTAGAGTCACAAGACTACACCCACGCATGTATACTGAGTGATTCGATGAGCATGATAAAAAAAGTGGAGGCGGGCTTTGTACGCATGCAATGGGTAGAGTCGTTGCAGAAATCCAAAATACGTAAGGTCACCTTTGTCTGTGTCCCTGGACATGCGGGAGTACGGGGAAATGAGAGAGCGGACAGGTTAGCTAGCTGCGCTGTCGTTAAGGACGGGCAACCGATGGATAGGGCGGACATCATCAATGCACTCCGAGATGTGGGAAGAGCACAGGACTTCGACAAACACAGATCAACGTCGCTTCTTCGGATGATGTAAATGGGAGTTAAGATGGGCACAGCCAGAAATGAGAAACTTGGTGGCCGTGTAAGAAGACTTATCAACCAACATAGAACTGGAGTCGTCAGTCGCTGGACACTGAGGGAATTGCTGAGGAGGGGATCTGAGCACCTATGGACATGTTCGGAGTGCAATGATGATGACCCGCAAATAACTCAATAACTCAATCTTAAAATCACTAAAACATACTATTTATAAGTTATATAACGTAGGTCCTACCGTTTTACGTACTAACTTTAAACATTGTTTTCTTTTCCCATTCAAGTTGACATTTTTTTTCTGCCTACTCTGGCCTGATCAGTAGATATGTCCATAGGGCTGTGGACAATTTCACGCTAAAACACTATTGACTTTGCTTTGATTTGGAACACGCCAAATGAAGGCTGCAACCGTATACTGAAAACGTTTACAACGACAGACGGAATACTTAATCTCAAACAACTCAGCCTAGGGAGTTAATCAATAAATAATTTCTCCACGTGAAAGTCTATGTTGAGTTATAATCTATTTCACCTATTTAGCGATTACTCCTTTGTTCCGTGCTCTTCTACACACGAGACTGTACATTCAATGACAGCGGACATGATTCGTCTCGAAAGCAACATATTATTATGATTCATGGAACACCTCGCAAATAACAAAAAAAAAAAAAAAAGAATTGATTTATTCGAACATAACTTCACAGAGAAATCCTTAAGCTACCTTAGATAACGAAAAAAGTACAATTACACATAATAAAGATATAAATGGCGGGCTCTAATTGTGATGTTCTGTCTGTGGGGGCGATCAACACACTTAACCTGACAGCTGACTTCATGTGATAGTCTGGGATCCTGCTCTGATTGAGTCCTGATCACAGATATATATATATATATATATATATATATATATATATATATCTAACATATCTATATCTATATATATATAACATTTAACGTTTATATATATATATATATATATAGAAACACCTGCTCTTAAAATCGATTTTTCAGATGAAATTAAAACACACACACACATATATATATATATATATATATATATATATATATATATATATATATAATAATAATAATAATAATAATTGCATCACAATTTTGACAATTCCACTTGAATACTTCGCAGACTTAGATCAATACTTTAGCATCTCAAATTAACAGTACACATTTTTATACATTCGAGATATTGAACAATTTACTAATCTTATAGTTTGCGTCGTTGTAAAATGTTGCCAGCTGAACTGAGAAACATCTCGTAACAATTATATACTTATTGTAAAGACGCCAATGCAATGTCACCGATAATATCACAGTAAACTATGTCTATTCCGATATTTAATGATAAAACGTGTGAGATTGCTAATGAGGAAGAACAAATTTAAATGGGCTATTTTTTCATAATCAAAGCAGCAGCAACGACGGGAACTAGACAAATAAAAAATCTGTGGTCAAATTAGTCGCAGCTAATAATAACTGAATAAAATGACCGGTTACACAAACTAGAATTCCTTTTACTACAGTCAATGAATTGTCAGAATGAATCCTTATCAATCACTATCAAGGGCGTTCTTCTCGAGAATGCATGAAAAGACCAAGAGGAAGACCGAGAAGAAGATGGATAGATGCAGTGATAGAGTCATGTAACAACAAAGGAAAGTCACTAATTCAGACAGTTCGAGTAGCTCAAGAACGACAAATGATATAAATAAACCACGACACCTTTAGGTATCAGTGAAAAGAGAAAATAAGAAGACACGGGGTTTACAGAATGAAATTTACTTCGTTTATAGAACGGTTAAAGTGACATTTAGGGTTAGCGGAGTAGAGTTATGTCCTACCAAAGGAGGAGTAAGACCTTTATTTTTCCTTCACTAGCCTTCGAGACAACCTTGGGCAAGATGGAGCTCCCGTTAAGCTCCCTATCAAGGTTACATGAAGTCATCGGAGCAGGTGGTGGACTGTGTTGTGGGAGAGCCGACTAGTGGTGTCAGTTATGGTCCCCACTCCGTGATAGCAGCAGAGGATCTCAGTTATAGAAACAATCGCTGCGATCTTCGACTAGTACAGTCACTGCCAAGAAGGAAAGGAATTTGCAATTTACCTTCTTATTTACCTTCAAGTAAAATTGTGTCAAAATACAATTTACATCTACAGCTAACGACGTTAATGGGGACTCCACAGTTACCCCGTCCGTTAAGAAGCGTCATGTGCTACAGGTGACACCCGAGCTACCGTATGCAAGGTAAAAAAATAAAGGGATTCTATCAATAGGAACTTGGAACACTAGATCAGCATTTCAGGTTGGCAACTAGAAAATATCAACCAAAAAATGAAGATAATTAAATTGAACGTCTTGGGACTTTTAAATGAGATGTAAAGGAGTATGATTAATACAACGCGACAGTGCAAATGTAATTTACTCTGTAGAAACCACACGCAAAAGAGGAGTAGGCATCATGCTAGATAGATAACGAAGCAAAACAGTGAAATTATTTTAACCACTAAAAGATATAATTCTGCTAGTAAAATTGAGCGGTAGACCAATGGGTATCACTATAATACAAGCTTATGCACCACCAAGTAACAGCGAAGGTGAAAGCATTGATACCTTTTACAATGAGCTAGAGATGACCATGGAGCAGAGTAAATCCCAAGAAATAACTCTTGTATTAGGGAATTTGAATTTAAAGGTAGGAACAAATAAAGTGCAAAATGTGAGGAGGACTGGACTTGAGAGAGACTAATGACAAATGGGATGGATTGTTAGATTGGGCAAAGACACATGAAATGGTTATAGGTAACACCTGGTTCAATCAACACCCAGACGACTATTCACATAGGAAAGGGCAGGCGGCAAAGTACACAATCAAACTATTTTATATTGGTACAGAGAAAAATCAGGAATCATCTCATTTTAACATCTGTTAAAACAAGACCATGAGCAGATTGCAATAGTGACCATGTACCAGTAGTTGGAAAAATGAGAATAATATTGCGGAAGACACAGAAATCTCCTAGAAATATGAAACTATAATTAAATTAAAGCAAATAGATATGTGAGTGATAAGCACTGTACGAAATTACAAAATGGATATAATGGTAAGTAAATTAAAGAGCACGTCACGCCAAGTGGCCTATAGGAAATATGGTGTTTGTGAATATAATTTTTACAGAAATACGGCACATGATTTTTTGGATAATGTGGTCAGTATTACGCCCATGCCGCTTTACTTTCCCAGAAAAAAATGTAGTACCCGTTTAAGGCTGATGTGAACACTGGAGCCGACGATCAAGATCGAACACGAGATCTAATCCTTCGTAGTCCATTTCACTAACGACTGAGCCATCGTGGCTCCTTAAAATAGATATGATGCTTCAGTGAAAATACAGAACATTGAGGAACAGTGGGAAATGCTCAAACATAATACGATTCAACTAACATCAATATACATATTACCAGTGACTGAAAGAACCAACAAAAATAAATGAACGACAGAATAAATACTAGAACTAATGAACGAAAGGCGAAAACATAAGAAAGAAGAACGGACATACACAATGTTGCACAAAAGAGATCCAAAACAAATGCAGAGAAGCAAATGAAGGATGGTCAAAGCAGAAATGTGAAGAAATTGAAAAACAACAAAAGAAAGACACAAAATGTATGCACAATCAGTTAATTGAATTAACAGGATGAGAAGAATTAAAGGTTTCAGAATGTGTGAAATCAAAGGAGGGAAATATAATAATGGGACAGGAGAAGACAATGGAAAGAGAGACAGAATATATGTCAGTCACCTCCTTGATGATGAAAGACCAGAGCTAAACAATTCCAACAAAGACACAGGACCACCAATAATGCAGAGTGATGTGGAGGAGGCAATTCAACACTTGAAAAGAAGCAAAGCTCCAGGTCCCGACAATATAACAAACGGAGAGATAAATGCATTAAAAGAGATGGGAGTACACGTCATAACAAAACTACTCAATGACATATATAACAATGGACACACACTCGATGATCGACTAAAATATAACTTTGTAGCCATACCACAGAAGTCAGGCGCCACTGATTACGAAGCCAACCACACTATATTCTCTCATGAGCCATATGAACAAAATATTAATAAGAATTATAATGACACGTGAAAAGAAATAAAATAAAATAATAAATAAGTGATGAACAATGTGGATTTATGGAAGGATGTGTCGCCAATAATTCACTATACATACTGAGAACATTGATGGAAAGGGAGGGCTAGAGAGGTAAAGAAAGATTTATATATGAGCTTTGTAGACTGCACAAAAGGAATTAACAATGAAAAGCATTTGGAAAATAATCAAAATGCTGGAGATACTAAACGTTGATGGCAAAAATTTAACAGTGTTAGACAACCACGATGGCTTTGCGCTGACCGATTTTGAATTAGGTAGAACGCGCACAGTACAAATGGACATAGACACAGGAAAGGAAGAACCACCCAAAATAAGTCATATAGAACACCATTAAGAAACAGAGAGATAGTAGAGAAAGCAGTAGAAGATATGTTAAAGGCTGGTATAATCACAAGAATACATTCACAATGGTCGTCATCAGTAGTAATAGTAAAGAATAAAGACGGATCACAAAGGTTCTGTTGTGATTACAGACAACTAAACAAAATTACGAAAAACATCAGCCATCAGATGCCCAGAGTAGACGACATCATGTCATTGTTCCAGGGCACAGATTTCTACAGTACTCTTGACTGTAAGGCTGGCTACTGGACAATCGAAGTAAAAGAGACAATAAAATATAAACTTGCATTTAATACGCATGTAGGGAGGTTCACCTGGAACGTCATGCCATTTGGACTAAATGGAGCCCCAGCGACATACATGGGGTTAATGAATCAAGTGCTATACGGGTGTGATAAATTCGCACAAGCCTACATAGACGACAGCATCATCTTCACCAAATGAACCAAACAAAACCATATACATCATATAGAACAAGTGTTTAATAGACTTAGGCAACACAACATAAAATTTAAAATAAACAAATGTCAATTTTTAAAACAAGTAGTTGAAAGTATCTGGGATTCAGAGTAAACAACAAGGGCATTATGCCAGACGACGAAAAGATAAGAGCCATAAGAGAAATGACGCCACCTACAAGAGTAAGAGAGGTGAGAAGTTTCTTATGAATGTGTGGATACTACCGGGGGTTCATACCTAAGTTCGCAGCGATTGCCGAGCCACTAACCACACTGACAAGAAAGTTTAATAAGTTTAAATGGACACCGCAATGTCAAAAGGCGTTTAACACACTAAAAGAAGGATTAACGGTGATACCAATACTAACGCACCCAAACAAAGTTGGAAGAATGATACTATATACAGATGCCTCTGGTACAGCAATAGGGGCATGTTTAGTAAATGAGAACACAAATATAGACAATGCAACTGGAAAAACAACTATACAAGAAGACCCGATCTACTTCCTATCACATAAACTAAGTAGAACACAGGTAAAGTGGGCCACAATAGAGAAATAAGCCTTTGCCATACATTATGGAATACAAAAGTTGCATTTCTACTTGTACGGAAATACAGTAGTTATAAGAACGGACCATAAGCCATTAAAGATAATACTGGACGGTCCAATAAACAATAGGAAGATATACATGTGGTCGTTATCAATACAAAATAGTGGAGCAACAATAGAATATATAGAAGGTGCAAAGAATATATGTGCGGACTGGTTGTCCAGTTGCCGAGGACGGAAAATGTATAAAGGGAACAAACAGAATCATGCACAGACGTAGACGATAGAAGGTTTCAAATTAACATAATAAAACGTAAACACAAACGATTTGGGAGCACTTGGAGAGAAGCACTGAGAGACCGAAACTTGAAGAGACGAAGTTGGCAGGGAATGGCGATCTAAAGTAATAACACCCAGCAAGGATAAAAGCATCTTAGCCAGCAAGGATAAAAGCATCTTAGCCAGCAAGGATAAAAGCATCTTAGCCAGCAAGGATAAAAGCATCTTAGCCAGCAAGGGTAAAAGCATCTTAGCCAGCAAGGATAAAAGCATCTTAGCCAGCAAGGATAAAAGCATCTTAGCCAGCAAGGAACGCGCGATAGTTAGGAGATGCAGAGACCAGTGAAGAACAGTTATACGGCCATATTAGTAAGTAGCACTATTAAGAGACAGTAAGAGTACCAGGAGATAACCGGACCGGTAGAAATAGAATTAGGACGGGCCGTTAATGGGGACGGTCCACATGTAGTTTAGATGCGAGTTAGAATGCGTGTGGAGTCCAGAGACAAGTGTTAGGGCGATAGAATGTTGAACTTGTAGAGTGCGCTCTAAGTGTGTAAACTGCCATATCCAGAGTGTAACGAAAGTCCGATGTGACAGAATTAAAAGTCAGAGCAAACTCGTATACCCAATGCGTTGTTATATATTCTATCTATCTATTGACCTTTCGAGCCGTAACCGGCCCATAGGGCGTAGACCAAGATACACCTTCTCCTATATGAATTTTTGTTCTAGCAGTTTTCTTTTAAAGATATTTTATTAAATCTCGCCATCTGTCTCTGTTCTGTGCAAGCAGTTCTATCTCATTGAGGGAGCCGATTCCTGCTGCTCTTGCCTCTCTCATCAATGTTCTTCTCAGTGTCTCCCTGGGTCTTCCTCTTTTTCTTTTACCTGTTGTTTCCCATATGAGGGCTTGCTTTGCTATTCGATTATTATCTCTTCTCATCACATGTCCAACGTATGACCATCGTCTTTTCTTTATTACTGAAGATATTAGTGGTTGATTGGCGATTTCTCTAATTTCCTCGTTTGTTTTGAATTCGTTCCATTCTATACCAAGTATTTTCCTTAGACATTTATTTTCGAATGCGTTCAACTTTGTTTCTATATCTCTTGTTGTTTTCCAGCTTTCACACGCATACGTAAGGGTTGATAGTACATTTGATTTGAATAGCCTAAGTTTTGTGTTTGTGCTAATGAGTTTTGATTTCCACAACTTTTCAAGGCTTCTGAAAGACATTGCTGCTTTAGCCAGTCTGATTCTAATTTCTTTGCTCGTATCCCCTTCTCGATCAATGTGACTTCCAAGATAGATAAAGTGATCGATCTCTTCTACTGGTTTGTTTTCCATGTATATTTTGTCACTTGTTGGAATTAAACTTTTCATGACTTTAGTCTTTTCATGATTGACCTCAAGCCCAATTTTGCTGGCTATTGATGATAGTTCATTTGTGTTTTCCTGCATCGTTTTTATCTGACTGCTGATGAGAACTATGTCATCAGCAAAGTCGAGGTCCTCCAAATGGTCTCCTTGTATCCATTCGATGCCTTTATTACCAGTGCAGCATTTCTTCATTATGAAGTCCATAACAATTCCAAATAACAAGGGCGATAAAATACATCCTTGTTTAACCCCAGTTTCTATTGGGAAACATTCGCTCAGTCCTTCCTCTGTTCGAACTGCACATATATTACACAGTTATAATTATCTAGCCTAGCGTCAACCTTTGGAGACGAATCATATCAACAATCAAGTTGTCGTGGAAATACAGCGTGAAACAGTCATCTTAACAACGAATCAGAAGTGCTACAGTGACCAGACAAGGTCAGGGTTAGGACGATAACCGGGGGCACGAAGGCGTGTTGGTCCGATTGTAAACAGCTAGATCAGCACATTCCAACAGAGGTCCAGTACGCAAGAATCTGACGGGTCGGTGAAGGCCGCCAGAAAAGTAAACAAAGTAACGATCAATATATGTCGACACAGCGTGCGAGTAAAAGTCATCACCTTCATCACCTACATCAACATCATCAAACATATGATGTCTGCTGCCCACATCATCACCTACATCAACATAATCAAACATATGACGTCTGCTGTCCACACGTAAAAAAGAACCCTTCGTCTGGGTTCATTAATAGCAGAGACAAAGAATACAATACAAGAAATGATAGACATAATAGACATAATAGTAAAAGAAAGAAACAAAAAAGGTTTCAGTCTGAATAGTAAGAAAACAGAAGTCTTCTGCGATCATGGCTCATTCAGACTAGGATTCCGGACTCTTTTTTTAAGGCAGCTGTCTGTGTAAGAGATTCCGTTGCCCCATATAGTTTCTCTTCCAGGGAGGTGGGTATGGACCAAATTGTCCTACTCATGTCTGTGTATTGGGGGCAATCCTGTAGAACATGTTTTGTTGTCATGCTATCTAGTGTACAATAGCATTGGCTGGTAGTTCCTATTTTGAGTTTGGTGAACATATGGTTTCTCATTCTGTTGTGGCCAGTGCATAGGCGAAGTAAGATGAAAAACAGAAGTAATGGTCATATCAATAAAACAATTACCACCATCGTGCAGTATATTAAAATTAACAGGAAACGTCTTAAACAAGTGCAAAGCGTCAAATACCGGGGCACAATAATAACATCAGATTGAAAATGCACCTCAGAGATAAAAAAAACAAAATAGTTCAGGCCAAAATAGCATTTCAGAAAATGAAAAATATCTTATGCAACAAATCTATGTCAATAGAAGTGAGAAAGAGAGTTCATCGGTGATATATGGAACCAATTCTGACCTATGGAAGCGAATAATAGACAGTAGACAAAGAAAGGAAAAGACGATTAAAGGCCACAGAGATGGGATTTCACAGAAGAATGTTGAAAGTTCACTGGGCAGTTAAAAAGACCAATGAGGAAATTCTCAAAGAGGCCAACACAAAAAGGGAACTCCTAAAAACATCAGAAAGAAAAAATCAACACTTTTCGGGCTTGTAGTATTGTGTCACATGTTTCTTATGGCGTTTATTTTTGTGCATTTTCAATATATGTTTGTTTCATAGACTACACCAAAGCATTTGATAGAGTACACCACAAACAACTTACAGAATGCCTATAAGAGATACATCTAGATGACATGGACATACGACTAATATGTAATCCATACTGGGAGCAAACAACAATAATAAAATATAAGAAAGATAACTCTACACCTATTGATATAAAAAAGAGGAGTAAGACAGGGATGCATCCTATCACCAAGTTTGTTGAATCCATACACTTAGCAAATTTTTTAAAACATGATAGAGATGCCTGGCCTACAAATTAATGGAACTATAGTCAAAAGCCTAAGATATGCTGACGATATTGTACTACTAGCAGAAAATCCTAAAGATCTACAACATTTACTTAATGAAATAAACATGACAAGCAAAAAATATAGACTAGATATGATTATCAACAAGACTAAAACTATGATCATAAACAAAGAAAATACTCAAAAACCACAAGTGGATATCAAAATTGAAGGAATAGACGTGGAGACAGTTCAGAACTACAACTACCTTGGACATACTATAAAATGGAAAATGTAAAACTGAAATTAACAAAAAAATAGGAATGGCAATAAATAATTTTAATGTCATGAAGAACATACTAACATCAAAACAAATAACACCAGGGCTAAAACTAAGAATAGCAAAATCTTATGTCTTCTCAACATTCCTATATGGTGCAGAAACATGGGCATTAGACAAGAAAACAGAATAGAGAATTAAAGCCTTTGAAATGTGGATATATAGAAGAATATGTAGAATTGGATGGAAGGAAAAGAAAACAAACGATGTTGTCTTAACACAACTAAAAATGAAAAGAGAACTACTAAACACAGTTCAAACAATACAAATGCTATTTTTGGGCCATGTTAAAAGACACAACAGCATACTAAAAGTAATCATGGAGGGGAAAATACAAGGTAAAAGAGGCAAAGGCAGACTAAGACTAACATAGACCAGTAACATCAAAAGATGGACAAACCAACCTATCACAACCTGTACCATCAAAGCAAGAGACAGAGCAGGATGGCGCTCCATGGTAGCCAACCTTCGTTGCCGAGATGGCACTCGATGATGATGATTTTTGTACTGCTATTTCTAATCTTCTGTTCATCTCTTTCTGACAGTCGCTATCCCAGATACAGTTGATTTAGGATTTTTGCTTTGTCAATGAACTTGGGGTTCTGTTGTTTGCTCTTCGCGTATTTAGTTAGATTCTTGTTACTCTTCACTGAGTTCTTTACAATATTGACACAGTTAATACCTTTGAATTGTTTCAGAGGATTGTCTCATCAACGTTATTGGCTCTGAAATGATGCTGCTATATATTGTGAAATTATCAAACTTCACAAATCTGTCATTCTTTCTAACATGTCTCATGATGTTTGTGAGCATATATTGTAAGCAGGTATGGGAAAAATATGCATTTCTGCTTCACCGTTTTGTACTTAAAACAATTCGATATTTCACCCGCTATTCTGATAGGTGTTTTCTGTTAGTTGCTTTGGTAAATCCACACTAAAATATAATGATGAAGGAATATTCTGATCAGGACATTACAAAAGATGTTGCTTTGTTACTCTGGAGCCAGATCTATTTTATTATTTTAATGGTTAATACTATTATATCCAGTGGCGTATACTTGTTTTGGGGTCTGGGCTACCGATTACATAATAAATAAAAATATACATTATATTCAGTAGGCTAACATAAAGTAATATTTTCTAATGACATCACTACATTTTTAATTACTTACTTATTTATGGATGTGAATCATGGACAATATGACAACAGATAAGAACATCACTGGAGTCTGTAGAAATGTGGTTTTACAGAAGAATGTTGATAATACCATGCACAAGAAGAGTAATGAAAACGTTCTGAAAGAGGTCAAAGCAAAAGGAGAGCTAATGTCCAATATTATGAAGAAACAATCATTTTTTGGCCATGTAATGAGAAGAGAACAACAGGAATATATGGTAACAACTGGAACAATTGAGGGACGAAGAGATAGAGGAAAGCAAAGAGAAAAAATAACAGACAGCTTAAGAGAATGGCTTGACAGAAGGTCAACAAGAGAAATGATAAATAACTGTCGAGATCGAAAATTGTGGAGAGACATGATCACCTACGCCAGCAGGCCCGGTACTTAATGATGATGATTGTCGTGTTACAACAACAGATATTTATAAATAGAGTTTGTCTACACACTATTTCTTTATTATCGTTTAGTAACATCATCAGCATCATTCGAGTGCCGTCTCCGCAACGAAGGTTGGCTACCATAGATCGCCATTCCACTCTGTTTCTTGCTTTGATAGTGCAGGTTGTCATAGATTGACTTGTCCATCTTTTGATGTTACTCGTCCATGTTAGTCTTGGTCTGCCTCTGCCTCTTTTACGTTGTATTTTCTCTTCCAGTATTACTTTTAGTAGGCTGTTGTGCCTTTTAATGTGCCCCAATAAATTCATTTGTCTTGTCTTAATTGTATTTAGTAGTTCTCTTTTTATTTTTAGTTGTTTTAAAACTTCATCGTTTGTTTTATTTTCTTTCCATCCAATTATACATATTCTTCTATAAATCCACATTTCAAAGGCTTCAATTTTCTGTTCTGTTTTCTTGTCTAATGTCCATGTTTCTGCACCATACAGGAATATTGAGAAGATAGGATGCATCCTTGTCTTACTCCTCTTTTTATGTCCATGGATGTAGAGTTATCCTTCATTTAGTAACAACTTGGACAATTATAAATACACATTACAACAATGGGAAACCTGATAAAAACAATATGGTATTATGGTTTGTGTGAATTCACCATCATGTGGTTATAGAAAAAGCTGTTGTGATGGCTGTATTAGTATCTTTTATCAACGTGACTGCAAACATCATCAACATTAAAACCTTCATTGTTATGGTAACCAGTAATGGCGTGACAGTATCATTTGTTGCTTTGCGAGTCTGGGACTCGACGTACTTGATTATTGGGAGTCTCATTCAGAACAGCTCTTTCTTTTATGTCACAGAGTTGAAATCTTCTAGAATACGTTTTGCAACAGAACCTGCTGAAATCTACTTCACAAATATTGCGATTCTGCTTAATTAAAAAAAAAAAACGTTCTGCCAATAACATTTTCAACAGTGGCTCGAAGTAACGTGTTTTTGCATAGATTTTACAATTTTAGAATTATTTTACTCGCGTTAGAGCTGTTTTCTTTATGATTGCATTTGCAGGGTTTTCGATTATAATTTACACGCCGATTTTTGCCAACATGGGAATGAGCGAAAGGATTGACAGGTTGACTAACACATCCAGGTTCCAAACATCACGGTGGGGATCTGGTGGTAACAGAGAAACTGTCAAAAAATGAACTTGGTATTTACAGAAAAGGTGTTACCTGTCCCCACCTAGTTCATTACTATTATCCCTTTCTTTATCGAGCACCAAGGTTTGCACGGTCCTCAATTGGCTCAGTCGGAAAGGCAGTTGATAAACTGTCCTTAAATAAAGACTTTGAAAACGAAGAGACTACAGATGACAATGTTGGCTGGGCCGCTCATTTCAGTGGTGTACATTAATTTCAACACACAAATACTTCTCATCAGTCTGAGCCACATCGTTGAGCCAGAGTTTGCTATCGAAAGGAGGAACATGCAATTGTAAGTAAGTAAGGTACCTCCGTCACGCCAAGTGGCGTATAGGGAAATATGGTGTTAGTGACCCTATATTTTACAGACCTTCAGCACATGCTTTTTGGGGCAATGTGGTCGGTATTACACCCGTGCTGCTTTACTTTCCCAGAAAAATTCCGGTACCCATTTAAGGCTGGGTGAACCCGGAAGCCGTCGGTTGGGATCGAACCCTACCCCTTGTCCTTTGTAGTCCAGTTCACTAACCACTGAGCTATCGCGGCTCCTAACATGCAATTGCACATGTCAACAAATGGTTTAAAGAAGTATTTCGATGTGTTACTCTGCAGTAAATCTAATCCTTTACCATAAATATAACACGAAGTTTCGATCTGTGCTAGTAAATCAAGTTAAGTAGGAACACGTTCTAACATTGTAACACTTTGGTATTTTGTGCAATGAATTGTATAATAGCCATGATTGTGGTAAAAAAAAGCTATGAGCATTGTTGGTAAACGTTATTTGTTTTCACTTCACACGTATGTATTATGTGTGTATCTGTCAATCAATGAACCAATTATCCCGTACAATAAATGTGTCAATCCCTGGGGCGATATACAGGACGTTTTTAGAATGTGCTTCTAATCGTCGTGATTTAGATCTCTCCACGATACAACGAATTACCTTCCCGGACATTCTCTGATGTTATCTACCTACATTCTCTGATGTTATCCTCCTACATTATCTGATATTATCCACCTACATTCTCTGATGTTATCCACCTACATTCTCTGATGTTATCTACCTACATTCTCTGAAGTTATCCACATATATTCTCTGATATTATCCACCTACATTCTCTGATGTTATCCACCTACATTCTCTGATGTTATCCACCTACATTCTCTGATGTTATCCACCTACATTCTCTGATGTTATTCACCTACATTTTCGTTTGACCTCCCTGTTTTATTTTTCCTAATACAGTACCCTGATGAACTGTTTTGGCAGGGCCTGTGGACAGTATGACTTTTTCATACCAGTTCAGTTTCTGCACTCTAATTATTGACAATAAGTTTTTTATTGGTCAAGTAGATAGTTGATTTCTTTATCTGCAATATATTTATTGATGTTGGAATTATTGGGGAAATGTCGGATTTAGTAGCGAGTGAGATCCAGCACTGTTCTAGGTTTCCAACGTTATAACAAAACTGTGGTAAAAAATAAAAATCGGGGTGACTAAAAACTATATTTATAAGTAATGTAACACTGGTTCTACCGTTCTATGTGCCAACTTTAAACTTTGTTTCCTTAAGTTATTTGCGGGTCATCATCATTGCACTCCGAACATGACCATTTAATTGCTTAGATCCCCTCCTCAGGAATTCTTACGGTGTCCAGCAAATGAGGACTTCAGTTCTGTGTTGGTTGATAAGTATCCTTATACGCTCATTAAGTTTCTCGTTTCTGGCTGTGACCATCTTAACTCCCATCTCTTTCATCTGAAGGAGTAGAGTGACTCGTGGTTGTCGAAGTCCCGTGTCCTTCCCATGTCTTAATGATGTCCGCCCGATCCATTGGTTGACCGTCTTCTACAACACCGCAGCTAATGAGCCTATTCCCGCTTTAATTTTCCCGTACTCTTGTTTCCTTTCCACAGTGGAGCTAAAATATCTTTCTGTTTCCACTGTCCTGATCAGTAGATAAGGCCAGGAGCAGATTGCAATAGTGACCATGTACCAGTAGGTGGAAAAATTAAAATAAAATTGCAGAAGGCACATAAATCCCCAAGAAAGATAAAATTAGAACTCAATATACTTAGGGTAGCTAAACTGATGAGTGATAGGTATAGCACGATAGTACAAAAGGATATAATGCTATTGAGAAAATACAGGACATTGAGAAGCAGTGGGAAATGCTCAAACAATCGATTTAACAAACATCAAAAGAGGTAATACCAGAGACCAAAATATTCAACAAAAATAAATGAATGACAGAAGAAATATTACAACTAATGGATGAAAGAAGAAAACATAAGAAAGAAAAACGGGCATACAAAATACTGCACAAAGAGATCCAAGACAAATGCAGAGAAGAAAAGGAAGGATGGTTAAAACAGAAATGTGAAGAAGTGGAAAATCAACAAAAGAAAGACTCAAAATTTATACACAATCAGTTAAATGAATTAACAGTAAGAAAAGAAGTCAAAGTTTCAGGATGTGTGAAATCAAAGGAAGGAAAGATAATAATGAGACAGGAGAAGACAATAGAAAGATGGACAGAATATATCAGTCAACTCTATGATGATGAAAGACCATAATTAAACAATTCAAACAAAGACACGGGACCACCAATTGTGCAGAGTGAAGGGGAGGACACAATTCAACACATAAAAAGAGGCAAAGCTCCAGGTCCCGACAATATAACAATCGAAAAGATAAATGCATTAGGAGAGCTGGGAGTACAAGTCATAACGAAACTACTCAAAGACATATATAACACTGGACACATACCCGAAGATCTACTAAAATCTATTTTTGTAGCCATACCGAAGAAGTCAGGCGCCACTGACTGTGAAGATCATCGCACTATTAGTCTCATGAGCCATATGACGAAAATGTTTTTAAGAATGATCATGAGACGTGTAAGAAACAAAATAAAACCAGAAATAAGTGATGAACAATGTGGATTTGTGGAAGGAAAGAGCACCAGTAATGCAATATACATCTCAAGAACATTGATAGAAAGATCTATAGAGGTAAAGAAAGATCTATATATGTGCTTTATAGACTACACAAAAGCATTTGACAAAGTAAAGCATGTGGAAATAATCAATATGCTGGAGAAAGTAAACATTGATGGTAAGGATCTGTGCATCATAAAAACATGTACTGGCAACAAGCAGCAGCTATACGAATTAACAACAAAGCAGGACAATTTCAACTTATAAAACAAGGAGTCAGACAAGGCTGTGTTCTGTCGCCGGATTTGTTTTCACTTTACAGTGAACATATTATGAGATCAATATGAGAGGTGCATCTCACCTCTGTTGTACATCTACCATCTGAGGTTAACATTGTTCCCCGTAGATATTTATATTCATTTATCTGTTTTAATATTGTTCCACTTGTTTTTATTGTGCTCTGAGGTGATGTCTTTTTCTTTGTTGTTACCATTACTTCTGTCTTTTTGCTATAAAGGATGAGTCCTTTAATTTTGCTTTCTTAGACTTTATAGTGAAAGAAAGTATATATATATATATATATATATATATATTTTCTTGGTTGTCCTAATTTTTAGGAGTTTGCAATATACATATTTGGTGTAATCAACTCATGGTTTATAAAAGAAAATTTCACGTGCTCTCCACACAATCTTAGCACCATTTCGCACTTACAGAAATGTAAATTGTAAGATGGGCCATTAAGTGATTATTTTGTCATTTCCGAGTTCTTGTTAATTTGGTCCAGGGGCGTACTTTGACAAAATATATACTATTAATGTATATTCCTTTATATGTGATAATTTGTAAGCTTTTGTGAAGTGACTAATTGAGCTCCATGAAGAATTTAAAGTGTGAATTCATCACTATGCAAAAGGTAACTGTGTTATTGTACCGGCATCTTTACAAGGAATCTAAAAGGCGTCGTTTATATTACGATATAAAAAAAAATAAAAAAAAAGAGCACGGACAACTCTAAGTATAGATAGATAGACAGTCTTTCAATCGATGGATAGGACAGAATTTGAAATCTGCAGAGGCGACGGTCAAGCAAGGAAGAAAAATGAAAGTTGATGATTTTGATACATACGTTATTAGATGTGAGATTTTGAAAATGTTTGAATCAATTTGTTACACTGTCGCAAACTTAAAGTTCGACTGCAATTAGAATGTGATATTGAAATTTCAACATCAACTCTTTTGAAGATCATAAGAGGCGTTGGTTTCACTTTTCAAGAATCTGCTAGTGGTAGAAATATTGTTTTGTAAAAAACCACGTTATCCGACAGCTGCCCGACGCAAATACCCGAGGGTGATTCGTGAGCCACGAATGAAATGCTATGATCTAGTATATTTGGATGAAACTTTGGTCAATGCCCATCACAATTATTATGAAGAATAACAATCAGTTGAAACAGAAAATAAAAACATTCCCAGCAGCAAAGGACAACGCATTATATTGGTACATGCTGGCAGTAGAGAGAATGGACTTGTTAATGACACACAACTTATTTTTCAATCAAAGTCTACATACACAAGGGAATACCACACTGAAATGAATGGACGATTTTTCAGAGACTCGATAGAGAACACTATATTCTTCATTCTGGATAGACCTTCATGCCTTGCAATGGGCAATCTATCCTATCATAATGCGGTATCACTGGAGGACAAAGTTCATAATTCGTCAAGCACAAAAGATCAAATCATGACATGGCTTAGAAAAGAAAATGTTTCCTTTCACAACACCCATTAAAAACCAGAGTTTTTGCAAATTGTTAGGTATACTAGTGAGACAAAGTTATATCAAATTGATAAAATAATTGCAAAGTATGGCCAAACATCTCTTCGCCTCCCACTTTATCATTCGCACCTCTGACACGCCTTCTATTTGGGGACAAAGTGTGTTTGGTACTTTGATCAAAGTTTACCTATCTCTATAACGAAGATAGTAAATCAAATAATTAATGTTGTCATCTTCAATGTGATACAGATACGCCTTAGACTTTGCATTGTTATAAAGTTAACGTAATTTACAGTAAAATATAATGTTTAGAGCACACGGTTTGATATTTTCCTAAAATTATATAACAAAAAACGATTTATGCAAAATCCATACTCCCTTTGTACTTAAATGTTATACAATCTTAAGGTCGGCGAAAAAAATAGGCTTTCATGAAAAAGAATGACAGAAATGCATCAAACAGTTTCCGAGATAACTGGGTAAACTCTATGGGCACGAATTTCGGATCGAACTGAAAACGAAATCACGAAATCTTCAACTTGTTCATGCTTATTTTGTAGACTCATTATTAGTGTTATGAACAATATTATCATGTATCTCTAAACTGTGTAGCATAAATTGTCTTCCAGAATAATAATAAAATACTAACACGTCGGTGAAATTCGTTTCCACCTGTGACAAATGCTACTTTATATATAATAACTTTTTCGTTGATACAGACGTTCATGTCTCCAGCCGATGTCCTGTCTATCCGAGTAATCGCCGGCGATGAAGGCGCCTGTCAGCCGATAGTTCATGGTGGTCAGCAAACCATAATTGGCTGCTTACTGTAAGATCGGTGAATCAGAACTATCAAGATCCTGCTCCGCCTCTTCGCTGTGCCCATATATACATATCAACAAGTCAGTCTAAGCGATTGGAGATGAAATGAACAACAACTCGGTACTCAAAGCTGTCAAACTGAAAATGGATGTCGTTAAGCTGAAAGGTGCATATAAACAACAAAACAACTTATTTACACCAACTTAACTTCAATTTAGGATAGAATGATGAAGATCAATCATCGTCCAGTGATCGCTGATGACGAATCTGCCATCAATTTATTTCAGTTTTATTTTTTCAGAAACGTGTTTACTAATTTAATATGTTTACAAAAAAAGAGTGTCTGGTGATTAGAAAGAACATTACGTCTTGTACCGGAAATGTTTTCATATTGTTGATTTAGTGATTGTTCTCTTTCTATTCGCTACCTTTCAAATGAATTTATAAATCAGAGTTGCATCCCTTTAGGGAATGGAAGCAATCGAAATGTGACCATATCGATTAAAAATTTTCAATGACAACATTTAATTCAGTTGTTACTATGTCGAAATATGTTATTTTGTAACACAATTGATATGATTATTTTTGTTGAAGAAAATATTTTAAACCTATAAAAGCTGCTACCACTTCCGTCTGTCTTTCTTGACGTGTTTGTCAAAAAAAATAAATAAATAAACTGAATACTAAAAGAAAGGCTGCAGTGTACAATGCCTTTACCATTAGTATCCTTCTGTATGGCAGCGAAGCATGGACAACTTATGCAAAACAAGAGAAAAGACTAAATTCTATCCCCTTGAAGGATAATGTGACAAACGTGGAAGTTTTCACTGGCACAGGCTTTCCGAACATCTAAACTCTGCTGAAACAACGTAGGTCATGCTGTCTCGGCCACTTACACCGTATGAAAGATGGCCGCATATCAAAAGATATACTCTATGGACAACTAGCAGATGGCAAAAGAACTAGTGAGCGTCCAAGATTTGTAGACGTGTGCAAACGTGACATGAAGACTTTGAACATAGTGCAGGCCAAGAAGAGATAGCTGCAGACCAGACTCTTTGGAAATATAATCTACAGCTTAACTCAAACACGAAGAGGACAAATTCATAGAAAAAGTTAAAAACGCAAAATAAGAGAGAGAAAAAAACATTTCTAGGGGCGCTGAAAAATCCATAGTCAACAATGACTGACGGAGGCTACTATTTTAAATCTGAACACATTTTTGCTGGATAAGAAATGAATGCGCCGATGGTTCGATCATTAATATTATTATTCTCTTCAACAATTAACTTGCTCAGTGCATTTAAATGGTTAGATCAACATTGGTTAAGAACAAGACAAATGTTTGTTTTTGAGATCTTCAAATCTTCAGATCTTCCTCATAGTTGATCGCGATGAACTGTTTCTGTGGGCAATTTGTGTCTTTTTAGGGTGTTGATGATTACCCCCTAGTAACTTAGCCTGCGTGTCTGAGAGAGGTAATCAAGAAATACATTTCTCAACGAAAAAGTCTATGAAGTGTTATT
Organism: Megaustenia siamemsis; assembly: GCA_032433765.1. Classification (NCBI taxonomy): domain Eukaryota; kingdom Metazoa; phylum Mollusca; class Gastropoda; order Stylommatophora; family Ariophantidae; genus Megaustenia; species Megaustenia siamemsis. The sequence continues at coordinate 52,881,367 of JAVIAB010000047.1, read as the reverse complement.
GCTAATTTCACACTGGTTTAGCGGTTGTTGCGTTGTTCCGTGGTCTTCTAAACACAAGGCATGTATTGGCTGAGAGCGGTCATTGAACATTTATATGCAGCATTAGGGTACCAGAATTGATCAAGAATCTACTTGTTTATAAAACATTTGTTTTCCGCTTTCATAAACACTTTTGAAAATTGTAGTGGTTTATTTCAAATAAGACATGCACAAATATCAAGTAACACACTAAATTAATATCGAGCAACATATAGAGAAAATAAGAAAATGAAATCATTTAGGAGTTATAGAAACAATACACATAGACGTTTTTCAAGGTGATGTATATCACATGATTTATTTAATAGCAATAGTCTGTATGTATTAAGATACATAAAGGATATACTCACAATATCAATTATACGTGATGGTTATTTTTTTTATTTGGTTATGGATTACCCCGTATCACTGCAAAAGAATTAAAATCCATAATTGCTCAACCACCCGTGCCAGTGTAATCATCCGAATTAATATCATCTCCCAAACAAAGAAAGGTAACTGTAGTCCCCATCGTAGCAGTCTCAGCACACGCCAAAAGACATAAGGCGAAACCGAGCAGAAAGTGAACACAGCCAACTGTTCCCTGTCATACGATATCATCATTCATCGTAAACAAATGGAATATCGAAACATACGCGATGATCAACTCAAGATATGATGTTGTCGTATTCTTAATGGCTAAATTAAAAGTGAGGTAAAAATAATTATTGATATTAGAGAGATAAGGTGTAAAAATAAAGATCTTTGTCTCAGCAGCAATCAAAGAACTTAGTACAAACAACAGAATATGTAAACAACTGTAAAGATTAAAGTTTGTGGAGACAACCAGATGCACCGGTTACATACCATCATAAGAAACAGATAATGAAATCAATTAGAAGACCACAAGCTCCAAATCAGGATGCCTTTCATAATATGATTAGATGAAAAAGTTATTATACGCTTCAGAATAGGGCACAATCGGCTACACAGTCACATGTATACAACATTTCAGATCAGCCCCCCAAATACATGTACATGTGGACAGGCGCCCAAGACTGCTGAACACATACTCCATGAGCGCACTAACTATAGTAGTCTGAGGAAAATCCCATTGGCCCATAGTTAAACAATATATACAAAACTATATGGGCCACTGCAAACATTACAAACGACAGTGAAATTTATACAGAAATACAGTCAAGCAACATTGGGGATATTGAAAATCAGGCTAAAGAAAGAAAGAAAGTAAGAAAGAAAGATAGATAGATAGATAGATAGATAGATAGATAGATAGATAGATAGATAGATAGATAGATAGATAGATAGATAGATAGATAGATAGATAGATAGATAGATAGATAGATAGATAGATAGATAGATAGATAGATAGATAGATAGATAGATAGATGGATGATGGATGGATGGATGGATGGATGGATGGATGGATGGATGGATGGATGGATGGATGGATGGATGGATGGATGGATGGATGGATGGATGGATGGATGGATGGCTGGATGGATGGATGGATGGATGGATGGATGGATGGATGGAAGGATGGATGGAAGGATGGATGGATGGATGGATGGATGGATGGATGGATGGATGGATGGATGGATGGATGATACAGACAGACAGACAGACAGACAGACAGACAGACAGACAGACAGACAGACAGACAGACAGACAGACAGACAGACAGACAGACAGATAGATAGATAGATAGATAGATAGATAGATAGATAGATAGATAGATAGATAGATAGATAGATAGATAGATAGATAGATAGATAGATAGATAGATAGATAGATAGATAGATAGATAGATAGATAGATAGATAGATAGATAGATAGATAGATAGATAGATAGATAATTTATTTCCTGAGGGCCTCCATGTTTTCATTTTTCAGATTGTTTCTAGTATTTCGTTTTTTCTCTTTTTTAAGAATATTCTCTGGGTCATCTGTTTTCACATAGTTTGTTGATGGCGGCTTGTGAATTACTTCCATCTTGTAGAGTTGTATGAAAGTTCCATGGACAGCTAAAAATACCAATGAGGAAGTTCTCAAAGAGGCCACCACAAAAAGGGAGCTCCTAAAAAACATCAGATAGAAACAATCAACATTTTTCGGGCAGATCGTGATTCCGGAAATCCTTACCTTTCTGGTTCATAAACACGATTCTTCAGATGAAACTGAAATACTGTTGCCATGTCAAAAGAAACAGCAAGCTGGAAAAACATATGGAAGGCATGGATCCATGAAAATGAGACATGGCAATCTAGAAATAGGTAGTCTTAAGACATAAAAAATATTTTGAAATGTCAGAAGTAGTAGTGGGTGATTTCATCCAGTTCAAACTGAAAATGATCAAATTAGGAAAGTGTAGAGTTTGTAATAGACAAATACTCGTTTGTAGCGTGTATAGATTGGAAATGTAAATGTACCATTTCATTTCTGAAGAAGAGTTGATCTAAACTTTGTGCTGTATTCATAGTAAATTAACAGGTTGACCGAGGAATTTACAATTTCAAATGTTTTTCTCAGTACTTGAGCGCCACTGTATATATTATTATATCGTTTACCAAAGGCAAATTCTCCTTCAATAACACCCACTATGCTAATTAACATCTTTGGGATATTGCAGATGATATAGACCAGAGATATGAGAATTACCTGCTGGACAACACGAAGGTCTTTGCCCGTCAATTTACCAGAGGTTCCAGCACCAGAATTAGAGGAATCAACTTTAGCATTTCCTGTTGGGGTCATATTTTTATTGTTGGTGTCGATAATCTCTGACGTCAACACTGAAGACTCTCTGAATTTGGAGGCGACACGGAGACTGCTGGTCATGATCCCAATGCAGACAAGGACAATAACTTCAGTTGTGAAGGGCAATATCATATCAGTAACTAGCCATGAGATAACTTTGATGGACTCCCTTTGTGGTGACATCCATAACGTTGGCCTAGTCATGTTGACCTTCTTGTCAAACAGAGGAACTATACCCATGTTGGCCAGTATTGGTGTACACATAGCCCACGAGAAGACAGTGAAGCCAACAATGATACCCGCTGTTGTCATGCGAGTAAAAGTGTTCTTAAACTGCAACGGCTTGGCCACACACATACAGCGAGCAACTGCTATAAAAGTCGTTGTCAGGACGTTAATGATGCTAATAAGAATTGTGATGTTTGCGGAAATTACAGAAAAGAAGAACGGATCTATCTGGAATATGGCGATGTGCTCAAGTTCAGCGATACGAAGGCCTATAGCAGCTCCAAAGAAAAGTGAGCCTGTAAGATAACACAAGTCGATGATTGACAAGGCCAGGAATGAAACAGTGACACCGTCTTTGAGGCCCATGGCAACAAATATCTTGATGTTGATGATGTTGGAGATCAAACCTAAAAACGATATCGCTGAACCTACAATAACGTGATACGCTAGTATGATGATGTATTGTTCAACTGTGATAAGGTCTTTCAATGGAGCACTCCGTTTGCCTGTTTTATCCATTGAACAATTGATAAATTTTACTAGCACTTCCACTGATAAATGTTACTAGCACTTCCACTGATAAATTTTACTAGCACTTCCACTGATAAATTTTACTAGCACTTCCACTGATAAATTTTACTAGCACTTCCACTGATAAATTTTACTAGCACTTCCACTGATAAATTTTACTAGCACTTCCACTGATAAATTTTACTAGCACTTCCACTGATAAATTTTACTAGCACTTCCACTGATAAATTTTACTAGCACTTCCACTGATAAATTTTCATGCTATAGTCAATGTGATCATCGCGTTGTAATGCATACGTTAATGTCGAGCCCTTATTAAATATAACATGCATTACGCCTAACTGACATATGTCTACTTGAAAGTTAAAGGTAACCGACACGACTATGAACGTTGTCTCATTGACTGCCAAGCTAAACGATTTTTGTTGTTTGGAAACGATGCACATAATAACTTTTACAAATAAAATATTTTGTTCTGCTGTCTGACCTGGCTATACCAGGTGTAATCACAGGTAATAGCAATTTGTCGATTTCTAAAAAATCAAGGATAATTTATTGACCAGATAATCATCAATGATGTTACACAATTGTAATTCAAAGCAACAATGATTTATTATGAAAGGAATAGTAACAAATTTAAAAAGTGAAAAAAGTAATTGTGTTGATGTGCCCAAAAGAAGAATTTTAAAATGTGGCATTTTTTATCGGTTGCAGAGCATAAAATACATTCATGAGAAATGTCAAAATTGTGTTTATTCACTGTCATTTTATCTCCACATCGTTTATTACGATGAATCATTGCCACTTAAATTGAAAGCCGAATGGCTAAGAGGATATTATCGAAACCACCACAAGCTTATCACCACTTCAGCTTTGTTTGCTATAGATATTCGAAGTCATTTTACCCACAACCACCCCTGCTTAAAATGCTGAACGCGTCCCGACCTTTGGATGGTCTCCCTCACCGGGCACGCATTCGATGTAGGTTGCAATGGATGGAAAAAGAAACTTGGGTATCCATTGTATCTATTTATAGAAACAGTTTCCATTTTATCAAAGACAGAAATTAGCCAATTTGACACAGGTGAAATAAGCGTTATTGACTGAGGGCTTGTGCTACATTTAAGGCTAGAGTTGTCCGGTATTTCACATTCCATTCTTAGAATAACTGTCATCATTTAACGACCTTTGACTTATCAGTAATGAGTAAAAAATGTGCACTCTTCCCACAATATTTAAAGTTCTAAGAAGACTGTTCTCGATCTACAGTAGTTAGTGTCAAAGTTCTCCTGCCGAAAAAAATGTGCAAATGTTGTAGTTACAGATCAAACAGCGGATTGATCAAACAAATTAATAAGATTTCAACTCCTTTAGAAACGTGAAAATATGAGAACATCAATGTTAGTATTTTTAGTGACATTTTAATACTCATCTCATTGAAGAAGATAAATGTGTGCATGGCGGCAAAATTGTGTCAGCTGTTAATAATAATTGTGATTGTTGAAGCCGTTCTTATTCGGGATATCATTTCAGGATGTATAGGTTTTCATTAACATTTATTATCACGGTACTATATATATATATATATATATATATATATATATATATATATATATATATATATATAATATAACTATTGATGTCGCCCGTGCGCTGCAGGAGCCCGAAAGGGGAGTAAAGAATAGTGGCGCTGTACCCTAACAGACATGTTCGTAAGAGGCGAGAAAGGAGGGTTGGGACTGGCTGTCCCATACTGTAAAAATATAAGCCGAAAAAACTTCACAAACATTTATTTATCAATCTATCTATTGACCTTTCGAGCCGTAGCCGGCCCATAGGGCGTAGACCAAGATACACCTTCTCCTATATGCATTTTTGTTCTAGCACTTTTCAATTCTTTTAAAGATATTTTATAAATATCGTCATTTGTCTCTGTTCTGTGCAAGCAGCTCTATCTCAATGAGGGAGCCGAATCCTGCTGCTCTTGCCTCTCTCATCAATGTTCTTCTCAGTGTATCCCTGTGTCTTCCTCTTTTTCTCTTACCTGTTGTTTCCCATATGAGGGCTTGCTTTGCTATTCGGTTATTATCTCTTCTCATCACATGTCTAACATATAATCATCGTCTTTTCTTTATTACCGAAGACATGGACAAGTCAAAAAGAATAAAAGTAAATCCGTCATCCAGGAAAGACAAGGGCTCTCTAAGAGTCGTATGACGCAAGCCGGAGAAAGCCGTAAGGAGTCCGGGTTTGCCGACTCACCCTTTGTCTACCAGGAAATCCTCCAGAATTGGCACCTGGAATGTACGTACCCTAAACGAACAGGGATAAGCTGCACAGGTGGCAGCAGAAATGAAAAATTACAAGATAGATATTCCGGGAATGTGTGAAACAAGATGGCTAGGAACGGAAAGAATAAAACTAAAAACAGGAGTTTCATTGCACTGGGAAACATATGGAAATCCAAAGAAATTAGGTTAAATACAAAAATACAAATTTTCAACTCAAATGTTAAGTCGGTTCTATTGTATGACTGTGAAACATGGAGAACAACAAAATTGACAATCACGAAAATACAGACTTTCATTAATGGATGCTTACGCAGAATAAAAGGATGGAAATGGTAGGACAAAATCACTAACATAGAATTATGGAAATGTACAGTCAAATACCAGTGAATAAAGAGATACAGCGAAGACGATGGCGCTGGATAGAACACACACTACGGAAGCCAACTGAGAGTATTACACAACAGGCCCTAATTTAGAATCCCCAGGGGAAAAGACAAAGGGGAAGACCAAGGAATTCTTGGAGAAGACAGATAGAAGCAGAGATGAAGATGATGGGGAAGCCATGGAATGATCTTAAAAGAATGACAAGAAACAGAACGCTTTGGAAAGTGTTTGTTGAAGACATATGCTCCACAGGGAGCTGAAAGGTAGAAGAAGACTATTGATGTTCACTTCTAAATATGGAATATCTCTTTTTGTATATTTTTCGCAACGCCTTTTTCACTCTTTCACATAGTCGTAAAGATATTGTTTATGACTTGCAATCTAAACATTTACTCACGCACATTTTTTTTTTTTACGCCTTTATTTTTTGTTTTTGTTTTCTTTGAAAATAAATGACTGATGCTGACATTTTTTAGACAATGATGCTTTTGTGTTTCAGGATTCCAAAGTGATGAAAGATAATATCGTGCAATTTTTTTTTTCAATGTTCTCTGATTAAAAATGATAGAACCTATTTCATTTATCAATTAACATGTTTTAGAAATAATAATGAAATGTGAATATTTCTATGGTAAATGTTATATGTATTGAAAACGTCGAAAATGCACAACAGTTAATAGCATAAAAAAGTGTAATGTTGCACTTTATAATTGTAGGTGTTGCATGTGATCTCATGCGCTAGTTAACTATCATTCCGCTACCTGACATCATCTAAAATATCCAACTAACTGATGTATAATAGACCGTCCACATCCAACAGGCGATAGTGTGATAATCTGATTTGTTTACTGGAGACTTCATTTTGTACATCAACTCAATGTCAGTGAAATCAAAGGCAACACAAATCCCAAAATCACAACAAAGAACAAAGATACCGCTTCTAAAACACAATAAAACGAAACTAATCATGCCTAAGTTGCATGCGACCACGCTACGTGTAACGTCACTTTACCCATTCTATTAACGAAATATGTTTCATTCTGTAAAACCTAGTGTTTGCAACCGGTCATTTTATTATTTGTAGCTACGACTGATTTGACCACAGATTCTTTAATTGTCTAGTTCCCGTCGTTGTTGCTGCTTTGTTTGTGAACAAATTGTCCATTTAAATGTATTATTTCTCATTAGAAATCTCACCTCTTATAATTAATTATAGCAATATATACATTTCTTTATTTCAGGATGTTTCTGGGTGTTTCGTAATATGAAATTTACTGGGATATTATTATCGGTGAAATTCCATTGATGTCTTTACGACAATAAGTATATAATTGATTAGCTACTTTTCTCAGTTCAGCTGGCAACATTTTACAAGTACGTAAACTGAAAGATTAGTAAATTGATCAATATCTCCAATATGTCTAGATTTGCAAGGTTAATTTTAGATAGTAGCGAAATGACGATAGCATATTACTTGTTCATGAGAAACTAATGACTTAAGTGTTTGAATTCTCGCCAATGTTTACTTAACCTGGAGCTATTTCTAATTATAAGATTTGGCGCAATAAGAAAGGCCATGAATGTTCTAGATGATTAGTAGGCGGGGCTTAACATTTTGTCTACCAGTTGTTTGAAGATTTTGATTTGAGCATAAATGTCTGATGCTACTATTACTGATAAGTGATATCCACGAGATATTGGATATTTATTCTTTAGTTATAAGAGACAGAACCTCGGAAAAGTTTCGTTTCTCTTGTGAACGTGCCAGACATTATAGATCTTCAACAAGCTTGTAAAACCTGGCCTGACTACTAACTAACTTTGGTTGGAGATTTTCAGGTTAAACTTTTTAACAATCTAACCCAGGTGTTTGAGTAATTCGTTAGTTATTCATCTAGTTTTTTGTGTTTGTCTCTTTTCTTTAAGTTTAGTATTGATTCATTTAACTACTTTAGCTACTGCAGATTGAATCTTGATGAAATGCACTCCGCTGGGGGCTCTTTTTGCCTTACTTTTTGATGGAATTGTTTTGGGGCGTTGGAGTTTTTAAATATTTATGTCTGTAATATCTGTTTGTGAGGATATGTAATGATTAGAAATGATGATGTCAAAATTTTCTAATATGTAGCAAGACATCTTCATTATGTTCATGTTCATTTTATAGCCCCATTATCAGTTTGATGAGTAAGAGGTTTATGTGATTCTAAAACTTGTAACTTAAATTTTCTCTTAGAATAGTTATATCGTGTCAGTCAATTTAATTGTCCACAATAAGAAATGCCACTTCATAAATAGCAGACAAAGAAACGTTCTCTAGGCTGTGTCATGTCTGTACGAAGAATAACCGGCGATGAAGGCGCCTGTAAGTCACACGCTCTCAAAGCGATAAGAAACCCATAACTCTCTGTTGACTACATGATCTGTATATATTCAGATCTTACACTTTCTCCTCGGCCATGCCCATAGAAACGGACCAGTAAGTGTGACCACGCGATTGGGGATCAAAAGTAAAACAACTTGGTACCCACAATAGTCAAGCTAAGATGTATGTTTTGGGTTGAAGGGTACATATATCACAGCGTTCTGTAAACAACACAACTCATCTACATCAACATAACGTCCTTTTTAGGGCGGACGATGAAGAGGTGTTTTGATATCACTGTCTCTTATTTGTGTGGTTGCATGCTGATGCCACGGTGAACAGCTCTGAGTCTGTCCATTGTTGTCTACTCATGTCTACTGAGCTTGCTTAGACTTTCCCGTTCTGGCAACACATTTTCAAACAGTTATCTAAATTTTTGTTTCCTGACTTGTTTCAGTGGTGTATTTACTTCATTGAGGCTTAGTGTCGGGTTTTAATGTTGAAGATTCCCACCTGCTGTTGCAAGTTGTTTTGATTTTTCATTTCCTGAAATGCCCAGAGTGCTAATATCCACTGCAGGGCGAGGTTTTATTTAATCAACATGCACATGTTGTTCTTTATTTTTCTTGGATGAGTCGCTGATCTCTTGGTATCTGAGAGTATGTATGCCTTTGTGGTGTGTTAAGTGGAAAAATATGTAGATTCCTCTACCTCTCTTCTTTGATGCTTCAGTTGTCGAGTTATTTGTGAAACCTCTGATGCAGGTATCTAGGAACTCTTTATCTCATGCATGATGAATGACACGTTGCTCTTTATTTTGGAAGCAATTACTGGACTATCTACACATAATTTTTATTTCTTTTGGCAAGTGGTCAATAGTTCGAGCGCAGTGGCTTAATACCGGCTGGGTTCTAGCACATGTACTTGTTGTCTCACGATTTATTTTTTACTGTTTATTTTTGGATTTCAGGTTGTCACAGATGTTTCTTTTCTTCTCCAATGATTTAGAGCAGATAAGAGGATATTGTGATGTGATTCGTGGTTACTCAGATCGCAAATTTGTTTGCATGTGAGCTGTTCAAAAACGTGTTTATTACAGCATGTTGTGCTGCCATTGATGCATTTGGAGAAGAGCGATGCTATACAAAAATGTCCCTATAAAATGTACGACATATTTAATACGGTAATTGATTGCTTTCACTATGATTGCTCTTTTGTAGGCGTAGTCCTTGATCTAGAAAAACATATAAGTAAATCCTCTTTTTAGATTGTCAGGATCAGACCATCTTATGGTCTTTGGGTATGTTTTTTAAAATGAATTTTTATTAGTTTAATTATAATTTTAAAATGATACACTTTTTAAATCTGAGGCTGTTTAGCTATGGTAGTAGTTCCTTTTGGTTCTGGCGAACTAACGACATCTCAGGCCACGTCTCAAACGAGTGACCTAATATTGGTCTAGAGTCTCGTTTGAAAGCATTTTCTGTTTTACGTAGCTGTCAGCTACATGCCCTCGCCATTTGGACCTACATCTTCCTTCATTGACGTTTGAGGTTTCTACTTCATGCTACCTGCCATATGTTCTTTGTTGTATGTGATGTATGCTGAGATCGATAAAATATTGGACATGTTTTGGCATACGTGTTATGTTGTGGTAACAAATAATAGAAAACACTCACTTCATTGAAACATTGCTGACCTCAAGTTGGTGTACATTAAACGAGGTATGTAATGTATGATCTAACCACCGTTCATTATTTACACCGAAGTCGTCAACAACATGGGCGTAGTTCCATATTTTGAATGAAAGAGAAAGAACATTACTGGACTAACATTGTGGATGTCCGGTCATTGACTTTGCATTAAAAGGCATCTGGGTGCTCACAGACATGTGTTGATAAAAACAACGAAGTTCATAGCCACGTAATTAGTTATGGTTACTAAATAAAACAATTCATTTAGCCTTTCCTGTTTCTGGCTCAACATTTTTGTCTTGACATAACATTACAAGTAAAATTTAAACATTTTTGTCTTGACATAGCATTACAAGTAAAATTTAAACATTTTTGTGCTGAGCATTATTTCGTTTCAGACACAAATGAGTGGACATCGGAGTAATCAAGTAGGTAAATCTTATGGCGATCAACACAGAAACACAATATATTAAATACTATGTGGGGCCAAGGACAAGATGTAGGGTTCGATCTCAACCGACGGCTTCCGGGTTCAGCCAGCCTTTAATGGCTACCTGATTTTTTCCTGAGAAAGTAAAGCGGCACGGGCGTAATACCGACCACATTAATCCAAAAATCAAGTGCTGAAGGTCTATAAAATATATGGTCACTAACACCGTATTCCTTATACGCCACTTGGCGTGACGGTGGCACTATACTTTGTTTACTTTGTGGGGCCGGGTGTGGAGTTACAGAGAACATATACAATGAACATGATATTGTAACTGGCAGCTACATTATTATAGAGACGAGACAAACAACTACGTGTCGACAAAAGCCTTTATCAGTTACAAAATAAATATATAAAGATCAACACGATCATCATGTGCCATACAGTTTGGCGCAGGCGATCATGTCCTTCCACATCTACAGTGCATCGTATCAGTTCTGTAGTCGACTGTTTTCCATGCCATAACACCAAGCAATCCAGTATTTTCTATCTTTGTCGTCCATGATCTCTCTTTCCTTTTATTTTGCCAGTTGTAACTAAATATTCCAACTTTCCTCTTCTCATGATGTGCCCAAAAATGTTGATTGTTTCTTTCTGATGTTCTTTAGGAGCTGCCGTTCTGTGTTTGCCTCTTTGAGAACTTCCTCTTTGGTCTTTTTAGCTGTCCAGGGAACTTTCAATATTCTTTTTGAGAAATCCCATCTCTGTGGCCTCTAATCGTCTTTTCATTTGTTTGTCTACTGTCCATGATTCGCTTCCATATGTCAGAAATTGGTTCTATACAGCACCGATGAACTCTCTTTCTCATTTCTATTGACATGGATTTGTTGCATGAGATATTTTTCATTTTCTGAAATGCTATTTTGGCCCGAGCTATTCTGCTTTTTATTTCCGTGATGCATCTTCCATCCGATGTTATTATTGTGCCCAAGCATTTGACGCGTTGCACTTGTTTCAAATTTGTCCTGTTTATTTTTATGCTGCATGCTGGGGATTATTGTTTCTTCGATATGACCAATAATTCTGTTTTCTCACTATTCAGACTGAGACCTTTCTTGATGCTTTCTTTTACTATTATGTCTATCATTTATTGTAGTTCATGCTCTATCTCTTCTACAACACGATAGTCAAGTGCTATTCTAAATTACACAATAAAGCATAAACACAAACATCACACTGATATTAAAATTGAGGAGAAATAGTTGACATGATTTACGTAAAAGTTTGTTACATGCTTAATAGAGTAGAGTCAGGTAAATCTGTTGGAGAGCAGATTGAAGGAGACATTCCTGGTAAAGACATTTCACAACAAAGTCGCTTGATGGGGAATGTCATCGTCTTGGTAGCAGAGTCATCTAAGGCGTAAGAATTGAGAAAAAGTTATAGAATAAATACAGCTACGAAGAGGAATAGAGGAGGTAGGAGTGGGCGTTTGTAGTTTAAAAACATTTTAAAGTGTGTAGGCCTGATGGCTTTAGCGAGACCTAGATGTATAAAATACTAACCGAGTCCTAAAGATAGGGTACGAAATCCGAATGGTGGAGAGAAACGAGTATCCAAAGTCCAGAAACTGGGTCAAATCAGGTGCTGAAAAATCACATACACCGAAACCGTCGTCGATGTTACTAGTAATACACTAGAGGAAGGTGATCTCTGTTACACTAGAGGAAGGTGATCTCTGTTACACTAGAGGAAGGTGATCTCTGTTACACTAGAGGAAGGTGATCTATGTTACACTAGAGGAAGGTGATCTCTGTTACACTAGAGGAAGGTGATCTCTGTTACACTAGAGGAAGGTGATCTCTGTTACACTAGAGGAAGGTGATCTCTGTTACACTAGAGGAAGGTGATCTCTGTTACACTAGAGGAAGGTGATCTCGTTAAAGGAGAAAAGAATGTGGTGTTCTAGATAATTCATGAATAGGCAAGCATAACTAGGGCCCATCTTGGTGTATATAGCCACCCCACTGGCTGGTTGAAGAATGGTGGCTTTCAAACGCGACAGGAACCTTCGTGACAATTTAGTTTGCAGCTGCCTTCGTAACCCTAGTCAGAACGTGAGTAGCACTGCCCGCAGTAATAGATTATGAAGATCGTGCGTTTTTGTGCTACAGACTATCTAAGTCCTGTTCCCAAATGGCCCTTTGATGTTCAGGAAGGCATCACTTGTATATACCGTAATCTTATACACACCATCACCTGTCAACGCTGTGTAAAGACGTATATTGATTGACCAAACAGGCCGACGCTTAAAGGAGATTGTTCGGAAAAATCGAAGGTCAATCCGGTACAAAAAGATTTAAAATTGTGATGAAAGATACTTAGAAAAAATACTTGGACAAAAATTAAAGCATAAACTTTAAGACAGCCACCAGAGACCAATCAACAATAGCGGAAAAATAAGCCAATATCTAACAATTAAGCGGGACTACAGAGATGGAAATGATATTTAGAACATCAGGAAAAGCACGACACTAACTACCAATCACACAACAAAAAAACAGACAAGCAAACACAAATTCTGCACCTAACATAATGAAAGAAAATTCAAGAGAACCAATAAATTATGCACCAAGAAATAATGCACCGAGGATAGACAATATATCAGTAGAAAAAAATAGCATTAGAAAGTCATCGAAATATTCTTTCCATCGCTTGTTTCTTTGGTACTACCTTTTTCTTATTTGTTGTTTATGAATTCAGTAGTGTTTTGGTTTTATTTTTTCTTGCTTTTGAGGCTTTGATTACCATGTAGACGTATGTTGTTGTTGTCTTGAATAATATGATTTAATGGAGACACACAAAATTCAATGACAGCAACATAAAGTTCTACATGCCTAGCAATAGGTCAGCATCGTACCAATAAGGAAAAAAGAAAGGTAGCAAGAGCTACTGCAACCAATTTAGAGATATCTCCCTTGATAGCCACGTGGGAAAGTTATACGCAAACACTATAGAATGTGCTGACGTTCTGTTTACCCTAAAATAGTTAGCAGAACATATAACATAACATAATCAAAAGTTTTATATAGTGTTCACAGACCAAGAACAAGCGTTCAACCAAGCAAGCGGAGAAAAACTATTGGAGAAACAAACACCAAACAAAGAACATCAACACCTAAACAAACAATGTAAACATTTCTATATCAACAGCAGATCCACAGTTTGAGAGAAACAGCAGACAGCACAGAACTCGTCTGAGTTAAAACAGGAATAAGATAAGGGGTGAGTACTGTGTTATGTTAATGTTATGCTCTTATTTTGCAATGTTCATGATTTTTCTCTTGCTAGTGTTGATTTTCATGTTGTATTGTGTGTCTGTGCTGTTAAGCCTATTTAAGTGTTTGTGTAGGTGTTCTATTTCTCAATGTATTAGTGACTGATCGTCTGCAAATGTAAAGTAGTTAATCTCTGTTGTCAAAAATATGTTGGCAAACTATAAATGTAGTAGCGTTGGTAATAAACAATATAGGAGATACACGATAGACGGAAAACAATTAAAACAAGTGTAGGAATTTAGAAAACTAGGAAGTCTAGTAATAAACGACAATTCACAAACAGCAGACCCTCAACTTTGTATTATCCGTAATTAATATTTTTAGGATGCCTTAAGGATAATCAACAAGTTCATCTCCTGTCTTTATTTTGCTTTATGAGACGGTCTTATGTAAGCTTCTTTTCGTTGTCTTCTATCCTCAGTTGGATCCCTAAAAGTGGTGGGTTTTTTTCCGACCATCAGTGCTCTGGGGTTCAACCAGGCGCTAGAAACGGGAACAAGATATTTCTCTGGGAAGTAAAGGCGGGCTAGCGTGATACCGACCACATCGACCAAAAAAGTGCCGTGGTCATTGACAAATAAGGACACTAACACCATAATCGATACGGTTACAGATACAGTTAATATCAGTCCTTATGTTTCTTTATTTTTCTCATTGGAAGAAGCAAATGTCCAATTAATCTCCGTAGAATTCCCTAAAAAAAAAACGATGAAGAAATTTTCTAAAAAATCTACATAGTGAGAGGAGTCTTGAATGTGTCTATCTCGTGTTCCTTTTCTGTCATATAAATAATGTATATTGCTTGTTCGTCAACTTTTATTTAATCTTTTATCACATGATAAGTGACATGCTTCTGAATGGGTAAACAAGCACTTCAAAAAATGAAATACGAAAGTAAATGTCCCAGGAACAGGCACTATTTGAAGCTTTAGTCCTAATTTAGGAACGCTCAGAGGAATGAAACTTTATAAAAGTGAGGTAAAATAAATGGTAATTGAAGTGCTATACAACAGTAATCATTATCAAGTGTCACGATTTTGGCTTAGTTAATTATGCTCATTATCATTCTTTTCATTCTTTATAGTTAATTATGAAAACTGATCTAGGTCGATATTTGTCCCTGACCAGTCTTGTAGCTTTAACTTGATCTATTCTGCACTCATCTCGACTATATATCTAAAATCATATTTTGAAATTAAGTAATGTATAAATGTGGTTACATTTACTTCAAATTAACATTTGGGAATGTTTTATTTGGTCACAAGTTCTTTTTTAATTGCTCTTGATGGAGCAGCGTAGTTAAATAGTGAATGGATTAAGAAGGACAGGGGATCCATCTCTATCCTGATCAGCGAAGTTCTCCCCGACCTAGATAAGTAACATTTTTATATAAAAGTTTGACGTCACTTGTGTAATAATGGCAACCACCACCATGTCGCATATACTTCTTCAGAACATATATCTCTAGAGAGGTCTAACCTTCTATGGTAATGTCCAGTGTATCTTAAAAAAAACACACTCTTTCTCGTCTGCCCCTGATACGTATACTTGAAACAAAGCGAACCTCCTTAGTCGTTTCTTACGACATGCTTGACAAGTAACGCTGACTCTGTTCCTTTCTTCCTTCACAGCGGGGCCCCGGGTATCCACATGATTTGGAATCGTTGCCTCGAGTAGGACGAGCACGGAGCGACCTTGACAACGGAATTTACCGATGCATTTTGGGAAATGTGACAAGTGGAGGTTCGGTGATGAGGAATTCCTGAATGCAATGAAATTGGTTCCACGGATAGAATAGAACATGAACCACGCCTTACATTATTGTTCCTTCTAGTCTGATGTGTCTTTTGACGTGGCCATAACATTATAATTTATACAGTAGAATGATGTTTATGAGACATTATTTAAAATATATAAGTATTTTAATGTCTTCATTACTCTTTTTCTAATCGAAGGTCTTAAGAACTTTTCTGTAGCATTTGGTTTAGAATGAATCTTTTTTCTTCATTGCAGTTTGTGAGATTGTCCATGATTCACTACGATATCTTGCTATCGGGAAGAATCATGTTTTCAGCTATTTTAATTGTACTGCCTTGTGGTATTGTGTCATATGTTCCTTATGACATTTATTTTAGTGTTGCTATTGCTAATCTAGTTTTGATCTCTTTCTGACAGTCGACATTGTTAGTACAGATCCTAGATACTGTTGATTTTGGATTTTTACTGTGTCAATATAAATTATCTTGGTTTTCTGTTATTTACTCTTCACTATGTTTTTATTTTTATAATATTTGCCCATTTAATCCCTTGGATTGTTTTAGAGGATCGTGTCATCAGCGTATCTGTGTTCTGAGATGATGTTGCAATATAATGTGAAAGGATCAAACTTCATAAATCTGTCTTTCTTTCCAACATCCCCTATGATGTTTGTCAGCATACATGTTCAGCAGGAATGGGAAAAGTATGCATCCCTGATTCAGCCGTTTGTGTGCTTCAACCAATTGGATTACCTAATCTGATAGGTGTTTGCTGTTCGTGTTATGGTGATTACCTGTGTTCGTAAACGCACATTCATCATCATTATCATCAAGTACCGGGCCTAGTGGCGTAGGTGATCATGTCTCTCCACAACTTTCGATCTCGGCAGCTATTTATCATTTCTCTTGTTGACCTTCTGCCAAGCTGTGATTTTATATTTGTCTTGCAGCTTCTTGTCTGATTTTAGTAAATCTAAATTTAACTTGATGTTAACTGAGGCTCGTTTTGTTCTTTTTAATTTTACTCTAAGCTTTCCCACAAATGGTACATGATCACTATTGCAATCTGCCCCTGGTCTAGATCGGTACGTAAATGATAATGTGCTGGAGGTCTATTACAAATCTTAGCATTAACACGATAGTCCTTTTAATGCACCACTTGACATGAGTGGTCTCTTACTATTTAGTTTATTTCTCTTTGCCGTTGAGACTATGGTCCCTATGTTACTTAGACCATTTCCATTTCTATGACTCTTTCTATCAAAAGCCCGTGATGTATGTTCGTAACTTTATCTTCACAAAGTGTTATCGCAAATTTCATTTTTATTTGTTTTTTTCGTATTTCAGTTTGGTAATGTTTTCGTAATATTTATACGATGTGGTTTGAAACACGTTCCTTACAATAGTTATTGCCAGCCTCGTTGTGCACAACCATGAACATAGATTGAACAGTTAATACCGTATATTTAACGCAGTCGTAGATTTAATTGACCGTTTTGCTCTATTTTCTTCCACTTTTGTTCATTGCATCTTTTTCTCTTATAATTATTATCAGGTCCAACTTCCATACTGGGCATATAATCTACTATTCCTTTTCTAAAGTGTTGACTATCCAGCACTGTTCCTTGAAGTTCACTTCTGTTTTTATTTCTCTTGTTTCAGGCATTGAAGCTGTTAACATTTCCCATTGTTTGTATATGCTGTGTATTTTTTGTACGTTTAGAATAAATCAAAAGTCAATATCATGTTCAGTGGTCTTCCCTATCGTAGTTCTGCCCTATGTGCCGTCTTCGGCTCGAAAGGACAATATATAGATAGATAGATAGATAGATAGGACAATGTCGTTACATCAAACCGCTTTATCTTTTAAGTTTTCCACGATAGAAAACGAAATGCAAAACTGTTATTTAACAGTTAGTAATTAATTTGATTACAAATACATTTTTAAAGAGTTTTTTCAAGTTCAATTACGATTTTTTACTATTCTTAAAAAAAATATGTCTTATTTTTATGTGGATTCTTTCTTTTTCATTTGATCAATTTGTCATCTCTTCGATTTCTTTCTCCATAACCACTGCTATGGAACACTTCATCGATTTGTCGCTTCCAACTTTTACATTGAAATCTCATAGAACAATGATGGCCTCACGTTGTCCTAGTTCTGTGTACCTGTGTAAACTCGTTATAAAATGTTAGCTATTTTTGTGAGCTGTCTGTTGATGGTGAATAATTTGATATTCATTTAATTAATAGAACTGTGTTTTACATGTGAACTCGGGTTCCAATCTCGTTATGGTTAACACATATCTTTTTTAAAAATATATTTGGAGCAAAATAAAAACTCCGAAAAGAGAACCTCGTGCTGATGGCATTACATAAACGTCCTTTATTTACGCATTTCCCATGAGTAGGGGGACTGGGCAATCTAGGGGTACGATGTCCACTTCTGGATAAGAAGAACCCGGTTTCAAAGCCCACCAAACGGGGTTGTGACTTTTCAACAAGAAAAACAATTCATTAGTGGTTTCTTGATGATGTTATAGCCCCGTATCTCTTGTGTGGTGAGATCCGATGTCTAGTCCTCTCGAAAAATTACAATAAATAGGAGGTCGTGTGTACACCTGATCACGATAAAGAATCGTTGACAATTAACATTAAAAAGATATGGCCGCAAATACGGTCGCTGCCTGCACAAAGTTGTTAGCAGAAACCTACCCACACAGTGGACCCCGGGCAGTACTACGGAGTAAAAAAAAGTACCCCCGTCACGCCAAGTGGCTTATAGGGAAATATGGTGTTAGTGACCCTATATTTTACAGACCTTCAGCACATGATTTTTGGGGTAATGTGGTCAGTATTACGCCCGTGCTGCTTTACTTTCCCAGAAAAAAATCCGGTACCCATTTAAGGCTGGGTGAACCCGGAAGCCGTCGGTTGGGATCGAACCCTACCCCTTGTCCGTGGTAGTCCAGTTCACTAACCACTGAGCTATCGCGGCTCCCAGTACTACGGAGTAGTACTTGGAAATTAGTTGTTTTTTTTTAAATAATAGATTAGTGCTCTCACTGCTCATTAACTTATTTGAGTATATATATAAAGGGATCCTGTATAGATCATTTCAAGCGAGCACTAGAATTATAGGTTTGCATCTCCGCTATGATTCCTTTTCTTAGTTTGTTTATAGAAACTTCATTTTTGAAATATCTTCTCTAACTCGCGGGTGTCCTTGCCGATGAGATTGCTGCGTCGGATCCCTATAACGTGGTTGTTAAATATTTAGAAGCTGTGGTGACAAATAACGCTATTTAGGGAATCTAGATATGTACTCTATACAATTAAACTGTACAACATCAATATCAAGAACATGCAAATCAAATTGTGTATGTCACATTCAAACCATTTTACATTTTACCATTTTCTTTGGGATTTATTAAATAAACTTTACTTCTTATGTCCATTATAAATAAATATATCTAAACTATTTGCTAATGGTAAAAAAAATTAACTGTATGGGATGAGAAATGGCATTGGTAACAAAAACTGCAGATTGTTCCACCACCAGTGGTAGCTGACAAGAAAATACCGACTGGTGTCGCCTTCAGCTTCCTTAGGATTGTTATGGTTATGGTTGGCCCCGGTATCACTGCAAATGAATTAAAATCCATAACTGCTCAACCGCCTGTGCCAGTGGAATCATCCGAATTACTAACCCATCTCCCAAACAAAGATAGGTAGCTGTAGTCACCATCGTAGCAGTCTCAGCACACGCCAAAAGACATAAGGCGAAACCACACAGAAAGTGAACACAGCCAACTGTCTTCCTTGTCATACCATATCATCATTCATCGTAAAATATTGGAATATCGAAACTTGATCAAAACAGATAAAACACATAGCTCACGGTGTGCACGGAGCATTTAACTCAGTTGCTCCTGCAACAAGCCGGGCTTGGAATATGAGGAAACTGCAACAAGGAATACGTTTCACATATAGTCTTCAAAGGTTCCTGCCGCCTATCCACCATATCGACTGGACGTTCACGTTCTCCTTAGCTACCACTTCATCCCAACCTTTGATGACGTACACATAACCAATAACGAACTCAAATGGCTTGCCTAGGTCTCGCGATGAATCAAACTTATTCCCATTTGACAAAGTACCTGTGTAATGAGCTACCGCTGTGTCACTCCTTAAGAACAGAGACAATCCGTAACCTCTCGAGTGCGTCAACTTAAGCCCCATTTGGCTGGGTGGACAACAGGAGATATGTGGCAAATTTTGGTTCCGAGGGCATCATTTGAACTCAATTCTTCTGGTCAGCGAGCGAATGCCCTTTGTAACTACACAATCTGTGCTCCAGTCATATAGATACGTATATAATGTGTAGCATTAGAGAGGAATGTGATTTAACCGGACATTTATCCCTACCTTGTGTACACATTTCTTGCTATCAAAACTAACTCCACTTGTATGCCACATTACCTTTTAATTTTGTTTTTATGATAAATAAAACATGTTTCGATCGGTTGATATTGTCCGTAAAATGATACCAGTGACTCAACTCCTTGCTGGCAAGTGTACAATCAACATAATAGACGATGCTGAGATCAAACACCACCTGATGACTTAATATTTCGTTACATACGTGTCTCAAAGTCTAAAACTGGAAAAAATTATATTATTTTTTGTATTCTTCTTTTTGGCTATGTAAATGTAACTCCGTAATGGCGTTTAAACTTCAAAATCTTTTATTTGGCATTTCAGCGTGCGTTAGTGCTGTCTGTTTACTCATTTACAAAGGTGAACAGCATGGACTTAAATGTGATTGTATTCCGCACTGCCAGGTCAGAGAGCACAGTAAATGTTCCCTAGATTGAAGAATACAATGACTAATCGCTTGCTTGCTTTCGTTCGCCCGATGACTAAAGTATTCTAGAATTATGTATTAGATTGTAGAATTCCTCTTCGTCATCCGCCCTTAAAAGGACGTTAAGTGGACGTCTCTGCGTTGTGTTGTGGTTTGCAGTGTAACACTGTTATATTTGCGCCTTTCGGCCCAACACATCCGACTTCAGCACGACATTTTTGAGTACCGGGTTAACTTCTCTCTTCGATCCCTGCTCGCTTGGCCAGACTAGCAGGTTAGTCTGTTACTAGAGGCACCACGGAGAGGTGGAGCAAAGTCTGGAAATTTACTTATCAATTTCCGTTTATTTGAAATAATTGCTGTTACATATGAGTGACATCACGTGGGTGTGAGATTAAAGTCAACTACGTCAAAGAATACGACAAGTGTAAAGAGGTTTCCCTGACCATGTCTCGTGGTTGGGCACGTCAAGAAATCGTACCATCTTGTGTGGTTGAATAGAGGGGACACCAAATTTCAAGTTGGCGTGATGATGTAGCAATTCACAATTAAGTCTCAATAGCTTTTAGTGGTGATAGCTTCGACGTCGACTTCTTCTATGACCGATTAATTTACCTCCTGTGGTCGTTTTAGAGATTTACTTATTTTTCGCCACCTGCTTTCACTTTTGAAGAAGTACCTTAGTGACTAGGAGCTGAATGGTGCGTGTTTTCCCGATTTTTCCTGGTAACCGTGTGCATAGGGATCCCTCGTCGCAGAAGCAGATAACTCCGTCTTAGCAGGTGATTATATGTTATTTTTTCCGTCGATGAATAATTAGCGTTTCAAGGCCGTCTTGCTGCTGACATCAGAGATTGTAGCCCCAAAGAGAAATAATAAATAAAAAACCCAACTCGTGTAAACAAGATTTGAACTCACAACTTCTTTGTCTCTAGATCGGAGACTGGCTTCTAGACCAACCAATCACCCCCCTCCCCCAGACGTAGCCTGAACAAACGTTTGAAGACACATTTCCATGATGCGGAGACGTGCCTCACCTTCGTCTCTCAACAACATTTATTATCTCGTGTAAGTCACTCACCAATGTCACGATTATCTTACATATATAACTGTTTTATGCCTCTTTAGAAATAGAAGTAGAGCTACAGCTCATGGCTAACAAGTCGACATATGAATTCAACAGAACAAACGAGATGTTAATATGATGAATAATACAAAATGGCAGAAAATATTCAATAAAGTCTGGACAGGGGTGAAAGTTACTGAGAAGTAAATACAAAAAAATGTATTAAAAAGCTGAATTAGGCAGCATCCATGGTCGCAATAACCGGAGAAATGTGTCTCTTATTATAGTTAGAGAAATATTTCTCTTATTATAGTTATATCGAAAGTATCCTATAAAATAATAATGAACAGAACAAAGGGTGCATTTGGTATTGTTTTGCGACAGCAGCACGATTTAGACAAGAGAAAAGCCTAGTTGCTTTTACGAATTATATTAGACAACGATGTCATTATGCAAAACCAGTTTGTCCCTAAATATAATGACTTCAGAAAGACATTCTATCTTGTACAGATCGCTGTTGAGAATAGTTTTGAGGCAATATGGAGTACAAAAACAACAAAAAATTATCAACATCATAAACCATTCGTAAGATGGCTACTTTTGGTCTGTTCTTGAGGAGGAATAATGAATTAAGCGAATGGCTTCAAAGTGAAATATGACTGAAACAGTGAGGTACCTTATCCATGTTGCTAACTGAAACATTCTTTGATTTCCAATCTAAAGCCTTCAATTATTTAGACGCAGAAAACACTGATAACAAGAACAAAATAGGAGGCATCAACTCTCTTACTAAGATGATGAAGTTTGCTCAAATTAGTGTTATTTGGCAAGGCACACATACGAATCCTGTGTGACGTCGAAGGCCCTGAAATGATGCTACGTTTGAAGTTAAACTTGCAGTTTATTTTTGATGATTTATCTGGTTTTTGAAATTAATATAAATGTTTATCGATGTGAAATAGATAGAATGAGCTGAATAAAATGTCAATTATATTGTTTCCTCTTTTTTCCCTCTCTGTTTGTATTATTTCAAATACCTTTAACGTTTCCAACCGGACTTAAGTTTAACACACAAAAATTTTAAAGCTAGACTTTAAATTTAAATTGTTCCTTATATTTTAATTTATTTTCAATGCTGCGAGTCAAAATATTATTCATGATTATTTGGCAGTTACGACCTACTAGTGACAGCTGTAGCTAACAAGTTCAATTTGATAAAACATTGTCAATTTAAAAAAAAATACACATTGGTCAATAATATTTTCATAAAACTATTCTCGTGTTCAAGCAACGCGTATTTATAAACAGAGCTTGTCCACAGACTATTTCCTTGTTATCGTTTAGTAACAATTTGGACAATCACGAACCACAATGACAACAATGAGAAAGCTGACAAAAACAATATGACGTTGTGATTTGTGAGAATTCATCATCATATGGTTATTATATAATAGACTGTTGTGATGGCGGTAGTATTATCTTTTATCGGTGTTATTGCAAACATCATCATCATCATCACAACCTTAATTTTTATGCGAATCAGTAATGGGGTGACAGTATCATTCCTTCCTCTGTCCGTCTATAACTCGGCTTATTTGAGTGTTGGGAGTCCCACTCGGGACAGCTCTTTGTCTTATGTTACAGAGTTGAAATCTAGAACACGTTTTCCAATAGAACCGTACCGATTGTCAAAGTACTTTACAAATATTGTCATTCTGCTTAAAGTAGCAAACGTTCTGACAACAACATTTTTAGCGGTGGCCAGAAGTTTGCGTGTTGCCAGGATTTTACAATTTTATAATTATTTTACTCCCGATTGAGCTGTTTTTGTATGGTTGCATGTGAAGTGTTTTCGATTATAATTTACACGCCAATTTTTGCCAATATGGGAATGAGCGAAAGGTTTGATAAGTTGATCAGCACGTCCAGGACATTTTAGCGTGGGTCTGGTGACACAGAGAAACTGTCAAAGAAATTGTCTGGGTGTTTACAGAGATGGTGTTACCTTTCCCCACCGAGTTCATTACTATTATCTCTTGCTTCGTGCGGCAACACATTCCTCAATTCTCTCATTCGGAAAGGCAGTTGATAAACTATCCCTAAACAAAGACTTTGAAAACGAAGAGGCTACAGATGACAGTGTTTGAGGAGACGCTGGCAAGCTTTTTGGTAAAGATGTTCGCGTGGTCCAACAAGTGGTTCTCACTCCAGTGGTGTACACTATTTTCAACATACCGCAGCTTCACATCAGTCTGACCTACACCGTTGATCCAGAGTTTGCTGTCTGCAGGAGAAACATGCAATTGTAAATGTCAACAAATGGTTTAAGGAAGCATTTCGAGGTATTAAACTCTGCAGAAAACCTAATACTTTACTATAAATATAACACGAAGTTTCGATCTGTGCTACTAAATCAAGTTCTGTAGGAACACGTTCTAACATTGTAACATTGGTATGTTGTTCAATGAATTACATAATAGCCATGATTGTGGTTAAAAAAGCTATGAGTACTGTCCATACGTGTTATTTGTTGTCACGTCAAACGTATGTAGTATGTGTGTATATGGTCTTTGGCGTCATGACAGACAGTTGGAGGCAAGCAATCATGATAAATTAGTAGTTTTGGAAAAAAATATTAGTGTGTTATGCTGGATCCTGCTTTGCTGAACAGCTTCTCTTGTCATTGAATTTACCAATATTGGATAGACAAATCCATCCGCAGGACGAACAAGGTGTATTCGATGTATCTGGCCTGATCTCCTTTCTTCTGTGTTTTTCGTCTTCTGAATTTGATATCAGCATCGTCTCGAAAGTTGCTGTGCCATTTTTTTTTTATTTCGTTCTACAAATGTTACTATCTGCAGCCAGAGTTTCCTAGTTTCTTTCGCTGATAGAAAATGTCATTAATAAAGCTCTGCAAACATCTGTATATCTCAGCACTGGTCTGCCCTTTGGGATCTTTCCATCCTTAAGTTCACCGTACAATATTTGTTTGGGAATAGGAGTTTTTGCCATTCTTCTTACATGACCTAGCCACCTTAGTCTACGACTCCTAAGTGTTGTTATGATGGATGAAAATTTGGCTCGTTTTAAGACATTAAAGTCGGTTACTTTTTCCTGCCATTTGATGTTCATTATCTTTGGAAGGCAAATAACATGAAAGCTGTTTAACCTTTTCTCCAGTCCTGCATAGGCAGTCCAAGTTTCTGATCCGTATAGAAGTGTACTAAGCACACAACTTTGATAAACTGAATCTTAGTCATGAGTGTTAGTTTGGTGTTGGACCATGCTCTATCTTTAAGTCTAACAAATGCGGAAGCTGCCTTTCCTATTCGAGCATTTCTTTTTTTCTTCAATGAAGAAAGTGGTTCTGACAATAGAACAGAGATAGGTGAACTTACTTCTCAGATTCAAGGGGTGTATTATTTAATGATATAGCTACGGGGCTGGCTACGCCTTGTTGAGGCACCACAGCCTTCTGTATACTTATTGGCAAGGAGAATAAATCACGTGTCTAGCTTAGTGTTAGTCATTGACTGCATGCCGGATTCACCGTGAGCAGCCATTGCTGCATCATCAACGAATGGATGTTCTTTGGTTAGGATCTCAGTTGTTTTAAATTATGACATCAGACGTGCTAGCTTGATTAAGGGGTTGCTAGATTGATTAAGGAGCCATCGGATCTTGTACGGATATAGATGTCTCTAGAGACAGTTTCAAACGCATTGTGTAGAAGGGCAGCGTATAATTTTCAGAAAAGTGAAGGGGCAAGGACACATCCTTGTTTGACTCCACAGTTCATCTCAAAGCGCTGGGAATATCGAACTGGATCATCTTGAGTAATGTAGGATGGCAGTCAACATTTTCCAGCATCTACTTTCATTACGGTGTCGAACGCCTTTGTGATATGAACGAAGGCTATAAATTGAGGTCTTATCTGTTCCTGGCCTTTGTGGTTGGCGAATAATAAAACCATATCGGTGGTTGATCGTCCAGCTCAAAAACTACACCGGGTCTCAGGAAGGATATATTTCAACAATTGATGTAGTCGCTTTAAAACAATTCTTGCAAATGACTTTCCATTATACTCAAAAGTAATATACCACTATAGTTTTTTGCAATCACCCTTGCTCCCTTTATTTTTGTATAACGTTCATATCATCTTATCTTTGTATAACATCTTTCATATCCTGGGGTATATAGCTCCACATTAGGTGTGTATTGTGTCAATCAATTAATCAATCAATCAATCAATCAATCATATATCCCGAGCGGTAAACGTGTCTGTCGTTGGGGCGACATAGATGCCATTTTTGTAATTTGCTTCAAATCGTTGAAATTTAGAGTAGCTCTCTACGATGCAGGCTATCACAATTCTAGTTCATTACGTGATTTGGCAGAATTAAAACTACTAAACCTAGAAGCAGAAAAAGGAGTAAACAAATGTAACCGCTACTCGCAGATGAGCACATTCAGTCTGCAGAAAGAAAAAAATAATACAGAGTAAGATAAAATCTTGTGATAGGAAGAAAAATAGAGAGTAAAAAAAAAAGTAAAGTACCCCCGTCACGCCAAGTGGCGTATAGGGAAATATGGTGTTAGTGGTCATATATTTTACAGACCTTCAGCACATGATTTTTGGGGTAATGTGGTCGGTATTACGCCCGTGCTGCTTTACTTTCCCAGAAAAAAATTCGAACCTTTGGCACATGATTTTTGGGGTAATGTGGTCGGTATTACGCCCGTGCCGCTTTACTTTCCCAGAAAAAATCCGGTACCTATTTAAGGCTGGGTGAACCCAGACCCCGTCTGTCAAGATCGAACCCTACCGTTTGTACTTTGCAGCCCAGTTCACTAACCACTGAGCTATCGCGGCTCCCATTTCACTAATACACCAGTACAAACCAATCTTACTTTTAATGCAAGAAACCAATATACCCACAGACTAGCACGCACAACAAAAAACTACACAGTCTAGAACACTCCTGTTTCAGCTTGGCGGTCCAACTTTAGGGTTCGGTGTCGCCATACTCCAGACCTCCGACAGGTTTATTCTTGGGAAAATGTGCAGGGACAGTGATGGCAGAACAGTCATAGTGCAAGCTAAAGACGACTGACACACATACACGATAGTTAACATTCATGCACCATCTCACCAACGAGATCATCCCCATTTCTACGAACATCTAGGGAACCGACTGACAGACATACACGATAGTTAACATTCATGCACCATCTCACCAACGAGATCAGTCCCATTTCTACGAACATCTAGGGAACCGACTGACAGACATACACGATAGTTAACATTGATGCACCATCTCACCAACGAGATCAGTCCCATTTCTACGAACATCTAGGGAACCGACTGACAGACATACACGATAGTTAACATTGATGCACCATCTCACCAACGAGATCAGCCCCATTTCTACGAACATCTAGGGAACCGACTGACAGACAAATAGGCAGGAGAAGACATTATTATTCAGGCGGCGATTTCAACTCTGTTTTGTCGGAAATGGACATCCCGGTAGGAGATTTTATGAGGCAAGTCAGAGACACCAACAAAGACAGAGCCAATCAACGCGACATACTATGGGCTCTAATAGACAAACATGAACCTTTAGACACCTACAGGCACATGCTCTAGCTAAGCCGGGAGGCTATACACAAACCCAGTCAATACAAAGTTGTCAAAAGACAGGACAGGATTTATGCACCATCAACCTACCACATCAACAAGATCAGCCACGTCAACAAGATCAACCACATCAACAAGACCAGCCACGTCAACAAAAAAAAAACATCATCGACAAGACCAGCCACATCAACAAGATCAGCAATATCAACAAAACCAGCTACATCATCAACAAGACCAGCCACATCATCAAGATCAGCCACATCATCAATATGACCAGCCACATCAAGAAGATCAGCCACATCAACAAGACCAGCCACATCAACAAGACCAACCACATCAACAAGATCAGCCACAACAATAATACCAGCCACATCAACAAGATCAGCCACAACAACAAGACCAGCCACATCAACAAGACCAACCACATCAACAAGATCAGCCACAACAACAAGACCAGCCACATCAACAAGACCAACCACATCAACAAGATCAGCCACAACAACAAGACCAGCCACATCAACAAGATCAGCCACAACAACAAGACCAACCCCAACAACAAGACCAGCCACATCAACAAGATCAGCCACATCAACAAGACCAACCCCATCAATAAGACCAACCACATCAACAAGACCAGCCACATCAACAAGACCAACCACATCAAAAATACCAGCCACATCAAAAAGACCATCCACATCAGCAACAAGACCAGCCATATCAACAAGATCATCCATATCAACAACAAGATCAGCCACATCAACAAGATCAGCCATATCAAAAAGACCAGCCACAACAACAAGATCAGCCATATCAACAACAAGATCAGCCACTTCAACAAGATCAGCCATATCAACAACAAGATCAGCCATATCAACAACAAGACCAGCCACAACAACAAGATCAGCCACATCAACAAGACCAGCCACAACAACAAGATCAGCCATATCAACAACAAGATCAGCCAAATCAACAAGATCAGCCATATCAACAACAAGATCAGCCATATCAACAACAAAATCAGCCACATCAACAAGATCAGCCACATCAGCAACAAGACCAGTCACATCAATAAGATCAGCCACAACAACAAGATCAGTCACATCAACAAGACCAACCCCATCAACAAGACCAGCCATATCAACAAGACCAACCCAATCAACAAGACCAGCCATATCAACAAGACCAACCCCATCAACAATACCAGCCACATCAACAAGATCAGCCACATCAGCAACAAGACCAGTCACATCAACAAGATCAGCCACAACAACAAGATCAGCCACAACAACAAGATCAGCCATATCAGCAACATAACCAGTCACATCAACAAGATCAGCCACAACAACAAGATCAGCCACAACAACAAATCCAGTCACAACAACAAGATCAGCCACATCAGCAACAAGACAAGTCACATCAACAAGATCAGCCACATCTGCAACAAGACCAGTCACATCAACAAGATCAGCCACATCAACAAGATCAGCCACATCAGCAACAAGACCAGTCACATCAACAAGACCAGTCACATCAACAAGACCAGTCACATCAACAACAAGATCAGCCACATCAGCAACAAGACAAGTCACATCAACAAGATCAGCCACATCTGCAACAAGACCAGTCACATCAACAAGATCAGCCACATCAACAAGATCAGCCACATCAGCAACAAGATCAGCCACATCAACAAGACCAGTCACATCAACAAGATCAGCCACATCTGCAACAAGACCAGTCACATCAACAAGATCAGCCACATCAACAAGATCAGCCACATCAGCAACAAGATCAGCCACATCAACAAGACCAGTCACATCAACAAGACCAGTCACATCAACAAGATCAGCCACATCAACAAGATCAGTCACATCAACAACAAGATCAGCCACATCAACAAGACCAGCCACAGCAACAAGATAAGTCACATCAACAACAAGATCATTCATATCAACAAGAACAGCTACATCAACAAGTCCAGCTACATAAACAAGACAAACCACATCTACAAGACCAGCCAAGGTAACATTAAAACCAGTCACATCAACAACAAGACCAACCACTTCAACAACAAGACAAGCCACAGCAACAACAATACCAGCAACATCAACAACAAGAATAGCCAAATAAACAACAAGACCAGCCACATCAACAAATCCAGCCACCTAAACAAGACAAACCACATCTACAAGACCAGCTAAGGTAACATTAAAACCAGTCACATCAACAACAAGACCAACCACTTCAACAACAAGACAAGCCACAGCAACAACAATACCAGCAACATCAACAACAAGACCAGCCACATAAACAACACGATCAGCCACATCAACAGCAGGACCAGCTACATCAATAACAAGATGAGCCACACCAACAACAAGACCAGGCTCATCAACAACAAGACCAGCCACATTGACAACAAGACCAGCCACACCAAAAAGACCAGCCATATCAACAACTTGTCCAGCTACATCAACAAGACCAGCCACATGAACAAGACCAGCCACATAACCGGTGCGCTACGTTTCACAGACTACAATGGAGTATTTGCCGAAATAAGCAGCGCGCAGAAGAGCGAGATAAGTAGGTCACCTCACTGGAAATTTAACAACACGCTGCTCCACAACGACACATGCGTCCAGAAAATGACACAGCTTAACAGCTTAATGACAAAGCTTTCGAGCATTACTACAGGAAGCTCTATACATAAGAATACGCACAGGAAGACGTACAAGACAAACACTCCAACAATACAAACACAAATGGCGGACTCTAATCGCACAGAGCACCATTACACTCCAACAATACAAACACAAATGGCGGACTCTAATCGCACAGAGCACCATTACACTCCAACAATACAAACACAAATGGCGGACTCTAATCGCACAGAGCACCATTACACTCCAACAATACAAACACAAATGGCGGACTCTAATCGCACAGATCACCAATACACTCCAACAATACAAACACAAAACGACGGCCGTATTCGGAAGAAGCTTATATGTAATATAATTGATGCTATTAAAGTTGCTAACATTAGATAAAACTAGATTACATAATTTTTTATTACTAACATTAGATAAAACTAGATTATATAATTTTGATTACTTACATTAGATAAAACTAGATTACATAATTTTGATTACTAACATTAGATAAAACTAGATTACATAATTTTGATTACTAACATTAGATAAAACTAGATTACACAATTTTGATTACTAACATTAGATAAAACTAGATTACATAATTTTGATTACTTACATTAGATAAAACTAGATTACATAATTTTGATTACTTACATTAGATAAAACTAGATTACATAATTTTTATTACTAACATTAGATAAAACTAGATTACACAATTTTGATTACTAACATTAGATAAAACTAGATTACATAATTTTGATTACTTACATTAGATAAAACTAGATTACATAATTTTTATTACTAACATTAGATAAAACTAGATTACATAATTTTGATTACTTACATTAGATAAAACTAGATTACATAATTTTGATTACTAACATTAGAGAAAACTAGATTACATAATTTAGATTACTAACATTAGATAAAACTAGATTACATAATTTTGATTACTTACATTAGATAAAGTTAGATTACATAATTTAGATTACTAACATTAGATAAAACTAGATTACATAATTAGATTACTAACATTAGATAAAACTAGATTACATAATTAGATTACTTACATTAGATAAAACTAGATTACATAATTAGATTACTAACATTAGATAAAACTAGATTACATAATTAGATTACTTACATTAGATAAAACTAGATTACATAATTAGATTACTAACATTAGATAAAACTAGATTACATAATTAGATTACTAACATGAGAGAAAATAAAGGCAGTGCCCAGGGAATCCAGGATGATGTAAACGTTTTAAGGAAAATCAAACTCGGGATTATACACGGTTCTAGTGGAGATCCCGGGCACGTTTATTTTTCAGATCCTCCTGTCGTTGCATCCTTGTAGTGGAGGAGGAAAAGAACAAATCACTGAGTGGGAACAAAATAAATGAATCAAGAGGAAAAGAACAAATCACTGAGTGGGAACAAAATAAATGAATCAAGAGGAAAAGAACAAATCACTGAGTGGGAACAAAATAAATGAATCAAGAGGAAAAGAACAAATCACTGAGTGGGAACAAAATAAAGGAGCCAAGAAAAAAAAGATTTTGGAAGTAACAGCAAGAATGTTAAGTCAGACTACTTTTAGTAAACTGCTTTTGGCAGTGGAGTTAGGAGTGATGTAGTTAGACAGAGATTCGCTCTAAAGCTTTTGGACCTACTTGCAAAAATGTAGTAGACGAGTTCAGAGACCTGCCTCAAACAGTGGAGTTAGGAGTGATGTAGTTAGACAGAGATTCACTCTGGAAGCTTTTGGACCTACTTGCAAAAATGTAGTAGACGAGTTCATAGACCTGCCTCAAACAGTGGAGTTAGGAGTGATGTAGTTAGACAGAGATTCACTCTGGAAGCTTTTGGACCTACTTGCAAAAATTTAGTAGCCGAGTTCAGAGACCTGCCTCAAACAGTGGAGTTAGGAGTGATGTAGTTAGACAGAGATTCACTCTCGAAGCTTTTGGATGTTCCAGCAAAAATGTAGTAGACGAGTTCAGAGACCTGTCTCAGACAGTGGAGTTAGGAGCTAGAATAGTTATGAGAAGTCATCAGTTGAAATGTAGAAACATTAGGATAAAAATTTTTTTTTTTTAGATGATTCAGTGGAGTTATTATAATAGGTTATTTATTAGCACGATACATTTTTTTAGAGATTCTATAACGCCCTTACGGATCACAAGAGCAAAGACTGTGTGAATTGAACAAAGAATTACAAGCTAACCACTATATATTGTCAAAGAAACTTTAGTACGGCCAAGGAGTTACCTGTTATAAACACCGCCGATTGGCTCTACAAAGTAACGCTGCAAAAAGTTGTAGAATGATAGAACATTGTTGATTGAGTTGTCAAGAAGAATGAAGAATGTTGTCAAGCAATGTGGAGATTAAGAATAAATACTGTTGTATGTTGTTACAAAAAATGAGCAGATAATGAGACGACATGTAGACAGTCAGTCAAGTTTGAAGAGAAACTTTTAGAGTTAGGAGATAGACACGATTGATAGAAATGGCCGGGCGTACTGGCATTAGTTTAGATCACTAGCAGTGAGAGTTAGTTACTGCAATGGTAGTTGAATTGTGTAGTTACAATGGTAGTTAAGTAATAGGTGGGACAGTTCAGAAGCGTGATAGTTGTGTCAGTAAATCAGCGGAGATAAGCATTAGAAGATAATTTCACTATCCATCAGTGTTAACTTAGAATTTGTCTTAATACCAACATAAATGATGATGTTCAGTACATCACTCCTAACTCCACTGTCTGAGGCAGATCTCTGAACTGGTCTACTACATTTTTGCTGGGACATCCAAAAGCTTTGAGAGTGAATCTCTGTCTAACTACATCACTAATTGATCATCAGACCAAATTGATATCCAGTAAGTAGAATTGAGTGAATGATAGACCGATCGCTGATTGTGTACAACTATGTCGTATCCATGTATATATAACATATATGATGTTCAACGCCATGCAAGATGTTGTCCAATAAACTCATATACTGTTTCATCGTCTGATTGTTCGCAGTGCCCACCCAGTAATCACTAAGATGCATCATCTAGGTGAACTCAACATTCTGATCACGATATTACAAGATCGATAATCTGCTGTAATCTATAATATCATTTTTGATGCCGTGACCTTTAGATAAGGTCATCTACAAGAACTTGGGTCTTTATGTAAGAGAGACGTTATAAATCAACGAGAAAACTGGAATTCTTTTCAACGGGTATTGAACAGGTTCAAAGAGACAACGGGTATTGAACAGGTTCAAAGGGACAACGGGTATTGAACAGGTTCAAAGGGACAACGGGTATTGAACAGGTTCAAAGGGACAACGGGTATTGAACAGGTTCAAAGGGACAACGGGTATTGAACAGGTTCAAAGGGACAAGAAACCAGTTATAAAATGTACATCAGGCTATACAATCTTAAAATCTGATGTGGACAAAGGTATAAAAACAATGAAAAAGGGAAAAGCAGCTGAACCTGACAGCATACAGGTAGAGATGATACAGGCACTAGATGTTGGCATTGAAGTGATTACAGACATATGCAACGACATATACCACACAGGATACATACCAAATGAACTAAAAACATCAACTTTCATTGCATTGCCTAAAAAGAATGGTGCAGTTGAATGCAGTGACTTTAGAACAATAAGCCTAATGAGCCATGTTACAAAAAGCTTACTAAAAGTTATACAAGGAAGGATTCAGAATAAATTCAATACCGAATTAGATGAGCAGCAATTTGGATTTAGGAAAAATAGCGGGACAAAAGAAGCCATATTCTGCATGAGAACATTAATCGAAAAGTACACAGAAGTAAACAAACCAATATATGCCTGCTTCATAGACTACACCAAAGCTTTTGATAGAGTACACCACAAACAACATATAGAATGCCTAAAAGAGATACATCTAGATGACATGCACATACGACTAATATGTAATCTATACTGGGAGTAAACAGCAATAATAACAAATAACAAAGAGAACTCTACACCCATTATGATATAAATAGAGGAGTAAGACAGGGGTGCATCCTATCACCAAGCTTGTTCAATCTATACACTGAGCAAATCTTTAAAAACATCATAGAGATGCCAGGCCTACAAATTAATGGAAAGATAATCAATAACCTATATATGCTGATGATACTGTACTACTAGCAGAAAATCCTAAAGATCTACAACAATTACTTAATGAAATAAACATGACAAGCAAAAAATATGGACTAGATATGAATATCAAAAAGACTAAAACTATGATCATAACCAAATAAAATACTCAAAACCCAACAGTCGATATCAAAATTGAAGGAATAGACCTTGAGACAGTTCAAAACTACAACTACCTTGGACATACTATAACCAGTGATGGAAAATGTACAACTGAAATAAACAAAAGAATAGGAATGGCAAAAAGTAATTTTAATGTTATGAAGGACATACTAACATCAAAACAAATAACACCAAAGCTAAAACTAAGAATACAAAATGTTACATCTTCTCAATATTCCTATATGGTGCTGAAACATGGACATTAGACAAGAAAACAGAATAGAGAATTGCAGTCTTTGAAATGTGGATATATAGAAAAAATAGGTAGAATTGGATGGAAGGAAAAGAAAACAAACGATGAAGTCTTAAAACAACTAAAAATGAAAAGAGAACTACTAAACACAATTAGAACAAGACAAATGCGAATCTTGGGCCATGTTAAAAGACACAACAGCCTACTGAAAGTAATCCTGGAGGGGAAAATACAAGGTAAAAGAGGTAGAGGCAGACCAAGACTAACATGGACGAGTAACATCAAAAGATGGACAAATCAATCTATGACAATCTGCACCATCAAAGCAAGAGACAGAGCAGAATGGCGCTCCATGGTAGCCAACCTTCGTTGCGGAGACGGCACTCGATGATGATGAGGATTGTAACAGGTGCAGGAGAAAATAATGAACTAATTAACTTAATTGAAAGTGGGTCAAGTAGCTTAGCGGGGATGCTGAACATTTTTTTTTCACAAGTCAACGAGCCAAGTGAATGAACTGAAGCAACAACAAAAAAATCGCATAGGTGATCATGTCCCTCCACAATCTTCTATCTACAGTGCATCGTATCAGTTCTGTTGTTGACTGTTTTCCATGCCATGACACCAAGCTATCCAGTATTTTCTCTCTTTGTCGTCCGCGATCTCTCTTTCCTTTTATTTTGCCAGTTGTAACCAAGTACTCCAACTTTCCTCTTCTCATGATGTGCCCAAAAATTGTTATTGCTTCTTTCTGCTGTTTTTAAGAGCTCCCTGATAGATAGCTATCAAGAATATTTAAACAGTGCTGTCACAGTATATCAAGAAAATATGAAATTATATGAACAGTAATAAGACTGATATTGTATCTAACGTAGGAAGTAAATCAAGTGACAAGGGATAAGCAAGGTATATATATTCAAGTTAACTGATCAAACACTCAAAATAGCAAGTTATCTTGAAAGCTCAAGACAAGGCACGCTAAAACTGTCGAGACAAGTCAAATTTATGTCAATAATAAGTTAACAACAAAAGAACTCAAGTTTCTTCAGTGCGTCGTGTCATGGGAGACTGTCGAATATAGCAAAACTAGAGAGCACGGTTAAGATTGAAATCGTCAACTAGCGTACAACAAATCCAGGTTAACTAGAGAACAGTGTGACATTGTGAGATCGCCGAACTTAAAACGTGTCTGGAGAGGCAGCCGTGCAATCACGTGACCGTGTGAGTGTAACCTACTTCTGGCTTAAGAAACATAACCATCGCGTGTGTACTTTCATTTTCCAAGGATCATCAAGTGTGAATTATCAACATAGTTAATTATTAACTTAGTTAATTTAGGAATTGATATATTGTCATTTTGAATTGATTGTTGAAAACGAAATAACTGAATTATTATTTAGTACAATACAAGCGTTATCAAATAGTATTTAATTGAAATGTACTTTAAAGTTAATAAATTGAATTGAAATTTGTCCACAGCAGTTAATTTGATTATAAGCTTTGTTTTCCTTCCAGAGAGACGAATCAAGACCTTCGTATTATGAATATGTTGTTAAATTATATTAAATTATCAATCGTTTCATGCAAATGATGACAGTGTACAAAAGGTAAATGTTAATTGTATATTATATTAATATGGAACAAATTCTTGCACTTATAGAATCAACAGTTAGATATAAGAATATAAGCAGACGATAGACAATTTGTTTACAGCCGAATTAATCGATCGAAGTGAGAAATTATATTATAGTTTGTTTCAGATTGTTTGCCTCCCTAATTCCAGTAATATCTCGAAAACCGTCTGATAGAATACCATGATTTTTTGCATGCGACCTTAGATTTTCAATGACGTAACGAATTTATCATTTAAATTATCGTATGTGTTACCGTTTCCTCAAAGCGGCAACTTCCTTTGATCTCCTTCATATTTGTATTTATTTTGACACAAAAAACAGAATGTACGGTAAATGAAGATCTTTTACACTTTTTAGAGGAAAAGGCGTAACTTTTATTTTTATATAAGGGACATTATTACTTTATAATAAGAGAGTAAGTAAGTAAGTGTTCCTGTCATGCCTGAAGGTGTATAGGGGAATAAACCGCCACAATTGCACTTTTTCACAACATGCTACCCATTTGGATTGGGCTCTTTTAATTATACAACTAATATTGAATCAAATCAAAATAGGCCGAACATTCACCGAATAGAAATTATTTATTTTAAGAACACAGAATACATCGTCAACTCATTAAAAAAACAGTTCCTGAAGTGGTCCGTATCCAGAGTTTCCAACTCCAACAAAGTCACTTCAGTAAGTTCAAACAAATGAGTTTTATTCAGAATCTGCCGAATCTAATAGACGTATTACCATTTTTGGTTGAATAACCCACAGACCATCGTTTCTCCAATACTTATCTTCCTCAACCATAACATGGTCTTCACAACTAGCCCAATAATCTTTGTCTATGTTTGAAATAGCAACATGGTAAGCTCTTTAACATCAGATAATTTGAAAGTTTTATTTTCGGATGCTACTTGCCCTTTGATCTTTGCCCAAACTAATTCAATAGGATTTAGGTGTGAGTGATATGGAGGCAGCCTCAAACATCTATGACCATGTTCTTCAATTAATTTATCTATTTGAAATATCTTTGGCCGTTGTATCTGTTTTACAAGTGAAAGTAATTCAGGCTTGAGATACATATCGTTAAATGGTATTTGTTCCCTTGTCAGCCATATCTTTATTTCAGCTTTAGTGCTTGATGATGTTGGAACTTTATCTTCTTGTGCCACTTTGTTATGGTAAGATGCATTATCCATGATCAAACAAGATGGTCGATCTAATAAAGGCAAAAGAGTGTCTTTAATCCAATCTCTGAACATATGACTGTTCATCTCTGAATGATAATCCTGGTTATCAGTTGACTTTGCAATAAAAACAAGTTCAGCATTCTCCACCAGGCCATTATTTTTGCTCCCAGCATGTGCCACTATAAGGCGCTTTCCTTTGCTGCTAGGTACATACCTTTTAATAGTCCCATCTAATGACTGCCATTCTTTTTCATTTGTGTGGTGGGCATTAATCCATGTTTCGTCCAAGTACACAATGTCATAATCTTCATTACGCATTTGTCTAACTTCACGTAAATATTTGCTTCTTGCAGCTACTAAATGAGGTTTCTCGCAAATGATGTTTCTTCCACAAGAATATTTTCTAAAAGTGAAGCCTAAACTCCGCACACTTCTCCATAGTGTAGTTTTTGATACATCAATACTGGTGTTCTTTTTAAGCCAAATCTTAAGTTTCCTTATGGTAACTTCTTCCCCTAAGTCAAACATTTTACAAATCTCTCTGCGGACAAGTTCTCTGTCAAAACTGTCTAACAAATGTTTTCTTCCTCGACTTCTTTCTTTCCTTGAACATTCACATTGAACATTTTTCACTGATCTATGAAACGACCGTTTACTTAAACCTAACACGTGCATCGTTCTCTTTTCAGGATTTAATATGCTGTGATATAGACTCCCTCGTTTTGCCTCTCTACAAAAATATAAATATAATTTCTTTGTAATATTTTGTTCAGTAACAAATTTCAACTTTAAACTCATTGTTAAGGGCACAACTCACAAAACACGCCTATGTAAATAATTTGATTTTGTATTTTTGGTGACGTTATACTAATGACGTGATACAAAAAGTTGACAATTTTAATCCAGTAAGTGCAAAACCAGAATTGCGCACCAAATATAAGAGAAATTTGCTACACATATGTGCAAATATTGACAAAAATCTGACATTTGCAATTCAATAGTGTAAACCGGTGCCTTTACCCACCAACATATAAAGGAAATTCCCAAATGAAGATGTTTAAATCATTCTTGAAGTGATATGGAAGGGGTAAATACTCTTAAATTTTGATTCAAATGTGCCCAAGTTTAATCATACTTTTATCCTCCTGGTAAGCAAGCGCACAAGAAAAACCAGCAGTTTGTTTGCAATGAATTTATGTTTTCTATTACGTTATGAGATTCAGTAGGTTACATGCAAAATATCAGCACTGTAGCACAAATGGTTGCTGAGCTGTGGTTTTTTGAAGTGAGGCAAAAAATCTGAAGCGAACTATAGTGCTAAAGATAACATAGTAAAACATGGCAAAAACCTGAGATCATGGCACTGAAGCGATGAGACTAGTAACTGAAACGCTTGGTGAATTGAGGCTAGCAATGAACTATCAAAATATTAGCAAACTGTATTGCCACGTTCAAAGGAGAACCATCGAAATTTAGAGAGTGGATAGAGAATATAGAAAAATTAGCTCACAAAAACACGACAAGCAAAAAATATGGACTAGATATGAACATCAAAAAGACTAAAACTATGATCATAAACAAAGAAAATACTCAAAACCCACAAGTGGATATCAAAATTGAAGGACTAGACCTTGAGACAGTTCAAAACTACAACTACATTGGACATACTATAACCAGTGATGGAAAATGTACAACTGAAATAAACAAAAGAATAGGAATGGCAAAAAGTAATTTTAATGTTATGAAGGACATACTAACATCAAAACAAATAACACCAAAGCTAAAACTAAGAATAGCAAAATGTTACATCTTCTCAATATTCCTATATGGTGCTGAAACATGGACATTAGACAAGAAAACAGAACAGAGAATTGAAGCCTTCGAAATGTGGATTTATAGAAGAATAGGTAGAATTGGATGGAAGGAAAAGAAAACAAACGATGAAGTCTTAAAACAACTAAAAATGAAAAGAGAACTTCTGAACACAATTAGAACAAGACAAATGTGATTCTTGGGCCATATTAAAAGACACAACAGCCTACTGAAAGTAATCCTGGAGGGGAAAATACAAGGTAAAAGAGGCAGAGGCAGACCAAGATTAACATGGACGAGTAACATCAAAAGATGGACAAATCAACCGATGACAACCTGCACCATCAAAGCAAGAGATAGAGCAGAATGGCGCTCCATGGTAGCCAACCTTCGTTGCGGAGACGGCACTCAATGATGATGATGAGCTCACAAAACGAAAATAAAGAACTAAGGAATATATGATTTCAGACCTGTTCGGATGAAGTGTCTGTGTTCTTAAGTAGGTTAGAATCAGTACTCGAGTATAACGTGGGAGAGTGCGAAACAAATATTAACCTTGAGGTATGCAGAACAAAGAAGGGCACAAGATTTATTTGCAAAATTACACAAGATGAAGCAAAACGAATGGGAAGCCATGTATACATATGGAGACAGATTGATTAGTTTAGCGGAAAGAACATTTGCGCGGTGTCAGGTGTAAGGAATGAGGATATCCAGATGGAGATAACTATTTTTATTGAAGAGTTAAACAACAGAGGGTTAAGGTTGTATTTGCTTAGAAAGGAGCTGAAGACAATCAATAAAACATTGGATTTACCAATTAAAGAAGAAAACCATTTGAAAAGATGTGCGATTGAAGACAACCCAAACATTCAAATGTGCACAAGACATGAGGAAACCAAGAATATACGGTTCAACAAAAGAATTGAGTCACCCGGCAATGGGGATAGATTAAGATAGACATGTTCAGAATAGAAGAGATAGAGAAGTAGAACGTATACCAATGGAAATAGATCATGCTAGACACAGTTCGGATAGAAGAAGAGTTAAACCCCCCAAAGCGAAGAATAGAAGGATTCTTATACATGTTTTAATTTTGGTAAACTTGGTCATATTGCTCGACATTGTAGACAAGAGTATAGTGGAAACAATCTAAGAGACCGTAGATCACTAAGAGATAATAGAACTGAGGTGAGTCATAGATTCAAACAGGGAAACTAACACCTCGCTCTTGGACTCAAGCCCCAAAGAGTGAGATAAATTATGATTGGCCTGACAGTAAAATATGAAGGGAGACCCGATTCGTGTATTGTTAAGATAGATAGGCATAAGTTTAGAGCATTAGTTGACACTGGAGCCGAAGTAAGTGTGATTAAAGAATCCGCATATAGACAAGTAAGAAAGAAATTCAAGTTAAGGCGCAAATAATTTGGAGTCAGTAAGTGGACGATCAATGGAGGTGATATCTATCTATCTATTGACCTTTCAAGCCGTAGCCAGCCCATAGGGCATAGACCCAGATACACTTTCTCTTATCTAAATTTGTATTCTAGTAGTTTTCAATCCTTGTAAAGATCTTTTATAAAATCTTTTATTCTGTGCAAGCAATTCTGTCTCACTGAGGGAGCCGAATCGTGGTGCTCTTGCCTCTTCGATCAATGTTCTTCTTGGTGTCTGTCTGGGTCGGCCTCATGTCCTCTTACCTGTTGTTTCTCACTTGAGGGCTTGCTTTATTATTTGGTTATTATCTCTCCTCATCATATGTCCAACATATGGCCTTCGTCTTTTCTTGATTACTGAAGAGGTGATAGGCACTACAACAGCATGGAGAAAATAATATGATTTTGTTCACTTTTAGACCCGAGTGCCCTAACATTAATACATAGACATATATAGATGTTCACATTCGTTCATTCATTCTAACATATTAGATTATGTTGTTTTTTATATGGACATTAATTTCTGATTATATATCCGTAGAAATAGATCAGGGATAAATGTTTGGAATCGGTAATCAGCATTTCTGTTATTGAGTTATTGAGTTATTTGCGGGTCATCATCATTGCACTCCGAACATGTCCATAGGTGCTCAGATCCCCTCCTCAGCAATTCCCTCAGTGTCCAGCGACTGACGACTCCAGTTCTATGTTGGTTGATAAGTCTTCTTACACGGCCACCAAGTTTCTCATTTCTGGCTGTGCCCATCTTAACTCCCATTTCCATCATCCGAAGAAGCGACGTTGATCTGTGTTTGTCGAAGTCCTGTGCTCTTCCCACATCTCGGAGTGCATTGATGACGTCCGCCCGATCCATCGGTTGCCCGTCCTCAACGACAGCGCAGCTAGCCAACCTGTCCGCTCTCTCATTTCCCCGTACTCCCGCATGTCCAGGGACATAGACAAAGGTGACCTTACGTATTTTGGATTTCTGCAACGACTCTACCCATTGCATGCGTACAAAGCCCGCCTCCACTTTTTTTTATCATGCTCATCGAATCACTCAGTATACATGCGTGGATGTAGTCTTGTGACTCTAACCATTTGAATGCCTTGGTCACTGCCATCACCTCCATTGTCATGCTACTCGTGGTCATGGCGTATGCACCACTGTCTTCCTTGGCTATTCTGCCTGCCGAACGTGCTGTAAATGCCCATGCACTTTTTTCGTGTCGTCTTACAGATCCGTCTGTATAGATGACTGCATCTTTCTCATCGGTGTTATCGCAGATGAACCCGTTGACCTCAGCATTAACCACGACTGGGTTCTGTTCCCTACTTTTCCTGTCGAGTGTGACAATACATGAGAAAGTCAGCATTTCTGCAGCTCCACACTAAATGTTTATATTCTGATGATTCTATAGTCAACGGTCACAACATAAATGATTTGCGATATGCGGATGACACAGTCTTAATAGCAGAGACAGAGAATGAGGTACAAGAAATGATAGACATAATAGTAAAAGAAAGCAACAAGAAAGGTCTCAGTCTGAATAGTAAGAAAACAGAAGTAATGGTCATATCGAAGAAACAATCATCACCATCATACAGCACTAAAATAAACAGGACACATTTGAAACAAGTGCAACGTCTGAAATACTTGGGCACAATAATATCAGATGGAAGATGCACAACAGAAATAAAAAGCAGAATATCTCTGGCCAAAATAGCATTTCAGAAAATGAAAAATATCTTATGCAACAAATGTATGTCAATAGAAATGAGAAAGAGAGTTCATCGGTGCTATATAGAACCAGTTCTGGCCTATGGAACCGAATCATGGACAGTAGAAAAACAAATGAAAAGACGATTAGAGGCAACAGAGATGGGATTTCTCAGAAGAATGTTGAACGTTCCCTGGACCACTAAAAAAGACCAACGAGGAAGTTCTCAAAGAGGCCAACACAAAAAGGGAGCTCATAAAAAACATCAGAAAGAAACAATCAACATTTTTCGAGCACATCATGAGAAGAGGAAAGTTGGAATACTTGGTTACAACTGGCAAAATAAAAGGAAAGAGAGATCGCGGACGACAAAGAGAGAAAATAGTGGATAGCTTGGTGTCATGGCATGGAAAACAGTCAACAACAGATCTGATACGATGCACTATAGATAGAAGATTGTGGAAGGACATGATCGCCTACGACAACCGGTATGGCACATGATGATGATGATATTAGAATTAGCGCTTTAGTGTTGGATATGGACTAGGTATGAATATCAAAAAGACTAAAACTATGATCATAAACAAAGAAAGTTCTCAAGATCTACAATTAAATATCACAGTTGAGGGAATAGATCAGTAGATAATCCAGAGCTACAACTCATCATCATTGAGTGCCGTCTCCACATCGAAGGTTGGCTACCATGGAGCGCCATTCAAATCCTGTCTCTTGCTTTGATGGTGCAGATTGTCATAGGCTGACTTTCCATCTTTTGATGTTACTCGTCCATGTTAGTCTTGGTCTGCCTCTGCCTCTTTTACCTTGTATTTTCCCTTCCAATATTACTTTTATTAGGCTGTTGTGTCTTTTAACATGACCCAAAAATTTCATTTGTCTTGCTCTAATTGTGTTTAGTAGTTCTCTTTTTATTTTCAGTTGTTTTAAAACTTCCTGGTTTTTTTTCTTTTCTTTCCATCCAATTCTATCTATTCTTCTATAAATCCACATTTCAAAGGCTTCAATTTTCTGTTCTGTTTTCTGGTCTAATGTCCATGTTTCTGCGCCATACAGGAATATTGAGAAGATGTAACATTTTGCTATTCTTAGTTTTAGCCCTGGTGTTATTTGTTTTGATGTTAGTATATTTTTCATGGCATTGAAATAACTTTTTTGCCACATCTATTCTTTTATTTATTTCAGTTGTACATTTTCCATTACTGGTTATAGCATGTCCCAGATAGTTATAGTTCTGAACTGTCTCTAAATGTATTCCTTCCACTTTGATATTTAATTGTAGGTCTTGAGAATTTTCTTTGTTTATGATCATAGTTTTAGTCTTTTTGATGTTCATATCTAGTCCATATTTTTTTCATGCCATGTTTATTACTTTAAGTGATTTGTGTAGATCTTTAGGATTTTCTGCTAGTAGTACAGTATCATCAGCATATCTTAGGTTATTGATTATCTTCCCATTAATGTTTAGCCTGGCATCTCTATGATGTTTTTAAAGATTTGCTCAGTGTATAAATTGAACAAGCTTGGTGATAGGATGCATCCTTGTCTTACTCCACTTTTTATATAAATGGGTGTGGTGTTCTCCTTGTTAAATTTTATTATTGCTGTTTGCTCCCAGTACAAATTACGTATCAGTCGTATGTCTGTGTCGTCCAGATTTATATCTTTTTGGCAGTCTATAAGTTGATTATGGTGTATTCTATCAAATGCTTTGGTGTAGCCCATGAAGCAGGCATATATTGGTTTGTTTACTTCTATGTACTTTTCAATCAATGTCCTCATGCTGAATATGGCTTCTTTTGTCCCACTGTTTTTCCTGAATCCGAATTGCTGCTCATCTAATTCAGTATTTTTTATTCTGAAGGCTTCCTTGTATAACTTTTAGTAAAATTTTGGTTACCTGGCTGATTAGGCTTATTGTTATAAAATCACTGCATTCAACTGCACCATTCTTTTTAGGCAATGCAATGAAAGTTGATGTTTTTAGTTCATTGTCTTCTCTCTTCCATTTTTTTCTAAAATGTTGTCAATTATCCATTTTTGTTTTTTGTTACTTTCCTTTTTTGGTAAGGTGATGCAGGATTCTTGTATGCTGTTTTTATGCATTGCCATTTGGTTGTGACTTTTTCTTCAGGATTTTCTCTTCTGTACTGCTCAATCCCTTCTTCTAGAAGCTTCTGATATGTGTTCTTTACTCGTACAGTATAAGTTTCTTTTACATCTTTCTGATTTAACGCTGTTAAATCTATTGGTGTTGCGAATTAGTATTTTGTTTCTTTCTCTTTAATTTGATTTTCATTTTAATCATTACAGGATTGTGATCTGAATTAATATCTGCTCCTGGATAGGTTTTGGCTTTCTTGACGTTGTTCCGGAATCTGTCTTTTATCATTATATAATCTATTTGTTTCCTCTTTCTATCTCCAGTGCTTTTCCATGTGTATAATTTCCTTTTCTCAAAGTAGGTGTTACATATTATCAGCCTGTTTTCTTCACAAAATTGAATTAATCTTGCTCGTTTGTTATTTCTTTTTCCTAAACCATGATTTCCTATAATGGTCTTACGTCTGCCTTTTCCTACTTTT
Organism: Megaustenia siamemsis; assembly: GCA_032433765.1. NCBI lineage: Eukaryota > Metazoa > Mollusca > Gastropoda > Stylommatophora > Ariophantidae > Megaustenia > Megaustenia siamemsis. The sequence goes on along the minus strand of JAVIAB010000047.1, from coordinate 52,836,394 downwards.
GCGTTCATGTCACCCATTACAATCAAGATGTCTGAAGATTTCACTTGCTTCATAACTGTATTTAGGTCTTCATTGTATGCTTCTATTTGTTCAGCTGTATAGTCTTGAGTAGGTGAGGATGTCTGTATTATTGCTATGTCAAATGGCTTTGCCTTCATTTTTATTAATATAATCCTATCATTGTATGTCAAGTGAGTATTTATATATTTTTGTAGTCTCGATTTATTAGTATGCCTACCTCTCTTTGGAGTTCTGTTTGTGTTACCTGATTATATAAATGTATATTTATCGTCTTGTATGTATCCGCTTTCCTTCCATCTTATTTCTGATATGCCTAAAATATATATGTATAATCGCTCTGCTTCTACCATAAGATTTTCTAGTTTTCCTTGATGGTATAAGGACCTAACATTCCATGTGCCTATTTTTAGCTAGTCCCTAAAACGGTAGTTAGAATTTCTCTCCATGGCTTTCTTTGGAATGATACGTGATAAGGTTCCAATCTCTTTCACGGTGGTCTGCCATATTCGTCTTTCGTGTTCTGAATATGCCTAGATCAGCCGCATCAACAAAACCAGCAACAACAAAAAGACCAACCACAACAACAAGAACAGCAACATCAAGAAGACTAGCCACATCAAAAAGATCAACAACATCAACAAGTTCAGCCACATCAACAACAAGACCAGCCACGTCAGCACGACCAGCCACATCAACAAGATCAGCCTCATCAAGAAGATCAGCCACTTCAACAAGACCAGCCACATCAAGATCAACCATATCAACAACAATACCAGCCACATCAATTGGATCAGCCACATCAACAAGACCAGCCACATCAACAAGATCAGCCATATCAACAAGATCAGCCACATCAACAAGATCAGCCATATCAACAAGATCAGCCACATCAACAAGATCAGCCATATCAACAAGATCAACCTCATCAAGAAGATCAGCCATATCAACAACAATACCAGCCACATCAATTGGATCAGCCACATCAACAAGACCAGCCACATCAACAAGATCAGCCATATCAACAAGATCAGCCACATCAACAAGATCAGCCATATCAACAAGATCAGCCACATCAACAAGACCAGCCACATCAACAAGATCAGCCTCATCAAGTAGATCAGCCACTTCAACAAGACCAGCCACATCAAGATCAACCATATCAACAACAATACCAGCCACATCAATTGGATCAGCCACATCAACAAGACCAGCCACATCAACAAGATCAGCCATATCAACAAGATCAGCCACATCAACAAGATCAGCCACATCAACAAGATCAGCCATATCAACAAGATCAGCCACATCAACAAGACCAGCCACATCAACAAGATTCAGCCACATCAACAAGATCAGCCACATCAACAAGATCAGCCATATCAACAAGATCAGCCACATCAACAAGATCAGCCATATCAACAAGATCAGCCACATCAACAAGATCAACCACATCCACAAGACCAGCCACATCAACAAGATCAACCACATCCACAAGACCAGCCACATCAACAAGACCAGCCATATCAACAAGACCAGCCACATCAACAAGACCAGCCACATCAACAAGACCAGCCACATCAACAAGACCAGCCACATCAACAAGACCAGCCACATCAACAAGACCAGCCACATCAACAAGACCAGCCACATCAGGAAGATCAACCACATCAACAATACCAGCCACATCAACAAGACCAGACACTACAACAAAACCAGCCACGTCAGCAAGTCCAGCCACATCAACAAGATCAGCCTCATCAAGAAGATCAGCCACTTCAACAAGACCAGCCACATCAAGTACCAGTCACATCAATTGGATCAGCCACATCAACAAGATCAGCCACATCAACAAGATCAGCCACATCAACAAGATCAACCACATCCACAAGACTAGCCACATCAACAAGATCAACCACATCAACAAGATCAACCACATCAACAAGATCAGCCACATCAACAAGACCAGCCATATCAACAAGACCATCCACATCAACAAGACCATCCACATCAACAAGACCAGCCATATCAAGAAGATCAACCACATCAACAAGACCAGCCATATCAACAAGACCAGACTCAACAAGACCAGCAATATCAACAAGACCATCCACATCAACAAGACCAGCGATAACAACAAGATCAACAACATCAACAAGACCAGACTGAACAACAAGACCAGCCATATCAAGAAGACCAGCCACATCAAGAAGACCAGCCACATCAAGAAGACCAGCCACATCAACAAGACCAGCCACATCAAGAAGATCAACCACATCAACAAGACAGCCATATCAACAACGCCAGCCACATCAACAAGATCAGCCATATCAACAAGACCAGCCTCATCAACAAGACCTGCCACATCAACAAGACCAGCCACATCAACAAGATCAACCACATCAACAAGATCAGCCATATCAACAAGACCAGCCACATCAACAAGACCAGCCACATCAATAAGACCAGCCATATCAACTAGACCAGCCACATCAAGAAGATCAACCACATCAACAAGACCAGCCATATCAACAAGACCAGCCACATCAACAAGACCAGCCACATCAACAAGACCAGCCACATCAAGAAGATCAACCACATCAACAAGACCAGCCACATCAACAAGACCAGTCACATCAATAAGACCAACCACATCAAGAAGATCAACCACATCAACAAGACCAGCCACATCAAGAAGATCAACCACATCAACAAGACCAGCCACATCAACAAGATCAACAACATCCACAAGACTAGCCACATCAACAAGACAAGCCACATCAACATGACCAGCCACATCAACAAGACCAGCCACATTAAAAGACCAGCCACATCAAGAAGATCAACCACATCAACAAGACCAGACTCAACAACAAGACCAGCCATATCAAGAAGATCAACCACATCAACAAGACCAGCCATATCAACAAGACCAGCCACATCAAGAAGATCAACCACATCAACAAGACCAGCCACATCAACAAGACCAGTCACATCAACAAGACCAACCACATCAACAAGACCAGCCATATCAACAAGATCAACCACATCAACAAGACCAGACTCAACAACAAGACCAGACTCAACAACAAGACCAGACTCAACAACAAGACCAGTCATATAAAGAAGATCAACCACATCGACAAGACCAGACTCACCAACAAGAATATCCACATCAACAAGACCAGCCATATCAACAAGACCATCCACTTCAACAAGACCAGCCATATCAACAAGACCATCCACATCAACAAGACCAGCCATATCAACAAGATCAGCCACATCAACAAGACCAGCAATATCAAGAAGATCAACCACATCAACAAGACCAGCCATATCAACAAGACCAGACTCAACAAGAACATCCACATCAACAAGACCAGCCTCATCAACATCAAGACCAGCCACAACAACAACACCAGCCACATCAATAAGACCAGCCACAACAACAAGGCCAGCCTCATCAACAAGACCAGACTCAACAAGACCAGCCACATCAACAAGACCATCCACATCAACAAGACCAGCCACATCAACATCAAGACCAGCCACAACAACAAGACCAGCCACATCAACAAGACCAGCCACATCAACAAGACCAGCCACATCAACAAGACCAGCCACAACAACAACACCAGCTGCATCAACAAGACCAGCCATATCAACAAGACCAGCCACAACAACAAAACATCAGCCGCATCAACAAGACCACCCGCATATACAAGATCAGCCGCATCAACAAGACCACCCGCATATACAAGATCAGCCGCATCAACAAGACCACCCGCATATACAAGATCAGCCGCATCAACATGACCACCCGCATATACAAGATCAGCCGCATCAACATGACCACCCGCATATACAAGATCAGCCACATCAACAAGACCACCCGCATATACAAGATCAGGCGCATCAACATGACCACCCGCATATACAAGATCAGCCGCATCAACAAGACCACCCTCATATACAAGATCAGCCGCATCAACAAGACCACCCGCATATACAAGATCAGCCGCATCAACAAGACCACCCTCATATACAAGATCAGCCGCATCAACATGACCACCCTCATATACAAGATCAGCCGCATCAACATGACCACCCGCATATACAAGACCAGCCATATCAACAAGACCAGCCACAACAACAACATCAGCCGCATCAACAAGACCACCCGCATATACAAGATCAGCCGCATCAACAAGACCAGCCACAACAACAACATCAGCCGCATCAACAAGACCACCCGCATATACAAGATCAGCCGCATCAACAAGACCACCCTCATATACAAGATCAGCCGCATCAACATGACCACCCGCATATACAAGATCAGCCGCATCAACATGACCACCCGCATATACAAGATCAGCCGCATCAACATGACCACCCGCATATACAAGATCAGCCGCATCAACAAGACCACCCGCATATACAAGATCAGCCGCATCAACAAGACCAGCCACATAACCGGTGCGCTACGTTTCACAGACCACAAAGCGTCTTCGCCGAAATAAGCAGCAGGCGGAAGAGCGAGACGATAAGGTCACCTCACTGGAAACTTAACAACACGCTGCTCCACAACGACACATGCGTTCAGAAAATGACACAGCTCATCCACTCGTACACCAGCGACAAAAACGTGCATGACGCTCTAACTCCCTGGGAGATCATCGAAAACAAAATAAGTGATCGGACAATGGTGATGACATCAGAAATACACAACGACAGGAAAAAGCAAGAACACATACTACAAAGAGCCATCAAACTAACAAATCAGATTGACAAGAAGGACCCCAATACATCAGCACTCGAGACGAACTGCTCAATTATGAAAACTACAAACACCAAGGAGCATTGATACGCGCGCGCCATGACATGAGCACCCAAGAATCAGCTATAGCTTGTTTCATAAGTCGTGCCCAACTTTAAAAATCAATATCTTTTAAACCGCTTTTTGTAATTTTTTCAAAATTTGCATGTATAGTTATAATGATTAGAACCCAACAGGGAATTAATTTCATTAAAAACAAACATTTGGTTATTATTATTGCTTATTTGATTTATATAAATTTATAACGACCCATTGATGTAGTCAAAACTTAGTGTTTACAGTATTTAAGTTAAAAATAGCGATTACAAATCCATACACGCTCAAATTTACGATTGTTCACGCTTTCCGCGTGAGTTCTCTGACACAATTAGACACTTGTAGTAAACACGAGACATTGTGTGTTCCATTTCCGATAATTCAGCGGCGTAACGTGGAACAATAACATTTATCATGAGTTTTAAAATGAAATTCTGCAGTTTACAAAACATCGCAATAAAAATGTATGACTATTTTTGCAAAGAGGCTAAACGAGGAAGATTATTTCATTCTTTAGAAAACCCTGAGAATAGGACAAGACACATTTTGGATTTATCTAAACGGTCATTTAATTGCTGGATTCAAGCACGTGACCGTCAATGTTCCAAATATACAAAATCACAAGGAAGAGCAAAAATGTTGGATAATTTCGACAGTGAACTTATTAGAAGTGAAATTCGCAAAATGTTGGGTATGAATGAAACTGTTACAATAAGAAAATTAAAAGTATCGCTGAAAAAGAACAACAGTATTGAAATATCAAAGTCTACATTATGGAGGAATGTGAGAGCTGCAGGCTTTACATTCAGAAAGTATTCCAATGGACGAAACATCATCTGTGAGAAGCCACATATAGTAGTCATGAGAAGCAAGTACTTACGTGAAGTAAAAGAGGTGCGCAAGCAAGGTTATGATATTGTGTACTTGGATGAAACATGGATCAATGCTCACCACACTAACCAAAGGGAATGGCAGTCATCAGATGGAAAGATTAAGAGATTAATACCTAGCAGCAAAGGACAGCGCTTGATAATTGCTCATGCAGGTAGTCGACAACATGGACTAATACATAATGCAGAGCTCATTTTTCTTTCAAAATCCATAGACAATCGGGATTATCACTCTGAGATGAATGGTCACATATTTAGACATTGGATTGAAAATTCTGTTCTCCCATCACTAGATCGACCATCTTGCCTAATAATGGACAATACAGCGTACCACAACATTGTTGCACTTGAAGATAAAGTCCCGACGTCATCCAGTACAAAAGATGCTATTAAGATATGGCTCACAAAGGAGCACATACAATTTAATAACATCTACTTAAAACCTGAATTACTATTTCTAGTAAAGCAAAAACAGAGGACAAAGATTTTTCAAATTGATAAGATTATCCAAGAGCACGGTCATATAAGTTTGAGGCTGCCACCTTACCATGCTCATTTAAATCCAATAGAACTAATCTGGGCAAAATTAAAAGGACAAGTGGCAGATGAAAATACAACATTCAAAATATGCGATGTAAAGACTCTTGCTAATCTCGCTTTATTAAATATAGACAAAGATTATTGGGCTAAATGTGAAGACCACGTCTTAAAACAGGAAGAGGAATATTGGAAAAATGATGGTTTGTGGAATGTTCAACCCCAAACAGTTATTAATCTTTTAGACTCGTCTGATTCAGAATGAAAGTATATAGCCCCCACAATGTTGGCCCCTATATCACCTTAAATTATTTCAACAAACGGTCCTTTTCAGGACCACACAACTATGACAATTGGACATACAGGTATACCTTGATATTATTATCGTCCGTCCTCGAACTGAGCAGACAATAATTCTCCTGGTTTTTTGTTTTATCCAGTTATTTCCCCATTACGGCCACGCCTTTACCTAGTGAAAATTAATCGTAGACCAGCAACTACGGTAATTTCTATTCTTTAGGGCTTCACAATTTACAATTTTGACAAACATCAAAGAAATATCGCCGCTTTAAGAAAACTGCAGCTGCAAGATATTTGTTAAATATACATTTAAAGGGTCTTTTGCATTCTAATAACATTTGGAAAATTTCAAAAGTATTTAACAAACGGTTAGAGAGTAATAGCGCTTTGAAGTTGGGCAAATGTTTTGAACGAGCTATATATTATAGTAAGCAGTTCTTTCAAATCGAACAACACATGTAACGCAGCAGACAAATCCGAGAAATTGTCGACATTGAAGGGAACAAACAGTCACAGCATAGAGCGCCAAAACTTTCAAGCTTTACTACCGGGAGCTTTATACTCAAGAACTCACACTGGAAGTCGCACAAAACAAATATATGCATCACACAAAGACATTGGCAGAAACAGTCGACCGATCATTGAACGCTGAGATAACGCCTGGACCGGACGGACCCACAGTAGAGTTCTAACTACATGTCCTTCCCGCTCTAGGCCCGCTGCGTCTGTGGGTCGTAGCTGAATCGTTCGCCAAAGGACAGCTTCCTGCGACCATGAATGCGTCATACATTTCACTTCTTCCCAAAAACTACAGACCCATATCGCTACTAAATGTCGACAACATGATTCTGACCAAGACCTTAGCCAACAAGCACAGACCGGTCATGCCATCACTCGTCCACGACGACCAACAATGTAGCGTGCAAGGAAGAAATATACACAATCATACCCATTTCATACGGGATATCATCACCTACATACACGGAAGTAACATCATATCGTCTATTCTGCACTTGGACCAAGAATAGACCTTCGACAGGACATCACACTCCTATCTCCACAAAGCGCTCCTCAATTGCAACACAGGAGATTACTTCTGGCGGTGGATCACAATCCTATACCCCAGATCAGAAAGCAGAGTCCTAGTTAACCCACGCTCACAAACGTGTTCACACTGACCCGATCAGTGAGACAAGGATGCTCCCCCTCACGACTACTCAACGTCCTAGCCAATGAGCCTCTGCTGGATAAAATCCGACAAGACAACACCATCAGAGGCACTTTCACGCCAGGTGGGGGCTAAAAGAAATTAATAGCGTACGCCGATGACACAATTTTCTTCCCAAGGAACCGAATCAATATGTCACATCATCAAAACGTTCATGGACTTCGGAACTGGACGCGAAGCCAACATCAACGTACAAAAATCGTGCATCATGGGAATTGGCAGGTGGAAGAACAAAGTGGATTTCCACCGAGAAATGACCCCGGTCGACGTCATGAAAGTGTACGGCATCATCTTCCATCAGCACCCTGGAATACGCAAACCCACATGGCGAATTGTAATCGCACAGGTCACCATTACACTCTAGCGATACAAACACAAAACGGCGACCATCTTCGGAAGAAGTGCTATAGTAAACACGTACATCATTCCTAAAGTAATCTACACGGCCATAGTTTTTGATCCACCCCTTGATGTCATTAAGGAAATCAACAAATTCGAAAATTCGTCTTCCGGAACACAATTCACAAGATACAACACAAAACGCTCATCCAAGACAAACAGGAAGTAGGTACTTCACTTCAGGACATCGCTACAAAAGTCAAAGCCCTCAGGATCAGCCATGTGAGTCGCATCATCCACCGCCCGGAACGCTTTACTTTCGCCCATTATACATGGACCTAAGATTATTAAAATAAAAAACTATGCAACGACAAACCACATCACTTCGGGACAATGCCGTCCTTCTACAAGATCTGCGTCCAACCCTTGTAGAAAACGACCACCTGATGCATCACAAAACACGAGACATCTACAAGATCTGCGTCCAACCCTTGTAGAAAACGACAGCCTGATGCATCACAAAATACGAGACCTACAAGATCTGCGTCCAACCCTTGTAGAAAACGACCACCTGATGCATCACAAAACACGAGACATCTACAAGATCTGCGTCCAACCCTTGTAGAAATCGACCGCCTGATCCATCATAAAACACGAGACATCTACAAGATCTGCGTCCAACCCTTGTAGAAAATGACAGCCTGATGCATCACAAAACACGAGACATCTACAAGATCTGCGTCCAACCCTTGTAGAAAACGACCGCCTGATGCATCACAAAACACGAGCAGCTCTTCAAGCAGCAGGAACCTTCACTGCAAAGTAAAATCAAATTAGACTGCGTTGAACGCATTCGAAAATAAATGTCTAAGGAAAATACTTGGTATAGCGTGGAACAAGTTCAAAACAAATGAGGAAATTAGATAAATTGCCAATCAACCACTAATATCTTCAGTAATCAAAAGACGATGGTCATATGTTGGACATGTGATGAGAAGAGATAATAACCGAATGGCAAAGGAAGCCCTCATGTGGGAAACAACAGGTAAGAGGAAAAGAGGAAGACCCAGAGAGACACTGAGAACATTGATGAGAGAGGCAAGAGCAGTAGGAATCGGCTCCCTCAAAAAGATTGGTGTTTGCACAGAACAGAGACAAATGGCGAGATTTGATAAAATATCTTTACAAGGATTGAAAACTGCTACAATAAAAATGTAGATAAGAGAATGAGTATCTGGGTCTACGCCCAATGAGCCGACTACGGCTCGAAAGGTCAATAGAAGGATGGATGGATGGATGGATAAGAATACTGGAGATGCATTCACAACGACCTGCGATAGTCTAACAATTCATAACGACCAGTGATAGCCTAACAATTCATAATGACCTGCGATAGCCTAACAATTCATAACGACCTGCGATAGCCTAACAATTCATAACGACCTGCGATAGCCTAACAATTCATAACGACCTGCGATAGCCTAACAATTCATAACGACCTGCGATAGCCTAACAATTCATAACGACCTGCGATAGCCTAACAATTCATAACGACCTGCGATAGCCTAACAATTCATAACGACCTGCGATAGCCTAACAATTCATAACGACCTGCGATAGCCTAACAATTCATAACGACCTGCGATAGCCTCACAATTCATAACGACCTGCGATAGCCTAACAATTCATAACGACCTGCGATAGCCTAACAATTCATAACGACCTGCGATAGCCTAACAATTCATAACGACCTGCGATAGCCTAATAATTCATCTATTTAAAGACACGACGATAGGTTCGGTACTGCCGCTAATGGATCACGTGCCTGAAGAAGAATCAGAGTTAGAGCAGATGTGACTGTAATAGAGAAACAATTTAGCTGAGACATTCTTAGTTATAAGTACTGCACTGAGTTATCATGTGATGAGAATTATGGTAAGCACAGTTGTGAATGTGTGGGAGAATTCATTTACCTAAGACATTAATGTGGTATTGAAGAATTAAGATAAGCACAGTTGTGAATGTGAGGGAGAATTCATTTACCTAAGACATTAATGTGGTATTGAAGAATTAAGATAAGCACAGTTGTGAATGTGAGGGAGAATTCATTTACCTAAGACATTGATGTGATGTTGAAGAATTAAGATAAGCACAGTTGTGAATGTGTGGGAGAATTCATTTACCTAAGACAGCGATGTGATGTTGAAGAATTATGATAAGCACAGTTGTGAATGTGTGGGGGAATTCATTTACCTAAGACATTGATGTGATATTGAAGAATTAAGATAAGCACAGTTGTGAATGTGTGGGATAAGTCATTTACCTAAGACACTGACGTGATGTTGAAGAATTATGATAAGCACAGTTGTGAATGTGTGGGAGAATTCATTTACCTAAGACATTAATGTGGTATTGAAGAATAAAGATAAGCACAGTTGTGAATGTGTGGGAGAATTCATTTACCTAAGACATTGATGTGATATTGAAGAATTAAGGTAAGCACAGTTGTGAATGTGTGGGAGAATTCATTTACCTAAGACATTGATGTGATATTGAAGAATTAAGATAAGCACAGTTGTGAATGTGTGGGAGAATTCATTTACCTAAGACATTAATGTGATATTGAATATGACCACTGTGTCAAGATTGAGAGACTAATGTAATAAACTGTTTTGAAACTTAAGTGCAGTTGTCTGTCATTGTAACTACAACTGTTGCGATGTTCCATGTGACGTTATATAGAACTACTAAATTCCATTAAGGCACGTGATAACAGTTGTTGAGATCTGGTGAAGTTACTGTGCTCAATCATAGATATTGAATCACACCAGCACATACTTCACTTTGTTGCTGTGAAAACCAGGTGTGATAGATTCATTCATAAAAGTACTGGGTGAACATTAAGAAGTTGTTAATGAACTAATGAGCTATTATTATTTTTCCAAGTATAACGAATCCGTAAAATACTCCTTTAGACATTTTGGATGTGAAGTAAGTCAAGCTATATCATGAAACATTTCTTTTTTTTTAAATCCTCAAGACCCAAGCTGTCAAGAATAATTAAACAATGTTACACAAATAAACAAGAAAATACGAATTATATTAACAGTACAAATGTTGATATTGGATCTAACTTACGAAGCAAATCAAATAGCAAGAAAAGTCAGGATCAGTGCAAGAAATAAGCAGGTTATATATATATCGTCATCATCATGTGCCATACCGGTTGGTGTAGGTGATCATGTCCCTCCACAAACTTCTATCTACAGTGCATGTCAGTTCTGTTGTTGACTGTTTTCCATAACATGACACCAAGCTATCCACTATTTTCTCTCTTTGTCGTCCGCGTTCTCTCTTTCCTTTTATTTTGCCAGTTGTAACCAAGTATTCCAACTTTCCTCTTCTCATGATGTGCCCGAGAAATGTTGATTGCTTCTTTCTGATGTTTTTTTAAGAGCTCCCTTTTTGTGTTGGCCTCTTTGAGAACTTCCTCATTGGTCTTTTTAACTGTCCAGGGAACTTTGAACATTTTTCTCAGAAATCCCATCTCTGTGGCCTCTAATCGTCTTTTCATTTGTTTGTCTACTGTCTATGATTCGTTCCATAGGTCAGAATTGGTTCTATATAGCACCGATGAACTCTCTTTCTCATTTTTATTGACATAGATTTGTTGCATAAGATATTTTTCATTTTCTGAAATGCTATTTTGGCCTGAGCTATTCTGCTTTTTATTTCTGTGGTGCATCTCCCATCATATGTTATTATTGTACCCACGTATTTGAAACGTTGTAGTTGTTTCAGATTTGTCTCGTTTATTTTTATGCTGCAGGATGGTGATGATTGTTTATTCGATATAACCATTACTTCTGTTTTCTTACTATTCAGACTGAGACCTTTCTTGTTGCTTTCTTCTACTATTATGCCTACCATTTCTTGTAGTTCGTTCTCTGTCTCTGCTATTAAGACTGTGCCATCCGCATATCGCAAATTATTTATGTTGTGACCGTTGACTTCAATTCCTTTTTTTTGTCTACTATTGATCTCATAATATATTCGCTGTAAAGTGAAAACAAATCCGGTGACAGAACACAGCCTTGTCTAACTCCTTGTTTTATATAATGGAATTGTCCTGTTTGGTTGTTAATTCGTATATTCGCATATATATATATATATATATATATATATATATATATATATATATATATTCAAGTTAGTATTTAATATGCAAGTCGGACAAATGTTCAAGAATTAGAAATAGCGAAGTTATTATAGTTGTTCGAGACAAAACATACTGAAGTTATGAAAGCTCAAGACAAAACATGCTGAAGTTATGAAAGTTCAAGACAAAACAGACTCAAGTTATTATGAAAGCTCAAGACAAAACATGCTCAAGTTATAGAGACAAGTCAAATTTAGGCAAACAAGTTCACAAATAAAGAATTCAAGTAATTTCAGCCCGTCATGTCACGATACTCTCAAATATTGCAAGACAACAGAGTTCGTTTAAGATTGATTAAGATTGAAATCGTTAAGTAGCGTACGACAAATCCAGGTCAACTAGAGAACATGGTGACATTGTGAGATCGCCGAACTTAAAGCGTGTCTGGAGAGACAGCCGTGTAATCACGTGACCGCGTGAGTGTAACCTGCTTCCTGCTCAAGAAATATAAACATCGCGTGTGTACTTAAATTTTCCAAGGATCAAGTGTGGATTACTTATTTAATTATATTTAGGAATTGATTGATTGCCATTTTGAATTGATTGTTGAAATGAAAATTACTGAATTATTATTTAGTAGAATACAAGCTTTATAAAATAGTATTTAATTGAAATATATTTTTAAGTTAATAAATTGAATTGAAATTTGTCCACAGCAGTTAATATAAACTTTGTTTTCCTTCCAGAGAGACGAATCAAGACGTTCGTATTATGAATTGAAAATATGTTGTTAAATTATCAATCGTTTCATGCAAATGATGACAGTGTACAAAAGGCAAATGTTAATTGCCTAATCATATAAATATGGAACAAATGTTTGCACATAGAGAATCAACACTTAGATATAAGCAGACGATAGAAAATTTGTTTACAGCCGAGTCAATTGATCGAAGTGAGAAATTATAACTTGTTTCATAACTCGTGCCCATCTTTTAAAATCGATAGCTTTTTAACCGCTTGTTGTAAGTTGTTCACAATTTGCATGTAAAGTTATAATGATTAGAACCCAACAGGGAATTAATTTCATTTAAAAAAACATTTGTTTATTATTGTTGCTTATTTGATTGATATAAATTTATAACGACCCATTGATGTAGTCAAAACTTAATGTTTACAGTATTTTAAGTTAAAAATAGCGAGTAAAAATCCATACACGGTAAAATTGACGTGTTTGCACGCTTTTACCGTGGTTTTTTGACACAATTAGACACTTGTAAAAAACACGAGAAATTGTGTGTTCCATTTCCGTTCATTCATAGGTGGAGACGTGGAACAATAACATTTATCATGAGTCTTAAAATGAAATTCTGCAGTTTACAAAACATCGCAATATAAATGTATGACTATTTTTGCAAAGAGGCTAAACGAGGAAGATTATTTCATTCTTTAGAAAACCCTGAGAATAGGACAAGACACATTTTGGATTTATCTAAACGGTCATTTAATCGCTGGATTCAAGCACGTGACCGTCAATGTTCAAAATATACAAAATCACAAGGAAGAGCAAAAATGTTGGATAATTTCGACAGTGAACTTATTAGAAGTGAAATTCGCAAAATGTTGGGTATGAATGAAACTGTTACAATAAGAAAATTAAAAGTATCGCTGAAAAAGAACAACAGTATTGAAATATCAAAGTCTACATTATGGAGGAATGTGAGAGCTGCAGGCTTTACATTCAGAAAGTATTCCAATGGACGAAACATCATCTGTGAGAAGCCACATATAGTAGTCATTAGAAGCAAGTACTTACGTGAAGTAAAAGAGGTGCGCAAGCAAGGTTATGATATTGTGTACTTGGAGGAAACATGGATCAATGCTCACCACACTAACCAAAGGGAATGGCAGTCATCAGATGGAAAGATTAAGAGATTAATACCTAGCAGCAAAGGACAGCGCTTGATAATTGCTCATGCAGGTAGTCGACAACATGGACTAATACAGAATGCAGAGCTCATTTTTCTTTCAAAATCCATAGACAATCGGGATTATGAGATGAATGGTCACATATTTAGACATTGGATTGAAAATTCTGTTCTCCCATCACTAGATCGACCATCTTGCCTAATAATGGACAATGCAGCGTACCACAACATTGTTGCACTTGAAGATAAAGTCCCGACGTCATCCAGTACAAAAGATGCTATTAAGATATGGCTCACAAAGGAGCACATACAATTTAATAACATGTACTTAAAACCTGAATTACTATCTCTAGTAAAGCAAAAACAGAGGACAGATTTTTCAAATAGATAAGATTATCCAAGAGCACGGTCATATAAGTTTGAGGCTGCCACCTTACCATGCTCATTTAAATCCAATAGAACTAATCTGGGCAAAATTAAAAGGACAAGTGGCAGATGAAAATACAACATTCAAAATATGCGATGTAAAGACTCTTGCTAATCTCGCTTTATTAAATATAGACAAAGATTATTGGGCTAAATGTGAAGACCACGTCTTAAAACAGGAAGAGGACTATTGGAAAAATGATGGTTTGTGGAATGTTCAACCCCAAACAGTTATTAATCTTTTAGACTCGTCTGATTCAGAATGAAAGTATATAGCCCCCACAATGTTGGCTGTTGGCCCCTATATTACCTTGAATTAGTTCAACAAACGGTCCTTATCAGGACCACACAACTATGAAAATTGGACATACAGGTATACCTTGATATTATCGTCCGTCCTCGAACTGAGAAGACAATAATTCTCCTGGTGTTTTGTCTCATTCAGTTATTTCCCCATTGCGGCCACGCCTTTACCTAGTGAAAATTAATCATAGACCAGCAACTACGGTAATTTCTATTATTTAGGGATTCACAATTTACAATTTTGACAAACATCAAAGAAATTCGCCGCTTTAAGAAAACTGCAGCTGCAAGATATTTGTTAAATATACATTTAAAGGGTCTTTTGCATTCTAATAACATTTGGAAAATTTCAACAGTTTATAACAAACGGTTACTGAGTAATAGCGTTTTGAAGTTGGGCACGTGATTTGAAACGAGCTATAGTGCTAAAGATAACATAGTGAAACATGGCAAAAACCTTAGATCATGGCAATGAAGCGATGAGACTAGTAACTGAAACGGTTGGTGAATTGAGGCTAGCAATGAACTATCAAAATATTAACAATAGTATTGCCACATTCAAAGGAGAACCATCGAAATTTAGAGAGTGGATAGAAAGTATAGAAAAATTTGTTTACAGCCGAGTCAATTGAACGAAGTGAAAAATTATATTGGTGCTAAGATAACATAGTAAAAGCAGAGGAGTTCACAACTCCTCTGGTTAGTTGTGCGTTATGCGCACATTTCTAAACATATGATTGTCCCCGTATGGACGTGCATATGCATGCATGAGTTCATATGTACGGGTCCTCATCAAGGCCAGCTCCTTGTCGTGGGGATGGGGCTTAACAGTCACCAGGGACTGAAAACTAAGACTGGCCAGGCCTTCCTACAACCGAGCAAGACCACAGTCTGCTCTAGCAAGTTCAAGTGCTGAAGTCGGAGGCAACCAGCCAAAAGGCGCACGACAATCAGGATGCCACGCACTCAACGCAAATGGAAGTATGTCTATAACCGCAAATCGATATGGCACTCGCCCTGTGATGGGCACTCAGGCAGGAGCAGCGCCGGGTCCTCAGCCTCGAAAGGGCCCAACCTCTATTACTGGATGTCCTTCTCAACCGCTCTGTGGAGTCAGGGGGCGAGAGAATAGAGCTACTGGCCAATCCAAAATAAGACCACTAAAAATAATGCACTGGAATGCTGAAGGCATCAATAGCAAAAGAGATGTGTACAGTAAAAAGATAGAATTAGAAAATATCCTGCATGAAGAACAAATAAGCATATGCTGTTTGCAGGAAACCCATCTAAACAACGACATAGCCTTGAAGATTAGAGGATACCAGTGCTACCGATCTGACAGAATAAATAGACAAAAGGGCGGAATACTGACTCTTGTAAGGAACAACATTAATGCATGTCAGATTGAAGTGTATATGGATGGGGCGGAATATGAAATACAGACTTCCATCTACTTAACTACTACTGTCCGAGTGACCGCCCACTAGCACTAGACACAATTACATTAAAAGAAAGAATAATTGTATGTGGAGACTTTAACAGCCACTCACAGAGCTGGGGCTATGAACATATGGACAAGAGAGGTGAAGAGCTTGAAAATTGGCAGGATGACAATGGGCTTATACTATTAAACCAGGCAACAGATCCACCAACATTCTACTCCAGATCATGGCATACCACATCTACACCAGACCTTGCTTTCCATTCACCAGACCTGGATTGGAATATCACACGAATTGTTGGGAAACAACTTGGAGGCAGCGACCACCGACCAGTCTTTTTAGTGGTACAAAATAAGGCCATCAGGGAGAGCAGCACTCTCTCCAGATGGAAAGGCAGACTGGAAAATGTATCAACACTACACCAGTGTACTGACTAAAGATATAAATACAGATAGAGACATCAACAAAATAGTTGATGAATTCAGTAGACTAATAATACAAGCTGCCAGTGAAACAATACCTAGAGGGGCACGGAAACACTACAAACCATACTGGAGTAGTGAGCTAGAGCAACTGCACAATGACATGGAAACATCTCGAAAGCAAGCAGAAAATAACCCTTGCCAAGAACACCACAACAACTACCAGCATGCTAAAGCCAAATTTCAACGGGCTAAACTACAAGCCAGACGGAGAAGCTGGAAAGAGAAAACAGAGTCCTTGAATCTTGAACGAGACACAAGAAAAGTGTGGAAGCTTGTAAAACAGCTGAATGATGAGGGTACAGAAAGGAACACCAAAATTACACTGAAGAAGGATGGAAACATTCTAACAGGTAAACATGCAGCAAATTACTTTGCAGACTCCTTTGCAAATGACAATAATATTGAAATTAGCCTAGAAAAACGACAAGAGACCCGTTTAAAACAACAAAATGCAAGACAAGAAGAGACCACACATGAAGTAATGGAAACACCCATTACACAAAGAGAGCTAGAGCTGGCAATATCCAAATTAAAAATGAAAAAGTCACCAGGCAATGATGGAGTGTCCAATGAAATGATTAAGAACTTGGGAACTGCAGCTAAAGCAAAACTACTGCAGATCTACAACATTTGCTGGATCGCAGGTAGAGTGCCACAGGCATGGAGAGAAGCAATTATGATACCATTACTAAAGCCAGGAAAAGATGGTTCAATGACATCCAGCTATAGACCAATCAGCCTTACAAGCTGTTTGTGTAAAACAATGGAACGTATAATCAATCTCAGACTGCAGTGGTACATGGAAAGTGAAAATCTCCTTGTCCCACAACAAGCAGGCTTTAGACAGTGTTACTCTACCGAAGATCAAGCAACCTATCTTTCCCAGGAAATTGAAGATACGTTTCAAGAAAAGAAACTGGTACTAGCAGCATGGATAGACCTAAAGAAAGCATTTGATAAGGTATGGAAGGAAGGGCTTTTGAAGAAACTGAGAAATTATGGAGTAAATGGCAGGATGTACAAATGGGTCAAAGCATACCTGCATAGCAGGAGAGCCAGAGTGCAACTGGATGGTCTTAAGAGTAAGAAGGTCTTATTGCGCCAGGGCGTTCCACAAGGAGAGGTACTATCTCCAACACTTTTTCTGATCTACATCAATGACCTAGTTACTGAACTACCACATGGCATCAAAGTGGCAATGTATGCAGATGACTTGGTAATGTGGTGCACAGAGGAGTATGCAACAGTGGCCTCCAAATTGCTACAAAGAGCTATGAATGCACTGAATTCATGGACAAATAGATGGTGTATCAGCATCAATACAGACAAATGCAGTACTACACTTTTCACACTCTCCCCAAAACAAAAAGCAGGAGCCATCTATATAAACAATGAGCCTGTGAAAGAAGACATACAAGCTACATATCTCGGAGTTACATTTGATAACAAACTATCTTGGAAACAGCAGATAAATAAGGCAACCCAAAAAGCAAGGAGGAAATTGGCTATTCTAAGAAAGTTGTGTGGAACCACATGGGGTGCGAGTGGGAAAATACTCAGTAAAGTTTACCAACAGAGTATACGCCCACATTTAGAATATGGATCATCCGCATGGTGCTCAGCATCAAACACCACATTGCAAGAACTGGATAAAGTACAAAACCAGGCACTTAGGGTCATCACATGCGCAATGAAATCAACACCAATATTGGAGATGGAAAAATTGTGGAGGATACCAGCACTGAGAGAACGGAGAGACACAAAGGTGCTGATACAGGCAGAAAAATGTGTATGCATGCCGAGACATCCAATGAAGGACAGATTCCAAAATCTTGCATTGGGACGACTTAAGAGAAGCGGCTTTATCCACCAAGCCAAGCGTATTAGTAGACAAACACCAGACATGCCAAGAGTTGTTAAACCCCTTCTGCCCATACCAGAACAGACTCCCTGGACAGATGAATCAGGATTATCAGTTCAAATACGGACAGAAGTGAAAGGAATAGTTGACAAAGAGGAACAAAATAGTCTACTGCGAAAAACAATAACTCTCAGTTCCCTGGATGAAGAATACCCACAAGACCTATGGATCCGTGTGTACACAGATGGATCAGCACAGAATGCAGTAAAGAATGGGGGAGCAGGTGCATATATAGAGTACCCAAATAACACTAGGGATATGAATAAAATAGCAACAGGGAAATATTGTCACAATTATGATGCAGAAATACAAGCAATAAAGTTGGCAATAGAAAAACTGCTGAACAGTAATCTTAGCCCACAGCCTGTAGTGTTTTTGACAGATGCAAGATCAGTACTCCAGGCACTACAATCCAGAAAATTACCACATCTGCAGACCTTATTGACTGAACTCTGCAAGCACCACAGGGTTGCCCTGCAGTGGATCCCGTCTCACTGTGGAATACCAGGAAATGAGAAAGCAGATCAGTTGGCAAAGGAAGGTTCAACAGGCACACAACTAGATACACCAGTTACATACCATCATAAGAAACAGATAATCAAATCAATCAGAGGACCACAAGCCCCAAATCAGGATGCCTTTCATAATATGAATAGATATGAACAAGTTATCATTATACGCCTCAGAACAGGACACAATCGACTCCATAGTCACATGTATACAAAATTCAAGATCGGCACATCAAACACTTGTACATGTGGACAGGCACCCCAGACTGCTGAACACATACTTCAAGACTGCACTGAATATAGTAGACTGAGAAAAATCCATTGGCCCATAGATACAACACTACAGACAAAACTATATGGGCCACTGCCAGAATTACAAAAGATAAGGAAAATTTATACAGGAAACGACATTGCAGATATAGACAATACTTCAGGCGAACGAAAGATAGATAGATAGATATGTACGGGTATTGGTGTATATATATATATATATATATATATATATATATATATATATATATATATATATGAACATATATACATGTGGATGTATATATATGTGTATGTTGATATGGTATGTGCACGTCTGCATGTACGTGTATATATGTATACACGCATCTGTGTGTGTGTGTGCATACGTGTATTTATGGGCTCTTAGATACTTTCAGACATTGTCGGTATCTTTGCAGTCGACGTAACCTAGTCAGCGATCCCCCAACTCGTGCATTTTTAGAACCCTTCACCCCTGACCAGAGGGTATAATTACAGCCACACCTGTGGGACAAATCCTTTCCCATTCTAACCACGGTCCACGAAACAGGGAAGTCAATTTTCTTTACTTTAACATATTTCGATTATTTTGTTTTGGATGTTTCATTACTAGTTAGCTATGTAGGATTAGTTTTATTTACTGACATATCTGTGTGTGTTGTTTGTTTGTTCCTGCTGAAGGCCTATTGAGCCGAAACGTCGTTCAGATCTGTGTCGTCTACTAACCACGTAAAGCTTTTACCATGCCATTTTTTTTTCTATTTTTTTCAATTTTCCCTCTCATTCAGCTTTACTGCAGTTTCGCATTTTTATGCATTCATTTGCATATCTTTGCCTTAACCCCTCCTAGTCAGGTGGGATGTTGTCTAGTTTCCAGAGGGCTACTGTGAGATAGAGGGTAGACATGTGAACTGGTTTATAATTTCACAAATTCACATTGCAGGGGAGATCTTTCGGTCTGTTATTTGATGTTCGACGGGGATAATGCGATGATTAACAGTGTTTCGTATGTTCGGATTTGGAGACAAAAACGATATCCTAACATCTTCAAGCGCTATACATAAAAAAAATATGACGATCATATGCCAGGCCAAAACATTAATGGAAAGATAATCAATAACCTAAGATATGCTGATGATACTGTTCAACTAGCAGAAAATCCTAAAGAAGTACAACAATTACTTAATTTGTTAAACATAACAAGCAAAAATTATAGACTAGATATGAATATCAAAAAGACAAACTATGATCATAAACAAAGACAATTCTCGAGACCTACAATTAAATATCACAGTTGAAGGAATACATCTGGAGACAGTTCAGAGCTACAACTACCTAGGACATACTATAACCATTGATGGGTAATGTAAAATTGAAATAAACAAAAGAATAGGTATGGCAAAATGTAATTTTAATGCCATGAAAAATATACCAACAACAAAACAAATATCAGCATGGCTGAAACTAAGAATGCCAAAATGTTACATCTTCTCAATATTCCTGTGTAGTGCAGAAACATGGACATTAGATAAGAAAACAGAACAGAAAATTGAAGCCTTTGAAATGTTTATTTATAGAAGAATAGGTAGAATTGGATGGAAAGAAAAGAAAACAAACCATGAAGTTTTAAAACAACTGAAAATAAAAAAGAGAACTACTAAATACAATTAAGACAAGGCAAATTAAATTTTTGGGGCATGTTAAAAGACACAACAGCCTACTAAAAATAATATTGGAAGGGAAAATACAAGGTAAAAGAGGTAGAGGCAGACCAAGACTAACATGGAGGAGTAACATCACAAGATGGACAAATGTCAATCTATGACAGCCTGACCATCAAAGCAAGAAACAGAGTAGAATGGCGATCCATGGTAGCCAACCTTCGCTGCGGAGAAGGCACTCAATGATAAATGACCATCATCAATTTCACGAGAACGTGAACATTCTGTCAATATAGTGGATAGGCTGCAGGAACCATTAGAGGCTATGTCTGAAAAGTGTTCCTTGTTGCAGTTTCCTCATTTTCTAAGTCCGGCTTGTTGCAGGCGCTACTGAGTTAAGTGCTCTGTGCACACCGTGAGCTGTGTGTTTCATCAATTTTAATCGTGTTTCAATATTTCGATTTCCGATATTGATGATATCGTACGACAGGGAACAGACGGTTTTGTTAACTTTCTGTGCGGTTTCGCCTTATGTCTTTTGGCGTGTGCTGAGACTGCTATGATGGGGACTGCAGATACCTTGCTTTTTTGGGGAGATAGATATTAATTCAGATGATTCTACTGGCACGGGTGGTTGAGCAATTATGGA
This sequence comes from Megaustenia siamemsis, assembly GCA_032433765.1. Lineage (NCBI taxonomy): Eukaryota > Metazoa > Mollusca > Gastropoda > Stylommatophora > Ariophantidae > Megaustenia > Megaustenia siamemsis. The sequence continues at coordinate 52,814,456 of JAVIAB010000047.1, read as the reverse complement.
TTTTAATTCGTTTGCACTGATACCTGGGCCTTCCATAGCCATAAACATATTAACCTTTAGGTATGCAGAAGAAAGATGTCCACAAGATTTATTTGCAAAATTATACTAGAAGGAGAAAAAAGAATGGGAAGCCGTGTGTACGCTTGAAGACAGATTGATTAGTTTAGCGGAAAGAGCATTTGCAGGGTGTCAGGTGTAAGGAATAGGATAACCTAGTTGCAGATAACTATTTTTATTGAAAGGTTAAACAACAGAGGGTTAAGGTTGTTTTTGCTTAGAAAGGAGCTAAAGACAATCAATGAAACATTAGATTTAGCCATTTAAGAAGAAAGCCAATTGAAAAGATGTGCGGTTGAAGATAACCCACACATTCAAAGGTGCACAAGATCTGAAGAAACCAGGAATATAGGTATAACAAGAGAAATGAGTCACTCACCAAATGGAGATAGATTAAGGTAGACATGTTCAGACTAGGTGAGATAGAGAAGTAGAAGACTTGTGTGATGGAAATAGATCATGCTAGGCACAGTTGGGATAGAAGAAGAGTTAGACGACCACAGCAAAGAATAGAAGGATTCGTAGAGAACACTAGATGTTTTAATTCCGTTAAACTTGGTCATATTGCTCCGAAATAGCTGATAAGAGTATACTGGAAACAATCTAAGAGACCGTAGATCACTAAGAGATAACAGAACTGAGGTGAGTCATAGATTCAAACAGGGAAACTAACACCTCGCTCTTGGACTCAAGCCCCAAAGAGTGAGAGAAATTATGATTTGCCTGACAGTAAAATATGAAGGGAGACCCAAGTTCATGTGTTATAACGATAGAAAGACGTAAGTTTAGAGCATTAGGTGACACTGGAGCCAGAGCAAGTGTGATTAAAGAATTCACACAATAGACAAGTAAGAAAGATATACTACAAGTTGCTGCGCACGACAAATAATTTCGAGTCAGTAAGTGGAAGATCCGTAGAGGCGATAGACACTACAATATTAATCATACATCTTGGAGAAAATAGGGTGATTTTGTTCACTTTGGACCAAACTCCTCTAAAATTAATAGATAGACATATAAGATCAGCCGATTTTATAGTAAGCAGATTTTTAAGATAATAAAAACTTATTATTAATGCGTACATGTTATTTTAAAACAATAAATTATTTAAACAATTCTTGGTTCTGAAACTTGCTTGGTTCTCATCTTGTGTTCAAATAAACAAAATCATCAAGTACCATACCTGTTGGCGTAGGTGATCATGTCTCTCCACAACTTTCGATCTCGACAGTTATCTTTTCTGTTGTTGATCTTATGTCAAGCTGTCTGGTATCTTTTCTCTTTGTTTCCCCTCTATCTTTTCATCCCTCAATTTTCTCAGTTGGTACAATATATATTCCATCTGTTCCCTTCTCATTACATGGACACAAAATAATGATTGTTTCTTATAATATTGGATAGTAGCTCTCTTTTTGGTTTTAGCCGCTTTTAGAACGTTCTCTTTCCTTTTCTTAGTTGTCCATGGTATTCACAACATTCTTATGTAAAACCACATTTCTAGCCTCCAGTGATTTTCTTGTCTGTTGTCCATCATTCACATTCATTATGTTTATACTGGCTCTGCATTTTAATAATAAATATAAATAAACAACACTTCAAATATAAAAGTAATATTTTAGAAATAGATATAAAGAACATGACATCAATAATTTTAATGAGAGCAAATGTCACGATTAATGCAGTTGGCAATAACCAAATAAAACTAGAAGAAATACCTCTACTAGACGTACAATCTTATATATATATCTGGGCAGTAATATAGATAAAGAGGGAGGAGCAGAAAATGATACCAAAATAAGGATATCAAAAGCAAGAGGAGCTTCCATTGCACTGGGAAATATATGGAAATCCAAAGAAATTAGGCTAAATACAAAAATAAAAATTTTCAACTCCAATGTTAAGTCGGTTCTATTATATGGCTGTGAAACATGGAGAATAACAAAATTGACAATCACGAAGGTACAGACTTTCATTAATGGATGCTTGCGCAAAATAAAGGGATGGAAACGGCAGGACAAAGTCACTAACGTGGAATTATGGAAATGTACCGGTCAAATACCAGTGGATAAAGAAATACAGCGAAGACGATGGCGATGGATAGGACACACACTACGGAAGCCAACTGAGAGTATTACACAACAGGCCCTTTTTTGGAATCCCAGGGGAAAAGACAAAGAGGAAGACCAAGGAATTCTTGGAGAAGACAGATTGAAGCAGAGATGAAGATGATGGGGAAGACATGGAATGATCTTAAAAGAATGGCAAAAAACAGAACGACTTGGAAAGTGTTTGTTGAAGACCTATGCTCCACTGGGAGCTAAAAGGTAGAAGAAGAAATGTCACAATTATTCGCGACGGCCAGCGATCACACATCTGGCTCGGCCAGTCACACACCATATCACAGAATTAACGTCTCTACTTGATACTCTTGCTTCTGTGCGTCTGCCTACTCAGGCTTGCTTTACTTAATGCTTCAGAAATAGATTATAAAGAACAAGACACCATTAATTCTAATAAGAGTATATGTCATCAAACAGGTCTGAGGATTTACCAACGCTGGCGAGGAGTAGTTTACCTGTGCCTACGTCATACAGGGGCACATTCTCGTGTATTTTCACACTCCACAGGAAATGTAGGGAACAGAAGTTAAGGGGATAACCATTCATGTCATTTGTGTAAATGGAAGGGCTGCTGTCCCCAGGATCCCCACCTCACTAAGACTGATGCCCTAGGCTAGGGCTGCCTAGCTAGTGGAAACTAGCCCAGATTCAACAGCACACAGACGTGCCGATTGCAATCTCGACACTAAGGACATGGGGTGTTAACCTAGTCCGACCACGCATCTTCCACCCCCCCCCCAATTTCTCTGTTCAAACTTTGACATAATGGGAGGTAGCAAAGCAGTACCCAAAGACTACTGTGTCACGTAGCCGACATGACACAGTCTGTGTTGAAAGAGCAGACAACACGGCTTTGCACCTAGGACAAGGTTTATAAGCCTTGCGTCTTAGCCAAAGAGAAAAATTGGGCAGTTGGTTTATAAATATTCACTAGAATTTCATATACCCGGCCACTGAAAACTACATACAAAATAGCTAATTATATAAATCTCTTGCTATTGTAATTTTTTAAGAGTACCACAATTTTGCATATCATTGGAAAAAAAATATTTTCTTAAAAATGTTTATGTTTAAATATACAAAAACATATTAGGCAATGTGTCTTACAATGCACTAAAATTAAATCTTATCAATCAAAGTGTATGTGCTTTTAATTTATGATGCAACTAAAAATATTACTTTCATATGAATTTTTTAAAGTATTATTTTCCTTGCTTATTAAGGGTAGCCACTGCAAAAGTGTAATTTTTCATAAAGTCAGAGTTATTGTTCCTGGGGGGTAATTCCTTGTAACTTTTAGACAGCTAATATTATTCTCTACAGCATTAATCATTAGACAATGTTCAGCGATGCATATAGATTTCAATTAATACGATAAATAAATGTGCTTCTAAGTTTTGTGCAAATTGTATGAAATTAATTTGTTTTTAGATGGTAGCAATTAAAAATTATCCAGTATGCATAAAATTCAATTAGAACTCCACGATTTTACTCACAATCATAAACAATACATTTGCTTTGCACCTAGGACAAGGTTTATAAGCCTTGCGTCTTAGCCAAAGAGAAAAATTGGGCAGTTGGTTTATAAATATTCACTAGAATTTCATATACCCGGCCACTGAAAACTACATACAAAATAGCTAATTATATAAATCTCTTGCTATTGTAATTTTTTAAGAGTACCACAATTTTGCATATCATTGGAAAAAAATATTTTCTTAAAAATGTTTATGTTTAAATATACAAAAACATATTAGGCAATGTGTCTTACAATGCACTAAAATTAAATCTTATCAATCAAAGTGTATGTGCTTTTAATTTATGATGCAACTAAAAATATTACTTTCATATGAATTTTTTAAAGTATTATTTTCCTTGCTTATTAAGGGTAGCCACTGCAAAAGTGTAATTTTTCATAAAGTCAGAGTTATTGTTCCTGGGGGTAATTCCTTGTAACTTTTAGACAGCTAATATTATTCTCTACAGCATTAATCATTAGACAATGTTCAGCGATGCATATAGATTTCAATTAATACGATAAATAAATGTGCTTCTAAGTTTTGTGCAAATTGTATGAAATTAATTTGTTTTTAGATGGTAGCAATTAAAAATTATCCAGTATGCATAAAATTCAATTAGAACTCCACGATTTTACTCACAATCATAAACAATACATTAACCATTAGACGTGTTTAGCAATGCATGTAGATTTAGATTTAAATTAATTCAATAAATATATGTGCTTCTATGTTTTGTGCATATTATAGGAAATTAATTTGTTTCTAAATGATAGCAATTTAAAATAATCCAGTATGCATACAATTCAACAAAAATTTCAAGATTGTTATTTAAATGGATCATATGTAAACAATATATATTATTTTCATCTTATCCTCACAAAATGCAGAGTGGATAGTAAAAATCAAACAATATTTTCATGAACATGGAGATCATATTATTTCAGGTTCTCTAACAGAATAACTTAGAATATTTTCAAATAGTTACTAAAATGCATTTGTAAATAATATTCCCCATAGTTCAAGCTACTTCAATTTTTATATTGAAAATGAATTAATATTCATTCATTATTATTCATTGTCTATTTGTCATGAAGGACGAAGAGATAGAGGGAAACAAAAAGAAAAGATACCAGACAGCTTAAGAGAATGGCTTGGCAGAAGGTCAACAACCGAAATGATAACTGTCGAGATCAAAAGTTGTGGAGAGACATGATCACCCATGCCAGCAGGCCTGATACTTGATGATTTCTCATGATTCTAACTTCAAAAAGAAGTAAGTAAGTTTAAAATTAACACAGTTAAAAATTATATATATTAATAAGATTATAATGTCATTCTAATATTACAAATAATAATAAGAATTACCTTAATTGTTATATTAAAATTAAATAAATTAAATTAAATCATAAATATTAATAGCTCTCTCACACACACATTATTTTTGCAGTCACAATTAATACAGTTCTGGATCATAATGGATTAGAAGCTGTATTTTATAGACATACTTATTAAGTTATAGTTAGTGAATAAATAAAGGAGAAACTTTTCTTCAAAATTAAGATAATTATTTTAGTACAATACAATAAAACAAACTGATCTGTTTGTTTGTTGAATGAAAACAGACAGTATGTTAATTTAATTATTAACTCTTAACTTTGTTGATTTTTTGTTTGTTTACAGTTTCTTACAATTATTTATTTGAGAATCACACAGTGGATTGATTAAGGACTATGATTGAATTTGAAAGATAAAAAAATATATATATAATTATGCCAATGTGAAGAGAAAAAAGAGCTCTACAGATAATTTATGGAAATTGTTCTGTATGTAATTTTTTAGTCTTTAAAAAAAAAGTATCATGAAATTGCCAAAAAATTAAGCACCAGCTATATTGAAGAGCGGCATAGTACTTTAAAAAATCTCTCTTCTGTAATGATTTCATTCATCATTAATGTTCTTTTAATTTCTAGAAATCCTGTAAGGGAATTCAAAATTGGTTGATGAGATGCAAAAGCTACCATGATTTCTCACAACTTTATGCTATATTTTACTCTAAGGAGTGTTAGATTAGTGATTCTATTAATTTTGTTATTTTACACATTAATTTATTACAAATATTAGTAATATGTATGTGTATATGTCTCTCTATCTGTCTGTCTCTCTGTCTCTGATAGCACTTCCAAGCAAACTTTGTGTAATGTTGCTGTTGCTGTCTTGCAGGTTTTGCCCACTTCTTGGCCAGGTACGATCCATTTAGCCTCAGACCAAGTCTTTGATGTTATATTACACCATGATTGCCATCCAAAATTAAAAGTGTAAGTCACTTTTGCTTGATAAATTGAACAAAGCTGTAATTGTTGTTTTCTTGTGGGATTTTCAGCTGTTTGTTGCCAGTACATGCTCTAATTATTCTTTGTTCTTTGCCTTCAATGTTTATGCCATCTAAAATTTTTATTATTTCTTGTGCTTTACTTATCAAATGCTTTGGTATAATCCATGAAATATATATATATATATATATATATATATATGTATATATATATATATATATATATATATATATACATATATATATATATATATAGATCTTTTTAGTCAGTTTTTAAAAGTATTATTTTCTTTGGTTATTATATGAAGTCAGTGCAAATTAATTTTTTTAAAGTTATTATTTATAGAGGTAATTGCTTTAACCTTATAGACAGTTCATAATATTTTGTAAAATATTAATCATTGGACATGTTTAGCAATGTACATAGATTGAAGTTATACAGTAAATAATTGTGCTTTTAAATTTTTATGCAAATTATAGGAAATTAATTTGTTTTTAAATTGTAACAATTTATAATTATACAGTATTCATAAAATTCAAAAAGAACTCAACTATTTTCAATATGGCTTCCTATGTAAACGAGATATTTTATTTTCTTCTTATCCCCACAAAATGAAGGGCAGATGGTCAAAATCAAATCATATTTTCAGGAACGCTGGACGCTATATCATTTCAGAATATCTAACAAAATTACTTAAAATATCCTCATGTAGTGATTTAAATGAGTTCTAAAAATAATATAACCACAGATCAAGGTACTTCAATCTTTATGTTGAAAAAGAATTAATTTTCATTCATTATTATTCATTGTCTTATTGTCATGTTTCTAATTAAATAACAATTAAGTTTGCCGCAGGTAGAAATTATATATAAATACAATAAATAATGTTATTCTAATATTACAATAATAATAATTACCTTAAGTTACTATTCTTTGCTGTCAACTTTTTTGCGTTCTAAAAATTTGAATATTTCTTAGTGTTTTAATTTATCAAATGCGTTGGTATAGTCTATGAAACATAGATCTGTTTTCATCCTCTGTGGCTGTTTCTATTAAAAATATTATGATGTATATGTCATTGTTCATACCTTGCCTCCCACAAAATCACTTTTCATCACTAATTTTTAGACTGATTTTGTTTCGAACTCTTCGCATGATGATTCCTAATATCTTGGACGTGTGACTCATAAGCTTATTGTGGGATGAACATCACATTCAATCGCACCAGATTTCTTTTGCTAATAAAAAAGTAAAGTACCCCATCACGCCAGCGTATAGAGAATATGGTGTTAATGACCATAAATTTTACAGACACTCAGCACATGATTTTTGGGGTAATGTGGTCAATATTACGCACCTGCCACTTTACTTTCCCAGAAAAAAAATCCGGTACCCATTAAAGGCTGGGTGAACCAGAAGTCGTCAGTTGGGATGGAACGCTACATCTTGTCCTTTGTAATCCAGTTAACTAACAACTGAGCTATCTTGGCTCCCCATTTCTTTGGTAAGGCTATGAATATTGATTTTAATAGGCCATCTGGTATATTTCACCTGTTATAGATTTGCATTCACATGGAGCATAAAATAAATAAATATTCAGTTAATAAATATATTCTGTACAATAAATAAATATTCAGTAAATATTCAGTTTAACTTTTTAAAACTTGTTTTCTTTGTAATTTTAATTATTCTCTTTATGTCATGTCATTAAACAATTTAAAAATTCTTCCTTCGACAAGCTTACGAGAACTGAGACTGAGTGATTGCAAAAGTGTAGCTGATCTTGGCATGCAAGAGTGGCCAAATTACGTAAGACTCTACGTTACCTCATTGCGGCAAATTATAAAAAGGTAATGGAGGTTTTTACATTTTAATGTATCTTTATTTTAAAAAGTTGTGGGGTATTGGGAAAAGTATGTTAGTACTCATATATTTCCATGACTGTCTTATTTCTAATGCCCTGCAGTGCCATTAGATAGCACACATGGTTTTTGGTGTACTTTGTCATATGTTCTTATTCTGGCCGAGCTTCTCAATCTTCACTAAAATTCTACCTTACTCAACTTTGAAGAAAAATATGAACCCAAGGTTGTAAAGCAATTATTGAAAAGACACCGCCTTGAAGAAACCACTAGTCCTGAAATTGATGTGAGTAATTGTACCATCTTGTACCAGCTCACCAACTACCTGTATTTACAAGATTAACAGCCAAATATTTGTTATAGAAAATATTGGTCTACGTATAATGTGTATCATGCAATTTTTATCACCTCAAATATTTGAACTCAAGATTTTTTTCTTTAAAATGATTTATTACATTAGCTCTTTCCGTACGTTTCGCCGCACTGTGCGGCAATATGATTTCAGCAACGTACGTTTTGCCATATAGTGCACCATGCTAAATTTGATTAATGTGAATGCCATCAAACCATATTCTTTTTACATGTCTTATATCATCTGGATATTGGTGAAATCTTATATCTTGTTCAATTATCTAAACATTCATATATAATATGTTATGTTAGTTAAATATATAGATTTATTCTTAAAACCATGAACAATTTTGTCTTTGAAATCTCTTCTGTTGCGTCGATAAAAAGCTTTCGTATGGAAAGAGTTAACCAAAAAAGTACAGTATAGACATGATTTTTTTCTGCGTTCACAGCTTTCACCTAAGGCAAAGTCCCTATAGCCTAGGAACTGAATTTTGCATGTTAATTCATTTTACCCTGGCAGCCATGTGCACAGGAGCCCCTCGCCACCCAGACAGATAACTCCATTTTCAGAGGTACTCATATTTTTTCTTTTGATGTGTAATTGATATGTCAAGCCGGGCCTCACTGTTGAGACTAGGGGTGGTTGCCACAGAGAGAAATCACAAATAAAAATTCCAACTTGTACAGTCAGATTTGAAGTAACAACCTCTCTGTGTCAAGACTGCCATAACTAGAGATTGAAAACTTCCTCTTCAAGCAAATTCCACAGAGCATTGTGAATTGCTTTAGGCTCAAAACTTTCCACTGTGAGAATTTCAATCACAGCTTATAGCTTCTGACACGTATTCAGCGCATCTACCATTTTGATAACTAATACACACAAGACTGGAAACTTTTTTTTTTGGAAGAGCAAAAAAAAAAAAATAATCTTGCTTTACATTGGAAACAATACATTTTATAAAAATTTTGCAATGCAAATACAGCCTTTCACAGCTTATCAGTTTAAAATTGTTTCTTTAGATAGCTAAGTATGACAGGAAACAGTCTGTGAGATAAGATTAGAAATGAAGAACTGAGGAGAAAGCTAGTAATTAACCCCCCCCCCCATCCCCCCACCCCCATCCCCCCATCCCCCACCATAGAATATATACAGATACAATTTTTTGGCCACATGACAAAGCATAAATATCAAAACAACACAATGAGCCTTCAACAAATGTGAGAATGCCGGACTCAATGGTCGACCACGAAAAAGATGGATGGATGGAATATTAGAAGCACTAGGAAACATAACAGCAGTCGAGGCGAACAGAAGAGCAAAAGACTGCAAATTATATCTCCCCTCAATGCTGAAAGGCAAATGAGGAAGGAAAGAAGAAAAAAGAATTGTTTGTTTTCTTTTCTTTCATTTCAATTCATCCTATTCTTCTATAAATCCACATCTGAAAAGCTTAAATTTTCTGTTCTGTTTCCTTGTCTAATGTCCATCTTTCAGCACCATAAATGAATGTTGAGAAGATATAACATTTTGCTATTCTTTGTTTTAGCCCTGCTTTATTTGTTTTGATGTTAGTATATTTTTTATGATATTAAAATTACTTTTTGCCATTTTCTATTTTTTTTTCCAGTTTTACATTTTTCATCACTGGTTATAGTATGTTCGAAGTAGTTGTAGCTTTGAACTGTCTTCAGGTGTATTTCTTGAAATGTGATATCCACTTGTAGGTTTTGAGTACTTTATTTGTTTATGATCATAGTTTTAGTCTTTTTGATATTCATATCTAATCCATATTTTTTGCTTATCATGTTTATTTCATTTAGTATTTGATGTAGATCTTCAGGATTTTCTGCTAGTAATACAGTATCATCAGCATATCTTAGGTTACTGACTATCATTCCATTAATGTTTATGCTTGGCATCTTTGTGAAGTTTTAAAAGATTTTCTCATTGATTAGTTTAAACAAGCTTGGTGATAGAATTTGCGTCACTGTTAAAATATTTACATATTTATATATGGCCTGCTTCAAAAATGTATTTACACATCTACCATTTTATGTGAACAGATAGCATTGCTTGATTCTGGTCATGACTTTTATAAAAGTCCTGTTGGTCATAAAAAAATATGATCACTAACATCATTATTCCTCCATATATCAAAAGGGATGATGAGTTTAATTGGTACATGTTTACTAGTGTTATGTTTATGTTCAATGTTTAAACATTTAAAGATAAATATTATAATTGTTGACATATATTTATATGGACTATTTACAAACATTTACATATATAATTACTCACAAAGGCCTCTTATAAACTTTTTACACATTTTTTCATGTTTACCAAGGTGTCAGACCAAGGGGTCATTCACATTACTAAGAACTACAACAAGCTATGCTACTTCAACGCTTGGGGCTGTGAGGCTATCTCAGACATTGGCTTAGATTTTCTGGCTCAAAATTGCTCAAGACTTTGCTCGTTGGACATAAGCAAATGTGACATAACAGACAATGGACTGTATGCCTTAGCTATGCAATGTCCAAATCTGCATAAACTTGAGATGAAGTCATGTGATGTAACAACAGACAAAGGAATAGTGATGATTGCTTATAGGTACTCTTCATTTCAGCAGTTGCATGTCCAGGATTGTTGTCTGTCCCCTGATGCATATGCTATGGTTAGAAAGTACTGCAATTTTTGATTTTGAAAATACTGATATTTTGTGACCACTGAGATATTGTGTTACAACTTTAATATTTTGTGACAACTGAGATATTTTGCTACAGTTGGAATATTTTCGGTGAACGATATATATTTTGACTGCTGGAATATTTTTTATTGCAACTGGGATATTTTGTGACAGCTGATATATTTTGTTACTGCTGGGGTTTTTGTGACATCTGGGATATTTTGTGATAACTGAGATATTTTGTGACAGGTGAAATATTTTGTGATAGCTGTGATATTTTGTGACAAATGAGATATTCTTTAACAGCTGGGATATTTTTTTTACAGCTGGGATATTTTGTGTGAACTGAGATTTATTTTGACTGCCGGAGTATATTTTATTACAGCATGGATATTTTGTTACTGCTGGGATATTTTGTTACTGCTGTGACATTTTGTAACAGCTGGAATATTTTTATAGCACTGGGATATTTTGTTGCATGTGGTATATTTTTTGACAACACAATATGTGTATTAAAGCTTTGATATCTTGTGACAGCTGGGATATTTTTTTTACTGGTGGGATATTTTGTGATAACTGAGATATTTTGATACAGCTAGAAAATTTTGTGACAGCTGGGATATTTTGTGATAACTGAGATATTTTGTGATAGTTGGGATATTTTTTTACTGCTGGGATATTTTGTGATAACTGAGATATTTTGTGATAGTTGGGATATTTTGTGACAGCTGGGATATTTTGTGATAACTGAGATATTTTGTGATAGTTGGGATATTTTGTGACAGCTGGGATATTTTGTGATAACTGAGATATTTTGTGATAGTTGGGATATTTTGTGACAGCTGGGATATTTTGATATAGTTGGGATATTTTCTCTGAACTGATATATATTTTGACTGCTGGAATATTTTTTATTACAGCTGGAATATTGTGGTACAGGTGGTACATTTTATGAGAAATTTTATATTTTGTGACAGCTGGGATATTTTGTTACAATTGGGATATTTTGTAAGAACTGCAATATGTTGTTACTGCTGGTACATTGTTACTGCTGTGACATTTAGTGACAAATTAAATTTGTAACAGCTGGAATATTTTGTATCACTGGGACAATCTGTTGCAGCTGGGATATTTTGTGACAACTGAGATATTTTGTGACAACTGTGCTATTTTGTGGGAGTTTTGATGTTTTATGACAGATGGAATGTTTTATGACAGCTGGGATGTTTTGTTACAGCTGTAACATTTTGTAACAACTGTGACATTTTGTTGCAGCACATATATTTTGTGACAGCGGAGATATTTTGTGACATCTTGGATATTTTTTTACTACTGGGATATTTTGTTACTGCTGTGACATTTTGTGACAACAGATATACTTTGTGACAGCTGGGGTATTTTGTGATAACTGAGATATTTTGTCACAGCTGGATGATTTTGTGATAGCTGGGATATTTTATGATAACTAAGCTATTTTGTGACAGCTGGAATATTTTGTTACTGCTGGGATATTTTGTTACTGCTATGACATTTTGTGACAACTGAAATATTTTTTGACAGTTGGAATATATTTTTTACCACTGGGATACTTTGTTGCATGTGGGATATTTTCTAACAACTGAAATATTGTGTTACAGCTTTGATATTTTGTGACAACTGTGACAGTTTGTGACAGATGGGATATTTTGTGGCAACTGACATTTTATAAAAGCTGGGTATTTTGTGATAACTGAGATATTTAGTGACAGCTGGAATATTTTGTGACAAATTATATATTTTGTAACAGCTGGGATATTTTGTTATGACTGGGATACTCAGTTGCAGTTGGAATATTTTCTGACGACTGAGATATTTTGTGACAACTGAGATATTTTCTGACAACTGAGATATTTTGTGACAACTGAGATATTTTATTACAGCTGGGATATTTTGTGATAACTGAGATATTTTGTGACAGGTGAAATATTTTGTGATAGCTGTGATATTTTGTGACAAATGAGATATTCTTTAACAGCTGGGATATTTTTTTTACAGCTGGGATATTTTGTGTGAACTGAGATTTATTTTGACTGCTGGAGTACATTTTATTACAGCGTGGATATTTTGTTACTGCTGGGATATTTTGTTACTGCTTTGACATTTTGTGACAGCTGGAATATTTTTATAGCACTGGGATATTTTGTTGCATGTGGTATAATTTTTGACAACACAATATGTGTATTAAAGCTTTGATATCTTGTGACAGCTGGGATATTTTTTTTACTGGTGGGATATTTTGTGATAACTGAGATATTTTGATACAGCTGGAAAATTTTGTGACAGCTGGGATATTTTTTTACTGCTGGGATATTTTGTGATAACTGAGATATTTTGTGATAACTGAGATATTTTGTGATAGTTGGGATATTTTGTAACAGCTGGGATATTTTGCTATAGTTGGGATATTTTCTCTGAACTGATATATATTTTGACTGCTGGAATATATTTTATTACAGCTGGGATATTGTGGTATAGGTGGTACATTTTATGAGAAATTGTATATTTTGTGACAGCTGGGATATTTTGTTACAATTGGGATATTTTGTAAGAACTGCAATATTTTGTTACTGCTGGTACATTGTTACTGCTGTGACATTTAGTGACAAATGAAACTTGTAACAGCTGGAATATTTTGTATCACTGGGATAATCTGTTGCAGCTGGGATATTTTGTGACAACTGAGATAATTTGTGACAACTGTGCTATTTTGTGGGAGTTTTGATGTTTTATGACAGATGGAATGTTTTATGACAGCTGGGATGTTTTGTTACAGCTGTAACATTTTGTAACAACTGTGACATTTTGTTGCAGCACAGATATTTTGTGACAGCGGAGACATTTTGTGACATCTTGGATATTTTATACTACTGGGATATTTTGTTACTGCTGTGACATTTTGTGACAACTGAAATACTTTGTGACAGCTGGGGTATTTTGTGATAACTGAGATATTTTGTCAGAGATGGATAATTTTGTGATAGCTGGGATATTTTATGATAATTAAGATATTTTGTGACAGCTGGAATATTTTGTTACTGCTGGGATATTTTGTTACTGCAATGACATTTTGTGACAACTGAAATATTTTTTGACAGTTGGAATATACTTTTACCACTGGGATACTTTGTTGCATGTGGGATATTTTCTGACAACTGAAATATTGTGTTACAGCTTTGATATTTTGTGACAACTGTGATAGTTTGTGACAGATGGGATATTTTGTGGCAAATGACATTTTATAAAAGCTGGGATATTTTGTGACAACTGATATTTTATGACAAATGTGATATTTTGTTTACGGCAGGAATATTTAGTGACAGCTGGAATATTTTGTGACAACTGGAATATTTTGTGACAAATTATATATTTTGTAACAGCTGGGATATTTTGTTATGACTGGGATACTCTGTTGCAGCTGGAATATTTTGTGACAACTGAGATATTTTGTGACAACTGAGATATTTTGTGACAACTGAGATATTTTATTAAACCTGGGATATTTTGTGACAGTGAGATATTTTGTGATAATTGTGATATTTTATGACATCTAGGATATTTTATGACAGTTAGGATATTTTGTGACAGTTAGGATATTTTGTGACAGCTGGGATATTTTGTGACAGCTGGGATATTTTGTTACAGCTGGGATATTTTGTTACATCTGGGATATTTTGTTACAATTGGTATATTTTATGACAGTTAGGATATTTTATGACAGCTAGGATATTTTCTGGCAGCTAGGATATTTTGTGACATCTGGAATATTTTGTGACAACTGGTATATTTTATGGAAGCTAGGATACTTTATGACAGCTAGGATATTTTGTGGCAGCTTGGATATTTTGTGACAGCTGGGATATTTTCTTGGAGCTGTGTTATATTGTGACAGCTGTGATTTTTTTGTGACAGCTAAGACAACTGGAAAAATTGTGGTAGGTAGCCATTAGAGCTGAAATAGAGAATAGATGCAAGACAATTTCAGAAATGCTCTATTTGTTAGTCAAAACGAAAAAAAAAAAAACTACAGATATAGAAAGTTATGGAGAGATATGATCACCTACCCCAGCAAGCATGGTACTTGGTATTAATAATGATGGCAACTTTGCAGTAATAATCAATAACACAAAAATGGTGTGGCCACAAACTATATGGTTAATTCAAATGAGAGAGGAAAGAACTAACCTGCAACTCTGTACCTCAGCTCTGTTCTATTCTGTTTCTCTTCACCTGTATTTTACAGTTTTGATGGTAAAGAGTGTTCTTGACACGGGTCTGTAGTTTGCTTCATTTGTAATTAGTAGTACGTTTCTTCTGCCTCTTCTTTCCTTCCTTATTTAATTTTCACATGGAGGTGAGAAATAGTTTACATAATTTTGCTCTTTGATTTCCTCTTCTGCTTTCACATTTCTTTTTAATATTCTGTCTCTCCAACATATTTGAGAGCATCCTCTTGGATTTTTAATTTTATAGCATTTGTTAATAACTATATGGATTGTTTTTGGTTGTTTTTGTCTTGTTTCATCGCCTATTGAATTAACTGTTTAATTATATATTCTTCTTTGGAGGTGTTCCCAAACATAGTTTCTTAGTTCTTTACTTTTGATTTTGTCTGTCAAGCTGGCTCCCATGATTTATCTGATACATTTCACTTCTGTGGCATTTAACTTATTCTTTTTATTCTACCTTTTACTCCCTGTGGAGCATAGGTCTTCAACAAACACTTTCCAAGATGTTCTGTTTCTTACCATTCTTTTAAGATCATTCCATGTCTTCCCCAACATCTTCATCTCTGCTTCCATCTGTCTTCTCCAAGAATTCCTAGGTCTTTCTCTTTGTCTTTTTCCATGGGGATTCCAAAAAAGGACCTGTTGTGAAATACTCTCAGCTGGCTTCCGCAGTGTGTGTCCTATCCAGCACCATCGTCTTTGCTGTATCTCTGGTACATTTTCATAATTCGTTGTTAGTGATTTTGTCCTGCCTTTTCCATCCTTCTATTCTGCGTAAACATCCATTAATGAAAGTCTGTATCTTCATGATTGTAATTTTTGTTGCTCTCTATGTTTTGTAGTCTTATAATACGACTAACTTAACATTGGAGTTGAACATTTTTATTTTAGTTTTAACCTAATTTCTTTGGACTTACATGTGTTTCTCAGTGGAAGAAATGCTCCTTTTGCTTTTGATATCCTTATTTTGGTATCATTTTCTGTTCCTTCCTCTTTGTCTATATTACTGCCAAGATATATGTAAGATTGTACATTTAGTAGAGTTATTTCTCCTATTTTTATTTGGTTATTGCCAACTGCATTAATTCTCATAATTTTGTTCTTATCTCTATTTTCAGTCCCATCTGTTGTGAACTCTCATCAAGTATGCTCATTTTATCTTGCATCTGTTGATGGTTGTGTGATAGGAGAGCTATGTCTAAATAATGAATTAGCTTGGTCAGTGACCACTGAATTCCATTTCTATTGTTTTGAGTTATTTTCATAATCCAATCTATGGCCAGTAGAAAGAGAAATGGAGATAGAAGGTATCCCTGACTTACTCTTGTTTTTATTTCAAATGCTTTTGTAATCTGCCTTTCATGCACCACACTACATTTCATTTTTCATACATTGTTTTTATCAGATTAATGAACTTTGTGGGGATTCCGAATTTACTCAGCAACTTCCAAAGCATTCCTCTGTCTAAACTATGAAATGCCTTTTTGTAATCTATGAATCCAATATAAAGTGGGGACTATAGTTCTAAACTTTGTTCAATTATTATTCATAGGGTAGTTATTTGATCAGCACATGATCTGTTATTCCTAAAACCTGCTTGTTCATCTCTCAAATGTTTCTCTATAGTCTGTTTTAGTCTCTCCAGTATGATTCTGCATAATATTTTTTTCTGGCACTGACAGTAGCATATTTCCCCTATAATTTGTGCACTCCTGTAAACTTTAGTAGTTTGATCATATAACCTTCTTTCCAGTCTTAGATATTTCTTCCCTCTCCCAAATTTTATCCAATAGATTATGTAATGTCTTGTTTGAAGTGTTAATGTCTGCTTTGATGACTTCCGAAGGAATTTTATCTGGTTCTGTGGCTTTACCATTTTTTAATAGCTTGATGGATTTCATTATTTCTTCCTTGCTTGGTTTTCCACAGTTAATGTGTAACTCTTCTTCTGCTGGCAGTATATCTGGAGGGTTATTTGAGCAAAATCTGTTCAAAAGTTCTTCAAAGTGCTCTTTCCATCTCTCTTTTTGTTCCTTTATATTACTAAGCTTATCTTTAATAAAGGCATTGATCTGGTTTTATTTTCCACTTAATTTCTGTGTGTACAGTTCTTTCATATTCCCTTTATTTGCTGCTTTCTCTGCCCTTTAACTAGTTCATCTATATATTTCCTCTTATCCCTTTTAATGCATCTTCTCACTTTTTTGTTCACCTCTGTGTAAGCTTCCTGTGTCTTGACTTTATTACTTCTTGTTTTGCTTTTATTTATGTCTGCTTTCTTGTTCTTTCTTTCTTTAATTTTATCCAGGGTCTCTGCTGTCATCCATGCCTTATTCTGACATTCACTTTTCCCCCAGCGTTTCTTCAAATGTCTCTTTCCATATATTCTTTACCTGTTTCCAATGATCTTCTATATTTATTGTATTTTCTAGTTGTTGGAGGACTTGGTATTTTTTTTATATTGTGACTGCAAATTTATCTTTAATTCCTTGTTCTTTAAGAAATTCTACATTGAAATATTTTCTACCCTTATTTGTTGTAGTATATTTTTAGTTTAAGTTTGGCTAGCAGAAAATGATGGTCTGAAGCCATATCTGCTCCTCTATATACTTTTATTTTCTGTAAGGATGACTTCTACTTATTATTAATACATATGTGGGCAATTTGATTCTCCATTCTGTGATCTAGTGGCACCCATGTAGCTTTATGTATTCTTTTTATGTTGGAATATTGTTCCTCCTAGGTTCATTTGATTAAGAGCACAGAAGTTCACGAATATATATATCTATTCTCATTTATATCTCCAAGTCCATGTTTTCCCATAATCTCTTCAAAACCTCTGTTGTCTGATCCTACTTTTGCATTTAGATATCCCATCAAGATTATAATATCCTTGGCTCGTCTTGCATCCATCTGACATTGTAGCTGTTTATAGAAGTCATCTTTAACTAAATCATCCTTATCGTTAGTTGGTGCATAGCATTGGATAATGTGTAATTTTATTTTGTTTTTGGTAGTTT
Source organism: Megaustenia siamemsis (assembly GCA_032433765.1). NCBI lineage: Eukaryota > Metazoa > Mollusca > Gastropoda > Stylommatophora > Ariophantidae > Megaustenia > Megaustenia siamemsis. The sequence goes on along the minus strand of JAVIAB010000047.1, from coordinate 52,796,241 downwards.
TAAATGTTGCTCTCATTAGTCTTGGCCCTACTGCTTCCGATTCTATTAGTGTCTTCTGTGCTTTCCTTGATAACATTATGATAACTCCTTGACTATGTTGTGCTCCAGGTTCCCAGTGTCCAGATGATAAAATCATTTCTCCTGTATTTAGTTTTATTCTTTCCATTCCTAACCATCTTGTTTCACACAGTCCTAGAATATCTATTTTATAATTTCTAATTTCTGCTACTACCTGTGCAGCTTTTTCTTGTTCATTTAGGGTACATACATTCAGGTGCCAAATCTGGAGGATTTCCTGGTAGACAAAAGGTGAGTCTGCAACCCGGACTCCTTACGGCTTTCTCTGAATTGTGTCATACATCTCTTAGACAGAAAACCTTTATCTTACCTGGATGGCAGAATTACTTTTATTCTTTTCTTTGACTTGTCCATATTTGTGAAGTTTTGTAGGCTTATCTTTTTACAGTACAGGATAGCCAGTCCAAATCCAACTCTCCTTAGTTGCCTCTTAGGAAAATATATTATAGGGAACAATGCCACTATTCTTAACTCCCCTTTTGTGCCTCGCAGCGCACGTGCACATTTAACTTATTAGTTTTTCCAAAATCTACCTTTCAAGTAAAACATTGATAACTCAACATTGTTATTTTTCTTTTTTTAAAAATATGTTGTCTCTCTCTCTCTCTCTCTCTCTCTCTGCGATCAAGACTCAATCAGTGTAGAATTCCAGACTCTCTCATGAAGTCAGCTGTCAGTTTGAGTGAATCGATTGCCCCATATAGTTTCTCTTCCAGGGAGGTGGGTGTGGACCACATTGCTCTTCTCAGGTCTGTGTACTGGGGCAATCCTGTAGAACATGTTTTGTAATCATATTGTCCAGTGTACAGTGGCATTGGCTGGTTGTACCTATTTTGAATTTGGTGAACATGTGATTTGTCATTCTATTATGGCCAGTGCGTAGGCGAAGTATGATGACTTGATCCCTCCTTGATAGTTGGTAGTATCCGTCACATGTAATATGTTGTGATTTCTTTCTTTGTCAATAATGCTATCATTTTACCAAAAATTTGGCTTGCTTTTCTGCATCATAAGTCCACTCTTCCATTGCTTGGAGATAGGAGACAAATATAAAATATACAATATGTTGAATATCACGTGATGATGCAAGAAGAGCTACAGAAAAGTAAATCTATAGAAAGTTGAGACAAACTACAACATTTCTGCAAAAACCTTCATCAGCTACATAACAACAGATAATATTATAAAAAAAAAAAACAAAAAGCAGGAAAGTACAAATCTTAAAATGGATAAAGAGGTCTAATTATAGTGTATAACGTAATGTTCTTAATACCATTTTGTGTTTATTTTACACATCTACCACTGCTTGCTTGTTGTCATGTCACATGACAGCAATGGTATATGAGATCTTCTGACACTAATTTCATTAATTATTTATTTGCCACTGATCAACTTGTTGAAATAAATTTTCTTATTTGAAATTTTACTGAACCATCTTAGAGGTCATCTTTTTTATTTTATTTTACTGTTTCATCTGATTGCTGTTGGATGCTCTTTCTTTCTTTGCTGTTTCATCTTATTGCAGTTTGATGCTCTTTTCTGTTTCTGCTGTTTCATCTGATTGCTGTTGGATGCTGTTTTATTTTTTGCTGTTTCATCTGATGCTGTTGATGCTATGTCAAAATTATTTCATTTCTTGTTTTTGAATGAAACTCAGAATTGGTCAGACATCTACTTTTCTTGTTAATATCTTTGCCATTGCATGTCAAACCTTCTTGTTACGTTCAAGCATTCTTCTGTGATGGGTCATTCTAGTGGTAGTGAATCTTTTTTTTGTAGTCATATTTTCATTAAAAAAAGACATTTAAATAAAGTAAATTGAATTCACATTTAGCCTGCTTCTTTTTGTTGTTTTTGCTGTTGCTTTTGTTTTAATATGAAGAGGTGTTGAATATCAACTCCACAGAGAAATGTTTGAGGCAAATGAAAGTAAAATATTTAGGGTGATCTTCTATAGTGTTAAAAGAGCACCTAAACGATTTCTCATAGGTTTTAGAAAATAAGAAGAGGCCTGTGGTGGATATTATTGAACACATGCTGCAAACACAACTTCAATGTGTGAAAACCTACTTTACCCAATACAAGCCAGCCAAGAGCAATAGTGTCTAGATGACTAATACACATTTTATTTACAATTTACTGTAATTTCAAATATATTTTAACTGCACAACGACTTTAAATAGCTTCATTTTCTTACTGAGGCAGAAGTTGTCTCCCGAGTGATAAAAAAAGAGGACGACAACTTTAAATTCTAGAAAGAAATTAACAATAATTTATTTCATTCTGGACACTTGGCTGCTGAGTCGAGATGAGGATAACTTGAAAATATTGTAACAACAAGAGAAAGTGTTAGAGTGCAAGATACCAAGAGGAAGACCCAGAAGAAGATGGATAGATGCAGTGAAAGATACATGTAACAACAAAGGAAAATCACTAATTCAGACAATTCGAGCAGCTCAAGAATGACAAATGATATAAACCGCTAACCTTTATGGTATCAGTGAAAAGAAGAAGATTATTTGTAATAACACAAGGAAACTACAACTCTGCAGTTGACAACTCAAATGTATGGGCTGGGGATGTAGAGAAAGGCAGTAACAGGGAAACCTTATCATTGAGAGATGGAGAGAGACAGTTTAAAGTCATAATGTTAAGAGAGAGAAAGAAAGTTACCAAAATAATCCTGGCTTTAAAAGACAAAGATTAAAATGACATGATTATAAGAGATGAAGTTTAAAATAATTGAGTTAAGAGAGTGGGAGAGAGTTTATATTTCTAGCTTACAAAATTTAACATTTAAAAATCCAAGAATGACCAGAGAGACAATTAAAATACTAGCATCAAGAAAAACGCATTAAAAAATCTTAATGTGTAAAGAAATAGTTTAAAAAGCTAGTATTAACAAAGAAACATTTAAAATCCTAATATGTAAATGAATGCATTTAAAAATCCTTTTATGAAAAGAGAGAAAGACAATTACAGGTCAGACATTCAAATAGAGAGACAGTCAATTTTTTTCTTTACATTTTTAAACTGCGAATCAAGTTCTAAATAGTTTATAAAACGTGTAGTATGTGGTGTTACATTAAGCGTTGTTCATTTCTTCTTGCTGTGGAAGTCAAAGTTAAAGAAAGGAGAATAACTTCTAATCTTTGAAAGAAATTATTACTATTTTGATATTTGCAACCACACATTAAAGAAAGATACATCTCTTTTAGTTTGAGAAGATAAAGATAATGTATTTATACAAAGATTTTAAAAGTGGGGTATATATTTTGTGAAAGAATATTCTTTGGAGGGTAATATACAAAATAATGCCACCTAAAATAATTTGCAATATATATTTATTTATACAATTTTTGCAATGCTTAACATTATAGGAGTTGCTTCCCTTTTAATAAAAGAAGATAACTGTTAATTTCTAAAGCGGACGTGAATTTATTAATTTTTTCATCAACAATTCAACGGCAGAACACTTTCTTGCATTTAAGTTTGATATTTTAGAACGAACCGTGCCTGTAAATATTATGCAACTTTTGAATATACATTCTTCAAAGAATTATGATTTTTCTTAGCTGATAATCAACTGATTAAAGTTTCTAAGCATTTTTATAGATTACAGCAGCAAAAGAAGTTAGGTTACAAAAATTATGCCGTCTGGTCACTTCAACTGTAGAGTAGAGAAGAGATAACATTAAAATATTGTAACAACAAGAGAAATGTTGCAGAGAGACAGAGAAAGATATCAATAACACAAGGACAAATACTATACATTTGAAAAATCAAAATTGTGGTAGATAAAGGGAGGGGTGTTGGAGATAGACAATTACACGAAATTCATGTCACTGGGAGAGGGAGGGAGGCAGCTTAAAATCCTAACATTAAGAGAGAGAGTGGCGGTTATAAAAAATTTCATGAACAACTGATTGTGGTTTCAGAACATTATCTCTGGACAGGTTATGAAATCATTGGTTTGACTATCTTCACTGATGAGGCACGGTTTCGTCTCACCTATTATGTCAACAAATAAGAACAATCGTGTGTGGATCAGTAAAAACAGCACGAATTATATCAAGTACCCCTTATTGATCGGAAAGTCGCATGCGGATAATAATGAAACATTTTTCAATCCAACAACCAACTCAGAACGTTATCCTACTTTAAGCCTGGAATTATTCATAGACCACCTTACAGAGCGGGAAATTAAAGAAACTTGGTTTCAGCAAGATGGGGCAAGAGCAAACACAATTGCAAACATCACCTACTTATTAAGAAAACGTATTTGCAAATTGCATTATTTCACTTGGAATATGGCCTGCTCTTTCACCAGACCTAACCCTGTTTAATCATTATCTGGGGGAGGGTGTGGTGAGTTGAAAATATAATGTTTATCAAAACAATCTGCAGACAGGTAATGACCTGAAGACAGAAATAGTCACCCAGAGCGAACAAATATCATCGGTCATTATCCAAGTAGGTTTTCGAAAACAGGAAGTGGCCTGTGGTGGATATTTTGAAATATATAGATCCAGAAGATTTTCGAAAATAGTAAGAGACAAGTCTCAGAATGTCTTGAGGCCTGCTGTGGAAATTTTGAATACATGCTGTGAACACATCTCCATCGTGTGAACTTCTTTGCCCAATACAAGCCAGCCAAGAGCAGTAGTATGTAGACTAATGACACACATTTCTGTTATTTAAGGAAGATAACTTTTGATTTAAAAATAAATAATTAATATTTGCAACTACAAATTAAGTAAGGATACATTTCTTTTAGTTTGATCCAGTAATAATTGTCATTTCTTATAGATATTTTTTCAGGAAACTGCAGAGTTGATGTAAAAACTATTTATTTGGAAAGTGATATGCATAAGAAAAATGCCTCAAATAATTTACATCATATCCATAAACACCTATTTTTACCATTAATCTAACAGGAGTTGCTTCCCTTTTAAAAAACAAGATAACTTTTAGTTTCTTAAGCAGATTATATATTAAACTGCTGCATCACCAGTCAACGACACATCCCCACCAACTACCAAGGAGAAGCGCAGCTCAAAACAAAAGAAAACAGAACAAATAACAAAGGAGCACACACAGCAGCAGACTTCCAGAACAGATTCAGAAGATGAACCTAGAAGACAGAAACTCTCAGAATTACAACACACAACCAACACAAGAACTTCCACAAAACGAAGACAAACGATGGACAAACACAAACTACTATACAGAGTGGAACGACAGGGAAGTGGAGCTTGGAAACGAACATGACCAGCCACCCCAAGTCAACGACTCCGACTACGAGTACGATCTAGATTATCAGTGACACCCTCATGCCTTTTGAGGGCAAAAAGATAAAACGTTTTCTAAAATGGTTTCCATGTATACAATAAATAACATTTGGTAAATAAAAGTCCCTAAATAAAATTGTTACTTATACTACTACTACTACTTCTACTACTACTACTACTACTACTACTACTACTACTACTACTACTACTACCACCACTACTACTACCCCCCCCCCCCCCCCAAAAAAAAATATCAAAAATCAAGATTGTATATTAACATTTTCATCAACAAGTTCATCGGTAGAATATTATTTTTGCATTTCAGTTAGAACGAATCGTGCCTGTAAATATTATGCAACATTTAAATATATGTTCTTCAAATAATAATTATATTTCTTAGCTGATAATCAACTGATTAAAATTTCTAAGCATTTTTATAGATGACAGGTGCAAAAGAATTTAATTTACAAAAATTGGCTAATGCCGTCTCATGATTTCACTGTAGAGTCGAGAAGAGACAATGTTAGAGAGAGAGAGAGAGAGGTATCAATAACACAAGGAAAATACTATGCAGTTGACATTTCAAAATTGTAGTAGAAAAAGGGAGGGGAGTTGGAGATAGACAATAACACATAATTCATGTCACTGGGAGAGGGAGAGAGGCAGTTTAAAATCCTAACAAGAGAGAGAGAGAGAGCAAAAACGAGAGATGCAGTTATATATATTAAACATTTAGATATAGATTGAAGAGAGATTAATGAGAGAGAGAGACGTAGTTTAAATTTCCAGCAGTAATAGATATAGTGTAAATGTAGGAGTTAAGAGAGTCGAGAGAGTTTATATTTCTAGCATCAAAAGTTAACCTTTTGAAAATCCTAGAATGACCAGAGAGACAATTTAAAGTATTAGCATGAAGATGAAAGCAGTTTAAAATCTTAGTATGAAAAGGGATAAATTGAAAAGTCCTACTATTAAGAAAGAAACAGTTAATGATGCTAATATGAAAATGAATGCAGCTTAAAATCTTGTTATGAAAATAGCGATAGACAATTACATCTCAAGCATTAAAATAGAGAAACAGTCATTCTTTTTAATTTTTTAAAATTGATAATCAAGTTCTGAATAGTTTATCAAACTTGTAGTAACAATTGTTATATAGGGTGTTTTGTGTATAATGTCTCTGTGCGGTGACTCGATCAATATATAGAAAAGAAAGAGGGAGCATGGGTCTACATAGAGTACCCAAAAAATAACACTAGGGATATGGAAAAAATAGAAACAGGGAAATATTATCACAATTACGATGCAGAAATGTAAGTAATAAAGTTGGCAATAGAAAAACTGCTGAACAGTAATCTTAGCCCACAGCCTGTACAGTTTTTGACACTTGAAAGATCAGTGCTCCAGGCACTGCAATCCAGAAAGTTGCTACATCTGCAAACTTTATTGCCTGAACTCTACAAACACCACAGGAATGTCCTGCATTGGATCCCACCTCACTATGGAATACCAGGAGCCTAGAGAGCAGATCAGATTTCAAAAGAAGGTGCAACAGGCCCACAACCAGATGCGCCAGTTACATACCATCATAAGATACAGATAATCAAATCAATCAGAAGATCAAATGCTCCAAATCAGGATGCCTTTCATTATATGAATAGATGGGAACAAGTTATCATTATACGCATTAGAACAGGATACAATTGACTCCACAGTCACGTGTCTACAAAATTCAAGATCATACCTCAACTACATGTACATGTGGACAGGCGCCCCTAACAGCGGAACGCATATTTCAAGAATACAGTGAATATAGTAGACTGAGGAAAGTCCATTTATACCATTAATACAAAACTACAGACAAGACTATATGCACCACTGCAAGAATGACAAAAGACGGTAACATTTATACAGGAAACGACATTGAATATATAGACAATACTTCAGGCGAACGAAAGATAGATATATAGATCCAGAAGATTTTTGAAAATAGTAAGAGACAAGTCTCAGAATGTCTTGAGGTCTGCAGTGGAAATTTTGATCACATGCTGTGAACACATCTCCATCGTGTGAACTTCTTTACCCAATACAAGCCAGCCAAGAGCAGTAGTATGTAGACTAATGACACAAATTTCTGTTACTTAAGGAAGATAACTTTTGATTTAAAAATAAATAATTAATATTTGCAACTACAAATTAAGTAAGGATACATTTCTTTTAGTTTGATCCAGGAATAATTGTCATTTCTTATAGATATTTTTTCAGGAAACTGCAGAGTTGATGTAAAAACTATTTATTTGGAAAGTGATATGCATAAGAAAAATGCCTCAAATAATTTACATCATATCCATAAACACCTATTTTTACCATTAATCTAACAGGAGTTGCTTCCCTTTTAAAAAACAAGATAACTTTTAGTTTCTTAAGCAGATTATATATTAAACTGCTGCATCACCAGTCAACGACACATCCCCACCAACTACCAAGGAGAAGCGCAGCTCAAAACAAAAGAAAACAGAACAAATAACAAAGGAGCACACACAGCAGCAGACTTCCAGAACAGATTCAGAAGATGAACCTAGAAGACAGAAACTCTCAGAATTACAACACACAACCAACACAAGAACTTCCACAAAACGAAGACAAACGATGGACAAACACAAACTACTATACAGTGTTGAACGACAGGGAAGTGGAGCTTGGAAACGAACATGACCAGCCACCCCAAGTCAACGACTCCGACTACGAGTACGATCTAGATTATCAGTGACACCCTCATGCCTTTTGAGGGCAAAAAGATAAAACGTTTTCTAAAATGGTTTCCATGTATACAATAAATAACATTTGGTAAATAAAAGTCCCTAAATAAAATTGTTACTTCTACTACTACTTCTACTACTACTACTACTACTACTACTACTACTACTACTACTACTACTACTACTACTACTACTACTACTACTACTACCACCACTACTACTACCCCCCCCCCCCAAAAAAAAAAAAATATCAAAATCAAGATTGTATATTAACATTTTCATCAACAAGTTCATCGGTAGAATATTATTTTTGCATTTCAGTTAGAACGAATCGTGCCTGTAAATATTATGCAACATTTAAATATATATATTCTTCAAATAATAATTATATTTCTTAGCTGATAATCAACTGATTAAAATTTCTAAGCATTTTTATAGATGACAGGTGCAAAAGAATTTAATTTACAAAAATTGGCTAATGCCGTCTCATGATTTCACTGTAGAGTCGAGAAGAGACAATGTTAGAGAGAGAGAGAGGCATCAATAACACAAGGAAAATACTATGCAGTTGACATTTCAAAATTGTAGTAGAAAAAGGGAGGGGAGTTGGAGATAGACAATAACACATAATTCATGTCACTGGGAGAGGGAGAGAGGCAGTTTAAAATCCTAACAAGAGAGAGAGAGAGCAAAAACGAGAGATGCAGTTATATATATTAAACATTTAGATATAGATTGAAGAGAGATTAATGAGAGAGAGAGACGTAGTTTAAATTTCCAGCAGTAATAGATATAGTGTAAAATGTAGGAGTTAAGAGAGTCGAGAGAGTTTATATTTCTAGCATCAAAAGTTAACTTTTTGAAAATCCTAGAATGACCAGAGAGACAATTTAAAGTATTAACATGAAGATGAAAGCAGTTTAAAATCTTAGTATGAAAAGGGATAAATTGAAAAGTCCTACTATTAAGAAAGAAACAGTTAATGATGCTAATATGAAAATGAATGCAGCTTAAAATCTTGTTATGAAAATAGCGATAGACAATTACATCTCAAGCATTAAAATAGAGAAACAGTCATTCTTTTTAATTTTTTAAAATTGATAATCAAGTTCTGAATAGTTTATCAAACTTGTAGTAACAATTGTTATATAGGGTGTTTTGTGTATAATGTCTCTGTGCGGTGACTCGATCAATATATAGAAAAGAAAGAGGGAGCATGGGTCTACATAGAGTACCCAAAAAATAACACTAGGAATATGGAAAAAATAGCAACAGGGAAATATTATCACAATTACGACGCAGAAATGTAAGTAATAAAGTTGGCAATAGAAAAACTGCTGAACAGTAATCTTAGCCCACAGCCTGTAGAGTTTTTGACACATGAAAGATCAGTGCTCCAGGCACTGCAATCCAGAAAGTTGCTACATCTGCAAACTTTATTGACTGAACTCTACAAACACCACAGGAATGTCCTGCATTGGATCCCATCTCACTATGGAATACCAGGAAACTAGAGAGCAGATCAGATTTCAAAAGAAGGTGCAACAGGCACACAACCAGATGCGCCAGTTACATACCATCATAAGATACAGATAATCAAATCAATGAGAAGATCAAATGCTCCAAATCAGGATGCCTTTCATTATATGAATAGATGGGAACAAGTTATCATTATACGCATTAGAACAGGATATAATTGACTCCACAGTCACGTGTCTACAAAGTTCAAGATCGGTACCTCAACTACATGTACATGTGGACAGGCGCCCCTAACAGCGGGACGCATATTTCAAGAATACAGTGAATATAGTAGACTGAGGAAAGTCCATTTATACCATTAATACAAAACTACAGACAAGACTATATGCACCACTGCAAGAATGACAAAAGACGGTAACATTTATACAGGAAACGACATTGAATATATAGACAATACTTCAGGCGAACGAAAGATAGATATATAGATCCAGAAGATTTTCGAAAATGGTAAGAGACAAGTCTCAGAATGTCTTGAGGTCTGCAGTGGAAATTTTGATCACATGCTGTGAACACATCTCATCCGTGTGAACTTCTTTACCCAATACAAGCCAGCCAAGAGCAGTAGTATGTAGACTAATAACACAAATTTCTGTTATTTAAGGAAGATAACTTTTGATTTAAAAATAAATAATAAATAATTAATATTTGCAACTACAAATTAAGTAAGGATACATTTCTTTTAGTTTCATCCAGTAATAATTGTCATTTCTTATAGATATTTTTCAGGAAACTGCAGAGTTTATGTAAAAACTATTTATTTGGAAAGTGATATGCATATGAAAAATACCTCATACAATTTACATCATTTCCATATACACCAATTTGTACCATTAATCTAACAGGAGTTGCTTCCCTTTTAAAAAACAAGATAACTTTTAGTTTCTTAAGCAGATTATATATTAAACTGCTGCATCACCAGTCAACGACACATCCCCACCAACTACCAAGTAGAAGCGCAGCTCAAAACAAAAGAAAACAGAACAAATAACAAAGGAGCACACACAGCAGCAGACTTCCAGAACAGATTCAGAAGATGAACCTAGAAGACAGAAACTCTCAGAATTACAACACACAACCAACACAAGAACTTCCACAAAACGAAGACAAACGATGGACAAACACAAACTACTATACAGAGTGGAACGACAGGGAAGTGGAGCTTGGAAACGAACATGACCAGCCACCCCAAGTCAACGACTCCGACTACGAGTACGACCTAGATTATCAGTGACACCCTCATGCCTTTTGAGGGCAAAAAGATCAAACGTTTTCTAAAATGGTTTCCATGTATACAATAAATAACATTTGGTAAATAAAAGTTCCTAATTAAAATTTTTACTTCTACTACTACTACTACTATTACTACTACTACTACTACTACTACTACTACTACTGCTACTACTACTACTACTACTACTACACTCACTACTACTACTACTACTACTACTACTACTACCACCACTTCTACTACCCCCCTCCCCTCCTCTTTCTCCCCCCCCCAAAAAAAAAATATCCAAAAAAAGAACGGTAGAACACTTTTTTTTGCATTTCAGTTAGAACGAATCGTGCCTGTAAATATTATGCAACATTTAACTATATATTCTTCAAATAATAATTATTTTTCTTAGCTGATAATCAACTGTTTAAAGTTTCTAAGCGTTGTTATAGATCACAGGTAAAAAGGAAGTTAATTTACAACATTTGCTGATGCCATCTCATCATTTCACTGTAGAGTCTAGAAGAGACAATGTTAGAGAGAAAGAGAGAGGTATCAATAACACAAGGAAAATACTATGCAGTTGAAATTTCAAAATTGTAGTAGAAAAAGGGAGGGGAGTTGGAGATAGACAATAACACATAATTCATGTCACTGGGAGAGGGAGAGAGGCAGTTTAAAATCCTAACATTAAGATATATATATATATATATATATATATAGAGAGAGAGAGAGAGAGCGAAAAAGAGAGATGCAGTTATATATATTAAACATTAAGATATAGATAGAAGAAAGAGAATGAGAGAGGGCAGTTAAAATTTCTAGCCGTAATAGAGGGAGATTAAAATGTAGGAGTTAAGAGAGTTGAGAGAGTTTATATTTCTAGCTTCAAAAGTAAACCTTTTGAAAGAAAAAAAGAAAACCTTCCTAAAATGACTATAGAGGCAATTTAAAATACTAGCATGAAGAAAAAAGTAGTTTAAAATCCTAGTATGAAAAGATATACATTTAAAAATCCTACTATTAAGAAAGAAGCAGACAATAATACTTATATGAAAATGAAAGCTTAAAATCCTGTTGACATTCACACATTCACACATTCACACATACGAGACAAATTAATGCAATACACAAGGAAACTACCTGACGTCGACTGGGAAAAACTTTACGCAGAACTCACACTAGCTGACAAAACAGAGGCAGTACAAGAAGTGAGAAGTACAAATCTCCGTCGCCTGACGGCCTCACAATATAATTCTTGCAACATTTCTTTCCTCTCTTAGGCTCTCTTCTCCTCAAAATATACACAGACGTCATTCACAAAGAAATAACTTACTCTAAGCCTAAACATGTCTTACATAACATTGCTCCGAAAAGACAACACAGACAAGTAGCTTGTTAAAAACTGCACCCCCATTTCCCTACTTAACACAGACTACAACATTCTTACAAAAGCATTAACAAACTCAAACCTTTCATGACAACACTCCTTCATAAAGGCCAACAGTGTAATGTACAAGAGAGACACATTCACCAGCACACACACTTTATGCAAGACATTATAAAGTACAATCATGACAAAGACAGCCAGTCTTCTATCCTATCTCTCGACCAAGAAAAAGTCTTCCAGAGAAGCTCAGTCCTAGCCCCCACAAAACACTACAGAACAGCAACATAGGAGGACGCTTCATACAATGGATACACATCTTTTATTCTAGACATCAAAGTAAAGTGCTAGTCAACCATTCGTTCACAGAGATATTCAGGCTAACTAGATCGGTTCGACAGGGTGTTCCCTCTCTCTTCTACTTTAGACGCTGACCATAAAACCGTTCCTTGAGAGTATCAGACGAGACAGTTCCATAAAGGGCACATTCATGTCAGGGAAAGGAGAGAAGAAATTGTTAGCGTATGCTGACGTCACTGTCTTCTTTCCATCAAACACTAGATCAATAGACAGCATCCTCGTTACATTCACAGAATTTGGACAATTTAAAAAAGAATAAGAAAAAAGTGGTATGGTAACAGCTTTACGTGGTAATTAACAAAGCAAAAGTCGATGTTTCGGCCAAGTAGGCCTTCAGTTGAAACAACAAACAGCAACACATATATATATATATATATATATATATATATATATATATATATATATATATACATATATATATATATATGTATATATATATATATATATATATATATATATAAGGATATATACACACATCTCACTTGGAGCGGTCGCTGATGGGGAAGAAGATGGTGTCGTCGGCGTATGCTTGAGTTTTTGTTTTCCTCCAGGTATAAATTTACAGCTGATGGAGTTGTCTTTTCTTCTCGATTAGCGGCTCTAAGACTATGAGGTAGAGCAGCGGAGTCAGAGGGCATCCTTGTTTGACGGGCCTGGTTAGTCTGAAGGAATCCGTGAGTGTGCGATTTACAAGGACAAGGCACTCAGGTCTGGAGTACAGGATGTTGATGCATCGTCGAAAGTTGTCTCCCATATTGCAGTTGCGCAGCGTTTTCTGTAAGTAGGAGTGTACGACGCCCTGTCAAAAGCCTTTTCTTGGTCCAAGGATAGAATCGATGAAGGAATGTTTCTTATATGTGTGTAGGTGATGATGTATCGTATGAAGTGGTTGTTTTTATTTTAGCCTTGGATGTGGCATTGCTGGTCTTCGGGGACGAGTGAGAACATGAACGGCTTTAGCTTATTCGTCAGGGACTTTGTCAGTATTTTATAGTCTACGTTGAGCAGCGATATCGGTCTGTAGTTTGTTACTTGTGTCTTCTCTATATTGTTCTTCATGAGTAAGAAGATGTATGACACGCTGATCCTCGGAGGTAAATGTCCTTTGTGGAAGGAATCCTTAAAAACCTTCAGCAGGAGTGTTTCTATGAAGGGGAAAAAATATTTATAGAACTCCGCAGTGAGTCTGTTCCAGGCGTTTTATCCTTATGCGAGGTTTTGAGAATTATCTTTCTTTTATATTTCTTAATACTTTCGTTTTCCCAGCTCTCGTATACATAAGTAAGGGTGAACACTACATTTGTTTTGAAAATTCTAAGCTTTGTTTTTGTGCTGAGTAATTTTGATTTCCATATTGTCCCTAGTTTTCGAAAGTCATTGCTGCCTTTACTCTTCCGATTCTAATGCATGTATTTGTGTCTTCATCTTAATCTATGCAGCTTCTGAGTTATACCTAGTGATTTATTTCATCAAATGCTATTTCTTCTAGGTTCATTTTTATCTGGATTTATTTAATTGTTGTGGTTGATTCCAAGTCATATTATGTTAGTCTTTAGTACGAACTGGCGTCACCGAAGTCCCATTCCCATATCTGCTCTGCCGCCCGTTCCAGCAACCATAGAAATGTTCATCCACTGATGGTTCATGTCCTGTATTGATTGACCGTGTTGGGTTCCTTCCTGCTTTCGTCCTTCATGACGCCGTGTTCCGCCATTCTTTTGATCCATGGGTTATTCTCAGCTTTCTTGTAGCCATCCTGTGACAGGTGTTCTTTTAAAGCCCTCATTATGTGATACATGTCAGTTTTGTAATATTTGTTGCGTAATTGCAGACCCCGCCAACTTTTCGGTTATTTCATTGCCACGAACATCCGAGTGTCCAGGGCAGTATATTTCCAGCTTGGTTGCGAACAAGAGACATGTGGAGTAGGTGCACCCATTGCCTGTGGAGTATGTTCTTGTCAATCCGACGAAACATCCTTAGTCCGTCAAATCAATCGCGAAGACCACATATGTTGTTGGTCTCTTAACCAGCTAAGTGATAGCTCCCGTCAAGCCACAATCTCATAAATTTGCTGGAGGTTATAGTCTTGTGGGCTTCTGCACCTTTATCTATCATCTTTCCATTAGATTACACAACAAAATACCAACCACTCCGAACATCTCTTGTGACCAAACCATCAGTGTAAATGATCAGGTCTCAAACTTGGGAGTGAAGCAGCAGTAAATATTCTGCTACCAATTGATGATGTGACATTTGTTTTTTCTTACACTGTTTTCACATAACTACTGATAAGAATTATTATGCCTACAAGGTCAAGATCCTCTTTATGAGACTCAAGTAACTATTCAATGCCTTTGGAACCTGTAAAGCATCACTGCTGTATGAAGTCGATGGCAGTTCCATAAAACAAGGGAGATGAAGTACATTCTTGCTTCTACCCTTTCATCAATCTGAAACCATTCACTAAGTCCTGCCTCTGAGTGAACTGTACAAGAGAAAGTATCACACTTTGCTGACGTTTGATATGGATTGTGTTTTAACTAACATGAATTCCCCTTTGTCAAAGTTTTAGTTGCAAGCACTGTATTAACGGCCTTAAATTTACAATCATTAAAGTTTAGTTTGAAGGTACTGTATTAACTGTCTTAAATTTACAAAGATTAAAGTTTAGTTTGAAGGTACTGTATTGACTGTCTTAAATTTACAAAGATTAAAGTTTAGTTTGAAGGTACTGTATTAGCTGTCTTAAATTTACAATCATTAAAGTTACAATTTGAAGGCACTGTACTAACTGTCTTAAATTTACAATCATTAAAGTTACAATTTGAAGGCACTGTATTAACTGTCTTAAATTTACGATTAAAGTTTAGTTTGCGGTAATGTATTAACGCTGTTAAATTTTCAAAGATTAAAAAGTTTAGTTTGAAGTACTGTATTAATGGTCATAAATTTTCAAAAATTAAAGTTTAGATGCAATACTGTATTAATGGTCTTACATTTCCAAAGATTAAAGTTTAGATGCAAATACTTTATTATTGGTTCTTACATTTCCAAAGATTAAATTTTAGTTTGAAGTACTGCATTAATGGTCTTACATTTCCAAAGATTAAATTTTAGTTTGAAGTACTGCATTAATGGTCTTACATTTCCAAAGATTAAAGTTTAGTTTGAAGTACTGCATTAATGGTCTTACATTTCCAAAGATTAGAAAGTTTAGTTTGAAGTACTGCATTAATGGTCTTACATTTCCAAAGATTAAAGTTTAGTTTCAAGTACTGCATTAATGGTCTCACATTTCCAAAGATTAAAGTTTAGTTTGATGTACTCTATGGCTGTTTTACATTTTCAAAGGTTAAAGTTTAAGTTACAAATACTGTATTAAATATATTAAGTTTTCCTCCATTAAAATTTAGCTTTTCAAATGCTGTAATAAATGTCTTACATTTGACTAAGCACGAGTTTAGTTGCAAGTACTCTATTAATTTAACTATGTCTAACATAGTCCTATATTTAAGGTAGGCATATTAGAGAGAAAGATCACAACATGTGAAATGACACAACCACTACTGGTTACTGTAAAATACAGAATAAGAAATGGTGAAACTCAGGTGGACTGTTGAAATCACAACTAGCACTAAATGCATAGAGACACAAATTTTGGATTATATGCATTAAACCACTGAACCAGTAACTTGCTGTGTACCTGCAAGAGTTGATAGACTGGTTTCAAGGCTCAAGGAAGACCAAAAGTCATACAGATAGACAATGTCACATAAAACCTAGCAGCAGTAAAGGTTAATAACTGTCAAATACAATACACTTAGACTCAGGACAAAAATATTGCAGCTCCTCACAATTCTTGGTGGTGCATGTGCATAAGTCAGTAAGTAATCTTTTATTTTAAGAAAATGTATTTTTGTGTAAGGTTATTCCAGCCTTTACTAAAAGCTTTATTGTTGCAGCTGAAGGCCTTCTTGGCTGAAATGTTCTACTTTTGTTTTCTCACCTACGTAAAGCTATTACCATAATATTTTTGGTTTGTTTCTCACCTACGTAAAGCTATTACCATACCACTTTTGGTTTGTTTCTCACCTACGTAAAGCTATTACCATACCACTTTTGGTTTGTTTCTCACCTACGTAAAGCTATTACCATACTACTTTTGGTTTGTTTCTCACCTACGTAAAGCTATTACCATACCACTTTTGGTTTGTTTCTCACCTACGTAAAGCTATTACCATACCACTTTTGGTTTGTTTCTCACCTACGTAAAGCTATTACCATACCACTTTTGGTTTGTTTCTCACCTACGTAAAGCTATTACCATACCACTTTTGGTTTGTTTCTCACCTACGTAAAGCTATTACCATACCACTTTTTCCTTTTTTTAATTTTCATTATTATAATCAGCTTTCCAGCAGCTCCACATTTCTTGATGCATCTTGATTCCTTTACCCAGTAACTAGTCTAATCTGGACAAATGGTTAGGGAAGACAATCCAGTACTGAAAAATGAAGCGTTGGAGTGTTGGGCCAAAAGTGGAAATATCAGAATTTTACTCCAAATCAGAACACAACACAACCACACTCACTTAACTTTCTTTTAGGGGTGGATGTAGAAGAGGCATACTCTTTTAGTCATCGCATCATCACTCTCTTGGTCACATAGTATATCTTCTTCTTAATGCCATTACTTCCCTTACTACAGGTCACATATCTATTTTATTCAGCTGAGATGACTGATGAACCCAATCTCAAACCCTGGGCTCTGTGTAAAAAGAGCCAATTTCACCTTTTAACAAGTAGACCTACTTTGCACCTGTATATATATGATTTTGTGTAATAAATAAATAAATGAACAATAGTTAATACAAATTAATGAAACAGATTCTTTATTTCTGAGAGCATGAGTAAACAATACAGAACATCACATCGAACAAGAGTGCGAACTGGTTGTCAGATGTCAGTAACAAATAATTGCTTTTGTTAAATTATATATTTGCACTTGATAAAAATACACAGATTTTGTTTACTTTCAAAATTAAATATGTCTAAAAGTTTTGATAACCTTTTACAAAATTCCTTGCAAAAAAATTGCATAGGATGACAAATAAATAAAATCATATATATAATGTGACATCATAATAGCATGAAGGAAGCTATTCAACAATAAAGTTCATGAACAAGAATTGTGGGTCTCATTGATTGCCCATGTCAAGGCATGAACAAGAATTGTGGGCCTCATTGATTGCCCATGTCAAGGCATGAACAATTAATTGAACAAAATCAAATATATAGAACAGCTTCACTGGGTATTAAAGTACTTTACATTTTAAATTGCACAGCTGCTTATTGCTATATCAAAGTGGTATTTTGGTTCTAATCTTGGAAATTTAACAGCATTTATGTATGAAGATGTCCTGATACTAGTACATTCTCCTTATTCTTATAAAAGATATTTTCTGTAAGGGGTTTCAATTTGTGAGACCACATACAGAATGTAAAATGTTTAGATAATGTAAATATGTGTGTGTGAATGATATTTTAGGAGTTAATGCTTGTAACAAAGAGGTCATAGATTGGTAAATCTGAGAGTTTTGGGGGATGCAATTATCTAATTTGTAATGACAAAAGTATTTATATTTTAAGATATGACTTCATCATTTTGAATGTATAACAGAAGAAATGTATTTTAACTTCTAGCAAAGACACAAATGAGCAAATTAACTAAAGTGTCAGTGATAAACAACTGTCTATGATGTCGAATATTCTTTCATGAAAAATTCTAGTAGTTTTTTATAAGTTTGTGAATGGTAAAGTTGTAGGATGACATTATTCTTCTTCTACCTTTTAGCTCCCAGTGGAGCGTAGGTCTTCAACAAACACTTTCCAAGTCGTTCTGTTTTTTGCAAATCTTTTAAGATCATTCCATGTCTTCCCCATCATCTTGATCTCTGCTTCGATCCAAGAATTCCTTGGTCTGCCTCTTTGTCTTTTCCCCTGGGGATTCCAAAAAAGGGCCTGTTGTGTAATATTCTCAGTTGGCTTCCGCAGCGTGTGTCCTATCCATCGCCATCGTCTTCGCTGTATCTCTTTATCCACTGGTATTTGACCGGTACATTTCCATAATTCCACGTTAGTGACTTTGTCCTGCCATTTCCATCACTTTATTCTGCGCAAGCATCCATTATTGAAAGTCTGAACCTTCTTGATTGTCAATTTAGTTATTCTCCATGTTTCACAGCCATATAATAGGACCGACTTAACATTTGAGTTGACAATTTTTATTTTTGTATTTAGCCTAATTTCTTTGGATTTCCATGTTTCCCAGTGCAATGAAAGCTCCTGTTGCTTTTGATATCCTTATTTTGGTATCATTTTCTGTTCCTCCCTCTTTATCTATATTACTGCCCAGATATATATAAGATTGCACGTCTAGTAGAGGTATTTCTCCTAGTTTTATTTGGTTATTGCCAACTGCATTAATTCTCATAATGTTGGTCTTATCTCTATTAATCTTTAGTCCTAGCTGTTGTGACCTCTCATCTAATATACTCATTTTATCCTGCATCTGTTGATGGCCGTGTGATAAGAGAGCTATGTCATCAGCAAAGTCAAAATCATCAAGTTGTTTGGTCAGTGACCACTGGATCCCATTTCTGTTGTTTTGAGTTATTTTCATAATCCAATCTATGGCCAGTAGAAAGAGAAATTCTTATTTCAAATGCTTCTGTAAGCTGTCCTTCATGCACCACACTACATTTTGTTCCTTCATACATTTTTTTTATCAGGTTAATAAACTTTATGGGGATTCCGTAATGACTCAGCAACTTCCAAAGCATTCTTCTGTCTAAACTATCAAATGCCTTTTCGTAATCTATGAATCCATATGAATCCGTGCGCTGCCGAGGCCCGAAAGGGGAGTAAAGAATAGCGGCGCTGTACCCTACCAGGCATGTTCGTAAGAGGCGAGAAAGGAGGGTTAGGCATGGGACTGGCTATCCCATACTGATATTTCACATCAGTCATTTAGACAGATATTTCACATCAGTCATTTAGACAGATATCTCACATCAGTCATTTAGACAGATATTTCACATCAGTCATTTAGACAGATATTTCACATCAGTCATTTAGACAGCTTTTTCCTATCAGTCATTTGGACAGTATTTTACATCAGTCATTTGGACAGTATTTTACATCAGTCATTTAGACAGATATTTTACACCAGTCATTTAGACATATATTTCACATCAGTCATTTAGACAGATATTTCACATCAGTCATTTAGACAGATATTTCACATCAGTCATTAGACAGATATTTCACATCAGTCATTTAGACAGCTTTTTCCCATCAGTCATTTAGACAGATATTTCACATCAGTCATTTAGACAGATATTTCACATCAGTCATTTAGACAGATATTTTACATCAGTCATTTAGACAGATATTTTACATCAGTCATTTAGACAGATATTTTACATCAGTCATTTAGACATATATTTTACATCAGTCATTTAGACAGATATTTTACATCAGTCATTTAGACAGATATTTCACATCAGTCATTTAGACAGATATTTCACATCAGTCATTTAGACAGATATTTTACATCAGTCATTTAGACAGATATTTCACATCAGTCATGTAGACAGCTATTTCACATCAGTCATGTAGACAGATATTTCACATCAGTCATGTAAACAGATATTTCACATCAGTCATGTAGACAGATATTTCACATCAGTCATGTAAACAGATATTTCACATCAGTCATGTAGACAGCTATTTCACATCAGTCATGTAGACAGCTATTTCACATCAGTCATGTAGACAGCTATTTCACATCAGTCATGTAGACAGCTATTTCACATCAGTCATGTAGACAGCTATTTGACGTCAGTCATGTAGACAGCTATTTCTCATCAATCATGTAGACAGCTATTTCACATCAGTCATGTAGACAGCTATTTCACATCAGTCATGTAGACAGCTATTTCACATCAATCATGTAGACAGGTATTTCTCATTAATCATGTAGACAGCTATTTCACATCAATCATGTAGACAGGTATTTCACATCAGTTATATAGACATTTATTTCACATCAGTCATGTAAACAGCCATTTCACATCAGTCATGTAGACAGCCATTTCACATCAGCCATGTAGACAGCCATTTCACATCAGTCATGTAGTCAGCTATTTCACATCAGTTATGTAGACAGCTATTTCACATCAGTCATGTAGACAGCCATTTCACATCAGCCATCTGGATAAACAAACATACACCCATACATACGTACATACATTACGTACATACACATATGCATTTACAAACATGCACACAGACACAAAACTACAAATCTTTCTTTTTTATTCGTTCAACCAAAACTATAATCCCGAATCATTCATCTACACAACATAATCACACAGATTTACACATAATCACATACAATTACACATAATCACATACAAAAATCACACACTTAAACAGAAGAGAACAATTTGTGTTGAGAATTTGCCAGAATTTTATTTCATTTTTATGATCAATCAAATTAGAGAATTTCTACTACTCTACTTATGCATTGTACTCTACAGTGCAGAATGTCCTATAACTCTATAACTACTTGTCACTACTTATAATCTTATCAAACATTATTCTATTAAGGTTTTATCCCCATAGGGTTTGTGTTTTATATAATGAAGGTTGTATCAAAGAGAATTCTGTCTCTAGAATATTGTTTAGAATGTCAACAAATACAAGCCGCTGTTTCTGTTGGCTGCTATCAAATATTGTTACACACATGACTGATGCATCCATATGATGATACCATATGGGTGTGAATCATGTGCAATAGGACAAAAGACAAGGAAACCACTAGAGTCTGTAGAAATGTAGTTTTATAGAAGAATACCTTTTACAGCTATGAAGAGTAATGAAAACGTTCTGAAAGAGGTCAAAGCAAAACGAGAGCTAATTTCCAATATTAGGAAGAAACAATCATCATTCTTGGCCATGTAATGAGAAGAGAACAACTGAAATATATTGTAACAGCTGGGGAAATTGTGGGATGTAGAGATAGAGGGAAGCAAAGAGAAAAGATAACAGACAGCTTAAGAGATTGGCTTGGCAGAAGGTCAACAACGAAAATGATAAATAACAGTCGAGGTAGAAAGTTGTGGAGAGACATGATCACCTACGCCAGCAGGCTCGGTACTTGATGATGATACAAATTTTATTATGGTTGTTTTTTTTATATACTTTAGTATTATTATTCTATTGTATTTGTATGATTGTATTACTAGCTGTTAACAAAATCGCACGACTAAGATTGGGTTGCGAATAGTTAAATATAATAAACACAATTGTAAAAGATAACATATTTATAAATGTCATGTACTTGTACACTAATATTAGCAGTTTACTTAGGGATTCCACTTTTCTTACCCCCCAAAAAATCTAATAATATAGTTAAAGCATGAGAAAAAATTCAAACTCCCTGTTACAGAATTAACAACCATCATTAATATCGGGTGGGATCTGTGTAGCTTCAATACAGAGATGTCTGAGAAAAACACTTGGAGTGAGAAAAGTCAGAATCGGAAATGATATTATAAGAGAAAGAGTAATCATTGAAACATAGTTATAGTTTTAGTTATTCGAAGGCCGGTATCCCTGCAAAGGAATGAAAATGCATAACTGTTCAATTGTCCGTGCCAGTGGAATCATCAGAATGAACATTTAATCGAATATTATAAAATAATATATATTATGTGGCAATCGATTCGCTTAAACAGACAGCTAACTTCATGAGAGTCCGGAATCCTACTCTGATTGAGTCTTGCTCGCAGAGAGAGAGAATATTCAATCAAACATAAGCAGTTGCAGTCTCCATCGTAGCAAACACAGCACACGACAAAAGTCATAGGACATAGTAGCACCGACAGTGAACGCAACTGCACTGTCCATCGTCATATTATGCCATCTTTCATCGTTGACAATCTGAATACAGAAACACCCTTCAATGAAACACACACCTCAGGGCAATCATTGAATCAATGCTAAGCGACATACAGAGACTATCTGGTTTCCGTGGGTACCATTTAGTGAAAGAAAATAAGTGCAGACCAAAGTTATCGCTAGGCAAAATTACTAGGGGAGGCTAAACCATAGGACTAAGAAACAACTTGAAAGGAGCAACTCAAAAAGTCAATTAGTCAAAGTGTACGCCGGTGCTCCAGTGTTCTGTGTGTTTAGTTTATAGAGGACGTCAACTTCCGGTCAATATGGTGGATAGGCGGCTGGAACAATTGAAGGCTAATTATGAAAAATGATCCTTGTTGCAGTTTCCTCATCTTCTAAGTCAGGCTTGTTGCAGGAGCTACTGAGTTAAGCGCTCTGTGCACACCGTGAGATGTGTGTTTCATCCGTTTTGATCGTGTTTCGATATTCCAATTGCTTACGATGAACGATGATATCGTATGACAGGGAACTGTTGTCTGTGTTCACTTTCTGTGCTCGTGTCGCCTTATATCTTTTTTGGCGTATGCTGAGACTGCTATGATGGGGACTACAGCTACCTTTCTTTGTTTCAGAGATGAGTTAGTAATTCTGATGATTCCACTGGCACGCGGCAGTTGAGCAATTATGGATTTTAATTTGTTTGCAGTGATACTGGGGCCTTCCATAACCAAATAACCATAACTAAGAAACAACCACAACCTGCAAGAATTAGCAGCAAGTTGTCAATCGTGGAGGATAATGACGTTCGATCTGTGTGCTGACTTTAACCCGAGAAGAGAATGAAAATAATCATGGTATCTAAATAAATTTAGTTAACTCTTTCCTCTGCGCATCTCCTTAAAAACGCCCTGTCCCAACCAATGAAATCTCACCACTCCACAACAGAAAAACAGAGCTTCCCCGTGAATCTCTTGTAAAAATAGATTACCTTCACTATAATTTGAAGATGGAGAAAAGGTCGGGCTTTTATTGCATGTGTAATGACGGCTAATATAATATTATAATAATTTATGTTTTATTGATATCGTTATTATTGTTGCCAGTTTAGTTAACTGCAGCTTTAGCTCAACCTAAAGTTTTGAGTCTACCATCGATCATCGTTCAGGACATACAGATTTATATAACCGCTATGAGCAGAAGTAGAGGTGTATTCGAAAGTATATATAATGCACGTTCCGTAATAAAACCGAAGACCCATACATTTACTCTGAAGTGAGCACCGATCCTCGCATTGAGAAAGTGTATAGTTATCATTCGACCACTCCAGATTGTAATACCTGTCGCTTTTTGATCTGCTGGAATAGTGGTAATCTGTAGCTAACCCTGTGGACAGAAATAAATAAACCATATCGATGAGAATATGCTTGTATTATAACAACATCAATGAAAACGTTAACAAGTGAACAAACAAAAAAACAGAAATACCATACTTCAAGCTATAAGTACGGTCCCGTCAATTAAAACGGTTACCATTTATTGTTATTGATTATTGCAATGTTTATCTTTACCCGCTTCTTTCAGCGCGTTTCAAGTGTTTACTTTTACCTAATTCCTTGTCTTTACTGATTCTTAATGACTAATCTTTACTGTTTCCTTTAATCTTTGTTTTGCTATTCCTGAACATTATCATTACAATGTCACCAAATATGCATATTCGATGTCTTCTAAGCATTGTATTTATTAATTGCTCTTTATTTTATCTTTATCTCTTTATATCTTCCAACCACAGTTTCTCTATTGTTTCTCTGACTTGTTTAGTCTCATCGCTTATATACGGATGTAAGGCGAAGAAGGGCATATTGGGGATCAACGTCACGGGATACAAACAAATTAGAATTACACGAGAGAAAAAACTGAACAGATGATCACGAAAAGTAAGAAAAATGTGTAAAGTAAGAAAATGTGTTGTTGCCCTGCAAAACACCATAAGGTGTACATGTGTACTGAGTTGGCAGTCTCGATAAAAATAAGAGAAAGAGGGATTATCGTTATCAACATTTTTGTCGTATTTGAAAACATTAGTTTGTTGGCTGTACATGGCTTTATGCGTGAACGTTAGTCTCTCTCACAACGCGGTGAATACATTTAAGATAATAATACATTATAGATAGGGACCTTCGAAAACAAACTTTAAATATCTGCGAACAGTATTTCCTAAACATGATATAAGCGGTAAAGAACATGGGGGATTGATAAGTTGGTGGACCTATGTATCAGATGCAACTTCGTCTTTTCTGTATTCTCTGTACTTCGGTAGGAGCAAAGTTTACTCACAAGAGATCTCTGCCCAATCCGGTCTGGAGCAAGCCTGGACAACCCTTGTCAGGACCTGCCAGCCTCTTTAATTTCATCAAGTGATTCGTCACCACGACTCCATTAGTCAGCCACGTTTGCCAGGTGGTGTCCGTATTAATGCTTGGCGCAGATTCCTGGTTCGTTCCATTCCTAGAACGGGCCCTAGTCTTTTCCAAAGTCTTCTTTTCACTTCTTGATCGATGTTGTTAATGCCTAAATTTCTCGTGACTTCTTTATTTGTAATGTGATGATTCCAGCGGATGTTAAGAATCTTCTTAAAATACCGATCTTCCAATCCTACTTTTGATCCTAATGTTCATTTCTCACCTTTCTACTGAGATGGAAACTAGTTGAACACCAAATGTTTCTAAGTCTATTATACACATGGACTGTCAGAGAAACTAGTTGAACACCAAATGTTTCTAAGTCTATTATACACATGGACTGTCAGAGAAACTAGTTCAACATCAAATGTTTCTACGTTTATTATACACATGGATTGTCATAGAAACTAGTTCAACACCAAATGATTCTAAGTCTATTGTACACCTGGACTCTAAGAAGCTAGTTGAACCACCAAATGTTTCTAAGTCTATTGTACACCTGGACTCAAAGAAACTAGTTGAACACCAAATGTTTCTAAGTCTATTGTACACCTCGACTCAAAGAAACTAGTTGAACCATCAAATGTTTCTAAGTCTTTTGTACACCTGGACTCAAAGAAACTAGTTGAACACCAAATGTTTCTAAGTCTATTGAATACCTGAGCTGTCATA
This sequence comes from Megaustenia siamemsis, assembly GCA_032433765.1. NCBI lineage: Eukaryota > Metazoa > Mollusca > Gastropoda > Stylommatophora > Ariophantidae > Megaustenia > Megaustenia siamemsis. Next base: position 52,770,509 of record JAVIAB010000047.1, on the reverse strand, counting down.
GAAACTAGTTGAACACCAAATGTTTCTAAGTCTATTGAATACTTGAGCTGTTATAGAAACTAGTTGAACACCAAATGTTTCTAAGTGTATTGAATACCTGAGCTGTCATAGAAACTAGTTGAACACCAAAATGTTACTAAGGTTATTGAATACCTAGGCTGTCATTGAAACTAGGTAAAAACCAAATATTTCTAAGTCTATTGTACACCTGGACTGTCCAACTATAGTCCGTTTCATAAGTCGTGCCCAACTTTTGAAATCGATATCTTTTAAACCGCTTTTTATAAGCTTTTCAAAATTTGCATGTAAAGTTATAATGATTAGAACCCAACAGGGAATTAATTTAATAAAAAAATAACATTTGGTTATTATTGTTGCTTATTTGATTTATATACATTTATAACGACCCATTGATGTAGTCAAAACTTAATGTTTACAGTATTTAAGTTAAAAATAGCGTTAAAAATCCATACACGGTCAAATTGACGATTTTGCACGCTTTCAACGTGGGTTTTCTGACACAATTATACACTTGTAGAAAACACGAGGCATTGTGTGTTCCATTTCCGTTCATTCAGCGGCGAAGCCGTCCTCGAACTGAGCAGACAATAATTCTCCTGGTGTTTTGTCTTATCCAATTATTTCCCCATTACGGCCATGCCTTTACCTAGTGAAAATTAATCATAGACCAGCAACTACGGTAATTTCTATTCTTTAGGGCTTCACAATTTACAATTGTGACAAACATCAAAGAAATTCGCCGCTTTAAGAAAACTGCAGCTGCAAGATATTTGTTAAATATACATTTAAAAGGTCTTTTGCATTCTAATAACATTTGGAAAATTGCAACAGTCTTTAACAAATGTTTACTGCGTAATAGCGTTTTGAAGTTGGGCACATGATTTGAAACGAACTATAGTTTCTATAACTCCAAATGTTTCTAAGTCTATTGTACACCTGGACTGTCATAGAAACTAGTTGAACACCACATGTTTCTAAGTTTATTGTACACCTGGACTGTCATAGAAACTAGTTGAACACCAAATGTTTCTAAGTCTATTGTACACCTGGACTGTCATAGAAACTAGTTGAACACCACATGTTTCTAAGTTTATTGTACACCTGGACTGTCATAGAAACTAGTTGAACACCAAATGTTTTTAAGTCTATTGTACACATGGACTGTCATAGAAACTAGTTCAACACCAAATGTTTCAAAGTCTGTTGAATGCCTGGGCTGACATCCTTATTCTAGCAGACCTCTTGCTCTTAATGTTGCTATTTGATGAAATTTAGCTTCCTATTGATTTAGATGTGAAGTACTTCTTCGGATGAAACCAGATAAACAAGATGTCAGGACTCCTATACTTTCACAATACATAATACAAACAAGAAACATCTTATACAGAGTGTATTAACTCCCACATTATGCTATCAGTGCCAAACATGGTCACGTAGGACTAAGCATAAAAAGAAAGCTTGTAACCACAGAGGATAAGATGTCTGAGAAAAGCGCATGATTGGCCACGAAAGATAGAATCAGAAATGATATTATAAAAGAAAGAGTAGGCAGTGAACTAATCCTAAGCTACATGCAGTAAATAAAATGGGTTGCCCATCTTGAAAGAATGCCGTGTGATTCCTTACCATAAAAAGCATATATTAAAAAGAGCAGAAAGGAGAAGAGCAAAAGACAGACCCAGAGTAAAATGGACAGACAAGATTTTAAAAAACCGCTACAACATCGATGTCCGATGATTGATCTGCCAAACGAGAGAGAACCATAACTTTGTCTCCCCTTCATCATCGGAATGTGTGGGTACAAAAGGAAGTGAAGAAATAAGAATGAAAGGAAGAAGCTGTCAACAATGTATCAGTAACGCAAATACAAAGACAGTGCAAACGTTTATAAAATCCCCATCATCATCATTATCACCCATTGCCGTATCCGCATCGAAGGTTGGCTACCATGGAGCGCCATTCCGCTCTGTCTCTTGCTTTGATGTTGCAGGCTGTCATAGGCTGACTTGTCCAACTTTAGATCTTATTCGTCCATGTTAGTCTTGATCTGCCTCTGCCTCTTTTACCTTGTATTTTCCCTTCCAAGATTACTTTTAGTAGGCTGTTGTGCCTTTTAACATGCCCCAAAAATCTCATTTGTCTTGTTTGAATTGTGTTTAGTAGTTCTCTTTTCAATTTTAGCTATTTTATAAAATGTGAGAAACATAAACGACGGTCATTTTGGAGATCAATTCTTCAGAGAGATTAACGTTTCTAATGACCAATTTCCATTTTCAAAAGATGATGTAAAAAAGAGCAAAGTACCCCCGTGACGCCAAGTGGTGTATAGGGAATATGGTGTTAGTGACCATAAATTTTACAGACCTTCGGCACATGATTTTTAAGGTAATGTTGTCGGTATTACGCCCGTGCCGCTCCGCTTCACTTTCGCAGAAAAACCGCTACCCATTAAAGGCTGGGTGAACCTGGAGGCCGTCGGTTGGAATCGAACCCTACCCCTTGTCCTTTGTAGTCCAGTTAACTAACCACTGAGCTATCGCGGCTCCCTAAAATATGATGTAATTAAATGTAATCATAAAGATCTTTTGAGAAGAATTTTGCTCTCTACCCAGCCTGAATGTCTCTCGTTGTGCTCACTTCCCCAAAACGTGTAATCAGATTCCTGTGTGCCATATTTAATAGTTCTTGTTTTCTGGTTTTCTTTCTTGTCTCAGTGGGAGCTGTCTGTATTAAGTCTTTCATGTCTTCCTCCAATTGTCTTATACCTCAACTACTTCACTGCTTTCCAAGAATCTAACCTTCACTATTCTTATTGCATGTCATATGCGCTAATCTTGCGATCTGTTGTTTGGTGCGCAGCGGGAATAGTCTGACGGCGAACTGTGTTTTGTATGTTCGGAGTTGGAGTCAAACACGATGTCCAAACATCATCAAGCACTATACATTTAAATACTATGACGATCATCATTTTCAGGAGGACGTGAACTTCCGGGCAATATGGTGGATAGTCGGCAGGAACCATTGAAGGCTATGTCTGAAAAGCGTTCTTTGTTGCAGTTTCCTCATATTCCAAGTCCGGCTTGTTGCAGGAGCTACTGAGTTAAGTGCTCTGTGCACACCGTGAGATGTATGTTTCATCCGTTTTGATCATGTTTCGATATTCCAATTGTTTACGATGAATGATGATATCGTATGACAGGTAACAGTTGGCCGTGTTCACTTTCTGTGCGGTTTCGCCTTATGTCTTTTGGCGTGTGCTGAGACTGCTAAGATGGGGACTACAGCTACCTTTCTTTGTTTGGGAGATGAGTTAGTAATTCGGATGATTCCGCTGGCACGGGCGGTTGAGCAATTATGGATTTTAATTCGTTTGCAGTGATACCGGCGCCTTCCATAACCAAATAACCAAATTCTTATTGCAATATCAGTATGTCTCTTTATGCAGTCTAATATGTCAGGATGTTTTACCTTATTAAAGTAAGAAGCCAAATATTAAATATAAATTGAAATTCCTGTAAGATAATTTGATCGAATTTGTTTTAATTTATTCAAAATATTGTGAAGGTTATTCCGTATTATTTAATCACATTTTATATTTATTCTTTTCTCCTTTTGTTGTCGGATTCATTGTCTTGTTTTAACGCAAGCAATTTATCTTTAAAATTGCATTTACTTAGTAACCTCATTCATGTGGATTAATAGAAGAATATGTAGAATTGGATGGAAACAAAAGATAACAAACGATGAAGTTTTAAAACAACTGAAAATAAAAAGAGAACTACTAAACACAATTAGGACAAGACAAATGAAGTTTTTGGGGCACGTCAAAAGACACAACAGCCTACTAAAAGTAATATTGGAGGGAAAAATACAAGGTAAAAGAGGCAGAGGCAGACCAAGACTAACATGGACGAGTAACATCAAAAGATGGACAAGTCAATCTATGTCAGCCTGCATCATCAAGGCAGGAAACAGAGTGGAATGTCGATCCATGGTAGCCAACCTTCGTTGCGGAGAAGGCACACGATGATGGTGATGAGTAACCTCATGAGATAAAATATAAATGTAGCAGGAGAAATAAAGAGGCTGAGATCAAGCATGGCATGGACGTACTAAACCAGTTATGAAATGCAGGAGATAAATATTTATGCATTGAATTTATGTTGACTTAGTTAAAAAACGTATTATAAACCATGTTGAGAGAGTAAGAACTTACGCGCGTTTTTCTGACAGATGATATAGTTAAAGTTGCAGCAACTAGTGTCGAAAAACTGGTAAGTCAGCATGTCATCTTCGCTCCTGTTAAGTCTAACACAATTACCTGAATTATTAGGTGCGCCGGCTACCCAATTAGTGCTCAGAGAAAATAACTCGTTGTTTTTACTTTTGGCCCTAAAAGCTGTAAAACGTGGAATATATAAAAAATGAAATTTGTAAATGAGATGTTATAATACATGGTGGTACAACTTTCAAGTAAGTTAAGATACAATACAACCAAAACGAAAGTCCAGGGTATTACCAACGAATCCTTTGATATAACAATTAGCAAAGGTATTTTACAAAAAGTTACACATGTTATCTACCTTGGCAGGAATATGTCCAGAGATGGAGATATAAACCATAACAACAACAATCATAACACGCATCGCACTAGCATCAAATGATTTCAACAAACTGACGCACACCTGGAGATCCAATGTTCTCAGTAAACGAATGGAACTTGGACTGATCAACTCTTGTGTGACACCTGTGATAACATATGTATGTGATGCCAGTGCTAATATATGGGTGTGACACCAGTGATAACATATGTATGCGATACTAGTGCTAACATATGGGTGTGACACCAGTGATAACATATGTATGTGATACCAGTGCTAACATATGGGTGTGACACCAGTGATAACATATGTATGTGATACCAGTGCTAACATATGGGTGTGACACCAGTGCTGACATATGTATGTGATACCAGTGCTAACATATGGGTGTGACACCAGTGCTAAGATATGGATGTTAAACTTGAAAATCCACTCACACTTTAGATAGGAAATTAAATGCCTTTTAAATGTCTTCTTAGGATCTCAGACATGAGCTGGAAAGAATACATTTCAAATAATCAGATAAGAGACGAATCAAAACTAAATACTTCTCAAGATGCAAAAGAAGAAGGCGTTGGAAATACATCGGTCATGTGCTGAGAATGAATGAAGAAAAACCTCCTGGGAGATATTCATGTGGAAACCATCTGGCAAAAAAAAAAAAAAATAACAAGACAGGTAAAGAAATTACCTACACAGAACAATTAATAGGGAAAGCTAAAAAATTGGGAAACAGCCAAAATCTACAAAAAATTAGAGCACATCGTCGGTCATGGAGAACTGTGGCATCGGTTCCATGTGCTGTTTTTGGTAGGAAGGGAAAATAAAATGTTGAGATACAGCATTAGACAGATTCTACGTATTAGAGCAAGGTCACCTTGATAGCCACTTAGTGCAACCAACGTAAAGAAAATCACATGAAATAATAAAGAAAATCACATGAAATAATAAAGAAAATCACATGAAATAATAAAGAAACGATCACATGAAATAATAAAGAAACGATCACATGGAATAATAAAGAAACGATCACATGAAATAATAAAGAAAATCCCATGAAATAATAAAGAAAATCCCATGAAATAATAAAGAAAATCACATGAAATAATAAAGAAACGATCACATGAAATAATAAAGAAACGATCACATGAAATAATAAAGAAAATCCCATGAAATAATAAAGAAACGATCACATGAAATAATAAAGAAAATCCCATGAAATAATAAAGAAACGATCACATGAAATAATAAAGAAAATCCCATGAAATAATAAAGAAACGATCACATTAATTAATATAGAAACGTCTACTCCTTATTTCCTTCTCATTTGCCTTTCAACTTCGAGGGCGAGAAATGATAAAATAACTTCTTAAATGTCTGCTGATGCTGAGGAATTAACGAACCAAAAAGTGTCCAGTTTATCGGTCTATGTTCCATTTGTGCGGCATGAATTTGGTTTCCGTTGGCGCATCAGAATTATCAGAACAGTTTGGCAGTATGTAGAACAATGGCATTATGTCATGAATGGATGCCAACAGGGGGACAAGTAGATTGTAGATCAAACTGGATCACCGTACCTCAGTCATAACACACTCGTGTCGAAATTCTTCTTTTAAATCTTTTCTAATCAGGTGATGCGAGTTATGCGCTCTTTGTCAATCGATGCATGTCTCGAGAAGGTGAGACTAGTTTTAAGTCAGAAAGGCGAAACGATCGTCTCATCATTGAGAGATAGCTGAGTACGGAATTCCAGACCACACATTTAACTTTTTTTTTGTAGAAATCAAGAAACAGATTCCAAGATCGCCGCAGTAGGATCCTGATCATCACAGCGGAGACAGGTGCATGTCATCACTGGCACGTTAGACACACAGGTCATTACTAGCACGTCAGCTACACACGTCATCATTGGCACGTCAGCCACACAGGTCATCGCTGGCACGTCAGTCACACTGGTCATCACTTTCATGTTAGCCACACAGGTCATCACTGGCACGTCAGTCACACTGGTCATCACTTTCACGTTAGCCACACAGGTCATCACTGGCACGTCAGTCACACTGGTCATCACTTTCACGTTAGCCACACAGGTCATCACTGGCACGTCAGTCACACTGGTCATCACTGGCACGTCAGTCACACAGGTCATCGCTGGCACGTCAGTCACACTGGTCATCACTTTCACGTTAGCCACACAGGTCATTACTGGCACGTCAGTCACACTGGTCATCACTTTCACGTCAGCCACACAGGTCATCACTCTCACGTTAGCCACACAGGCCATTACTGGCACGTCAGCCACACAGGACATCACTCTCGCGTTAGCCACACAGGTCATTACTGGCACGTCAGCCACACAGGACATCACTCTCACGTTAGCAACACAGGTCGTCACTGGCACGTCAGCCACACATGTCATTACTGGCACGTCAGCCACACAGGACATCACTCTCACGTTAGCCACACAGGTCATCACTGGCACGTCAGCCACCCAGGTCATTACTGGCACGTCAGCCACACAGGACATCACTCTCATGTTAGCAACACAGGTCGTCACTGGTACGTCAGCCACACAGGTCATCACTGGCACGTCAGCCACACAGGTCATCACTGGCACGTCAGCCACACAGGTCATCACTGGCACGTCAGCCACACAGGTCATCACTGGCACGTCAGCCACACAGGTCATCACTGGCACGTCAGCCACACAGGACATCACTCTCACGTCAGCCACACAGGTCATCTCTGGTACGTCAGCCACACAGGTCATCACTGGTACGTCAGCCACACAGGACATCACTGGCACGTCAGCCACACAGGTCATCACTGGTACGTCAGCCACACAGGTCATCACTGGCACGTCAGCCACACAGGTCATCACTGGCACGTCAGCCACACAGGTCATCACTGGCACGTCAGCCACACAGGTCATCACTGGCACGTCAGCCACACAGGACATCACTGGCACGTTAGCCACACAGGTCATCACTGACACGTTAGCCACACAGGCCATCACTGACACGTTAGCCATACGGGTCATCAGTGACACGTTAGCCACACGGGTCATCACTGGCACGTTAACCACACAGGTCATCACTGACACGTTAGCCACACAGGTCATCACTGACACGTTAGCCACACGGGTCATCACTGACACGTTAACCACACAGGCCATCACTGACACGTTAGCCACACAGGTCATCACTGACACGTTAGCCACACAGGTCATCACTGATACGTTAGCCACAAAGGTCTCAAATCGGCAAACCTTATAGGAGAAAACAACATAAAACGTCGGCCACCCTATGATGTGACTCGTCTCTTTATCCCTCGGACATCAAATGCATGGCTGACCTAACCGCATGAGATGCATTACCTCCCTTGTCTCCCAGTTGCATCATTATGTGGTCGGAACTTCGGTATATGTAAACTATGTAAGATAAAATATCTAGCCACAGAAAGTGTAGTTTATTAAGGTAAATAATAAATTATGATTAATGGTTTAGATCACTGGGTCATATTATCCTACACACATTGACCCCGAGCCACATAGCCAGTCGTTACTGTCGGGTTTAGAACGCTAATTAACGTTTATACTATCGGTCTGTATCTTGCACATCAGTGTTTCTATTTTACTGCTAATTTAGTTATCATCATCATAAAGTAAAGGGCCTACTGGCGTAGGTGATCGTGTCCCTCCACAACTTTCGATCTCGACAGTTCTGTATCATTTCTGTTGTTGACCTTCTGCCAAGCCACTCTTTTCAGCTGTCTGGTATTTTATCTCTTTGCTTCCCTCTATCTCTTCGTCCCTCAATTTTTCCATTTGTTACAATATATTCCAGTTGTTCTCTTCTCATTACATGACCAAAAAATGATGATTGTTTCTTCCTAGCATTGGAAATTAGCTCTCTTTTTACTTGACCTCTTTCAGAACATTTTCATTACTCTTCTTAGCTGTCCATAGTATTCTCAAAATTCTTCTGTAAAAACACATTTCTACCGACTCCAGTGATTTTCTTGTCTGTTGTCCTATTGTCCATGATTCACATCCATATGTTAAAACTGGCTCTACATAACATTTAAGAACTCTTTTTCTTGTTTCTAGTGTCAAAAATGGATTGCATAGTATCATCCTCGTTTTTTGGAAAGCTGCTTTTGCCTGAGCCATTCTGCATCTCACCTCTTTTGTACACCTTCCATCTGAGGTTAACAAACTTCCCAAATATTTAAATCCTGTTTTAATATTGTCCCACTTGTCTTTATTTTGCACTGAGGTGATGTCTTTTTCTTTGTTGTTACCATTACTTCTGTCTTTTTGATGTTAAGGCTGAGTCCATTATTTTTGCTTTCTTTCACTATAATGTCCAACATTTCTTGCAACTCATTTTCACTGTTAGCCATTAAGATTGTATCATCAGCATACCTTAGATTATTTATATTATGACCTCCAATAATTTAGCTAACTGGACTAAAAAACGGTTACACTAATCTGTTCTGTCTTACATCCTCCTGATTAATTAAAATAATTGTAATTTCATAAAAACCTTTAGGCTTATACTGGAAAACTAAATGATGAACAAGAAGTTAATGTAATTCTTGTACACAAACGTAGATGGTGGTTTAACTTGACAATTCTTGTACACAAACGTAGATGGCGGTTTAACTCCATATTTCTTGTACACAAACGTAGATGGCGGTTTAACTCCATATTTCTTGTACACAAACGTAGATGGTGGTTTAACTTGACAATTCTTGTACACAAACGTAGATGGCGGTTTAACTCCATATTTCTTGTACACAAACGTAGATGGCGGTTTAACTCCATATTTCTTGTACACAAACGCGGATGGCGGTTTAACTTGACAATTCTTGTACACAAACGTAGATGGCGGTTTAACTCCATATTTCTTGTACACAAACGTAGATGGCGGTTCAACTCCCTAATTCTTGTACACAAACGTAGATGGCGGTTTAACTCCATATTTCTTGTACACAAACATAGATGGCGGTTTAACTCAACAATTCTTCTACACAAACGTAGATGGCGGTTTAATTCAACAATTCTTCTATACAAACGTAGATGGCGGTTTAACTCAACAATTCTTCTTCACAAACATAGATGGCGGTTTAACTCAACAATTCTTCTACACAAACGTAGATGGCGTTATAACTCAACTATTCTTGTGTCTGTTTGACAAAACTGCTGATTATAAACTGACATGTATCTAGTATCATGAAGTTTAATATTACTATTAAAATGTATCACAATTAAATCGTGCCATGTTGTATGTCCATGTTGAAAAGAGAATACTGCAGAAAGTAAAAGGAAACTTAAGATCACACAATAATATGTGGGTATGCATAACACAGTTTAAAAGTAATTTAAAAAAAGATTCTACTCATATACATATATGTATTGCCATTGTTTGTATAATTGTGGATCGTTCATGATCATCTAGAGAATATCTTCTTCTTCTACTACTTTTCAACTTCCTGTAGGAGCATAGGTCTTCAATAAACACGTTCAACTCCCTGTAGGAGCATAGGTCTTCAATAAACACGTTCAGATCTCTGTAGAGCATAGGTCTTCTAAAACACGTTCAACTCCCTGTGGAGCATGGGTCTGCAACACACACTTTCAGCTCCCTGTGGAGCATAGGTCTTCAACAAACACGTTTAGCTCCATGTGGAGCATAGGTCTTCAACAAACACGTTCAGCTCCCTGTGGAGCATAGGTCTTCAACAAACACGTTCAGCTCCCTGTGGGAGCATAGGTCTTCAACAAACACTTTCAGCTCCCTATTGAGCATAGGTCTTCAAGAAACACGTTCAGCTCCTTGTGGAGCATAGGTCTTCTGCAAACACGATCAGCTCCCTGTGGAGCATAAGTCTTCAACAAACACTTTCAGCTCCCTTTAGAGCATAGGTCTTCTACAAACACAATCAACTCCCTGTGGAGCTTAGGTCTTTAACAAACACGTTCAGCTCCCTGTGGAGCATATGTCTGCAACAAACACTTTCAGCTCCCTGTGGAACATAGGTCTTCAACAAACACGTTCAGTTCCCTGTGGAGCATAGGTCTTCAACAAACACATTCAGCTCCCTGTGGAGCATAGGTCTTCAACAAAGACTTTCAGCTCCCTGTGGAGCATAGGTCTTCTACAAACGCGTTCAGCTCCCTGTTGAGCATAGGTCTTCAACAAATACGTTCAGCTCCCTGTGGAACATAGGTCTTCAACAAACACGTTCAGCTCCCTGTGGAGCATAGGTCTTTAACAAACACGTTCAGCTCCCTGTGGAGCATATGTCTTCAACAAACACTTTCAGCTCCCTGTGGAGCATAGGTCTTCTATAAACATGTTCAGCTCCCTGTGGAGCATAGGTCTTCAACAAACACGATCAGCTCCCTGTGGAGCATAGATTTTCAACAAACACTTTCAGCTCTTTGTGGAGCATAGATCTTCAACAAACACTTTCCAAGTCGTTCTGTTTCTTGCCATTCTTTTAAGATCAGTCCATGTCTTCCCTATAATCTTCATCTCTGCTTCTACCTGTCTTCTCTAAGAATTCCTAGGTCTTCCTATTTGTCTTTTCCTCTGGGGATTCCAAAAAGGGCCTGTTGTGGAATACTCTCAGTTGGCTTCCCCAGTGTGTGTCCAATCCAGCGCCATTGCCTTAGCTGTATCTCTTTATCCACTGGTATTTGACTGGTAGATTTCCATAATTCTATGTTAGTGATTTTGTCATAAAAATAATATAAAATATTGCGTCCTGAAACACACTAGAGGACATGGTTGACACTGTTTTGGAAACATTGGTGTGAAACAGCGACAAATAGAAACAATAGACCCGCGTGGCTGTGCGGCTAAAACCACTGTTTCGGTGGCTGAAAATCTGACGTACGGTGTTCAAAACCGCGGTAGAGAGAAAGGAATTTTTTCTATTGGGGTTAAAATAAAAATCCTGAGTCTCACACGTCGTGGCGACTGCTTTGACCAAGCGGCCTTTATCCCTCTGGTTCTATCGTCAGCCCCCCGACATACACCAGGAATGGCAATGTGCCTCGTTGAGGTAAAGATTGTTTATGTTAGGCCTCTCAGGGGAGGTAAGTGAGCAAGCCATGTGTAGCGAAGCTCCATCAGGAATAAACTACTAGGGAACAGTCAAACACATTTCTTCTTTGTCTTCTAACGATAACCATCAAAAGTCCATCTTGTTTTGTTACATTATCCGTAAACCTCTAAACCTTCATTTAAACTACCCATGAACATGGCAGACATTGAGGTATCACACTATATTTCTTATGGTTATTGAGTTATTGATCTCACACGTTCATGTATACAATTATTGTATAATTTATTCGCTTGTTTATACCGGGTTTTTATGCTGCAAATTATATGAATGTGAAGCTGTCGTTTTAAACTCCTTTTTATTAATTTATTGTTATATAATGAATTGTATTATTGATTAATTATTTCTAGTAAAAAAGTAAAGTAAAGTACCCCCGTCACGCCAAGTGGCGTATAGGGAAATATGGTGTTAGTGACCCTATATTTTACAGACCTTCAGCGCATGATTTTTGGGGTAATGTGGTCAGTATTACGCCCGTGCTGCTTTACTTTCCCAGAAAAAATCCGGTACCCATTTAAGGCTGGGTGAACCCGGAAGCCGTCGGTTGGGATCGAACCCTACCCCTTGTCCGTGGTAGTCCAGTTCACTAACCACTGAGCTATCGCGGCTCCCTAATTATTTCTAGTAAGATACGAAATAGCGCCACTGCGTCTTTAAAAAAAAAACACCACACAAGCAGGAACACTCATAGATACATCATAAACGAAATAAACGTGTTGTTATCTTTCATTTAAAACAGACTTGATGTGTCGCTTAAGTTAGAGCTGTGATTGATATAAGAAAATACTCGTTATTTTATTTTAAGTATAAGTCTTATATATCTTTAACTTTAATGAACTCAGATACACTGGCTTCATTGCACTGTACCTGGGATGATAGCAAGAAACTAAGTCAGCATTGTAATACAGAATCACAAATAAAAATACAGATTAATAATACAAGCAATACAAAGAATCACTTCTAAAATTAGACACAGCAGATTACAGGTAACATGAATGAATGAAATAAATAACAAAGCATTTTCCGCTTTCTGAGACCTGAGGAGGTGCTGTTGTATTCAAACCCCGTCCAGTAGGTTCTACTAGTGTCGCTTATCACTGTTTGGCGGACATACTCCAGCTCTCCTGACGTCAACGGTACCACTGGGGTTGTAAAGTTCCCATCTAGACAAATAGACCAATTTTTGAGATGAGAAAATCAGGAGTTGGTAGTACTTGTCTATACATGAGCAAAATAGTTATAACAGTATTTATGTTATTTATATAATACATACTCATACATAGGGTCTTAATTTCATGTCAAATCAATATTCCGAACCAACTACTGCACGACAGAAGTAACTAAGATCGCGCAAACGAAAAAAAAGGATGCACAAATGAGGTTTTTAAAATTCTTCATGTAAAGTTGACCTGTAGAAACTGTAAACATTCTATTTCATCGTCATCATCATCATCGAGTGCCATCTCCGCAACGAAGGTTGGATACCATGGAGCGCCATTCTGCTCTTTTTCTTGCGTTGATGGTGCAGGTTGTCATAGGTTGGTTTATCCATCTTTTGATGTTTCTCGTCCAAGTTAGTCTTGGTCTGCCTCTGCCTCTTTACCTTGTATTTTCCCCTCCAGGATTACTTTTAGAATGCTGTTGTGTCTTTTAACATGGCCCAAAAATCGCATTTGTCTTGTTTGAATTGTGTTTAGTAATTCTCTTTTCAATTTTAGTTGTTTTAAGACTTCATCGTTTGTTTTCTTTTCCTTCCATCCAGCTCTACCTATTCTTCTATAAATCCACATTTCAAAGGCTTCAGTTTTCTTGTCTAATGTCAATGTTTCCGCACCATATAGGAATATTGAGAAGATGTAATATTTTGCTATTCTTAGTTTTAGCCCTGGTGTTATTTGTTTTGTTGTTAGAATGTTCTTCATGACATTAACATTACTTTTTGCCATACCTATTCTTTTGTTTATTTCAGTTGTACATTTTCCATCACTAGTTATAGTCTGTCCAAGGTAGTTGTAGCTCTGAACTGTCTCCAGGTCTATTCCTTCAACTTTGATATCCACTTGTGGGTTTTGAATATTTTCTTTATTCTATTTCACTAGTGTCGTAATGTGTGTCCGTTTTTATATAGCACACATAAGTCAAAATTGAAAACCATTTGTTTGTTTTCAATGTTTCATTTTCTTTTTTCTTTTTTTTTTTTTTTTTGCTTTTATATAACGTCATGGAAATACACAGTTTGCATATACAATTTCAATAATCAAATTGAAACGGTTATCAAGTTATAGTCTTTTGAAAGAGGCAAATTTGAATTTTTAAACGGTCTATAAGGACAATTCCTGCCACTCAACCCATCAATATGTCGTCTCCGGTTCAAGATGGAGAATGTCTTAATTCTATCATGTTTGCTGTAGACGTTTAATCAAAGATTCAATAATCCGGGATGATAAAACATTAGCTGTTATTAAAATATAAATCATGATTACCGCGATCACAATCTCTGATTTGTTAAATTACACATCAAACTAACAAATTAACATAATAGCGGTCTTGAAAAATAGATTCACATCGATTACAATCGTCTGATCGTCAGAATAAATATAACATCGCAATGTGCGATCGTCTTTCATCCCTAAACGGGATATTAGATGATTCAAAACTGTCATTTCAGAAAATGGGTAGAGTCATTGCAGAAGTCAAAAATACATAGTCACATTTGCCTACGTGCAGGAATACGGGAAAACGAAAGAGCGGACAGTTTGACTAGCTGTGCTTACGTTGAAGACGGTCAACCAATGGATCGGACGAACGTCATCAATAACCTCCGAGGTGGAGGAAGTGCAGAGGACCTCGACAACCATGAGTCCACGTCACTCCTTCGCATGAACGAAAGGGAAGTTAAGATGGGCACAGCTAGAAATGAGAAACTTAGTGGGCGTGAAAGAAGACTAATCAACTAACACAGAACTGAAGTTGTCAGTCGCTGGGCAATGCGGGACTTGCTGAGGAGGGGATCTGAGCAACTAAGGACATGTTCAGAGTGCAATGAAGATGACCTACACATTATTTCAATAACTGTCAAATAACTGTTTTAGTGATAGCACTCCCTACAGTTATGGGACCATGGCCGCTATCTTCCCGGAAGTGGAACCACCTTTTTTTTCTAATCTATATTCCATTAAAAATATATTTCCGAATTTTGCGCATTATTATGTCTCTCTAGACTTTCTAGTTATTAGAATTACTACACCTGTTTGCTTGCTTGCGTTCGCCCGATGACTAAAGTGTTCTAGAGTGTTCTAGTAGACTAGAATTCCTCTTCATCATCCGCCCTTAAAAGAACATTAAGTGGGTGTGCCTGCGTTGTGTTGTGGTTTGCAGTATAACTGTTATATTTGCGCCTTTCGGCCCAACACATCCGACTTCAGCACGACATTTTTGAGTACCGGGTTGTCTTCCCTTTTCGATTCCTACTCGCTTGGCCAGACTAGACAGGTTTGTTTGTTACTAGAGGCACCGCGGAGAGGTGGAGCAGGGTCTGGATGGTTCTGGTTCACTGACCCTGCGCAAGCCATCAGCTGTGGGTCGCTGACAACTTCCAGCTCTTGTGCTGTGAGGCGCGCCTTCACCTGTTTTAATTATCTTTGGACTATCGTTGTTTTGATGCTGTTTTTTTTTCCTTTTCTGTTTTCATTACTTATTTTTTTATATTGTTTATTTCCTGGATGTATTCATTTTCATAAAAGACCAAAGCAAGAAGAGAGCTACTTTCCAATATTAGGAAGAAACAATCATCATTTTGTGGCCACGCAATGAGAAGGGAACAGCTGAAATATATTGTAACAATCGAGGGACGAAGAGATAGAGGGAAGCAAAGAGAAAAGATACCAGACAGCTTAAGAGAATGGCTCGGCAGAAGGTCAACAACGGAAATTATATATAACTGTCGAGATCGAAAGTTGTTGAGAGACATGTTCACCTACGCCTGCAGGCACGGTACTTGATGATGATGATAATCATGATGATAGTATTTTTTGGGTGTGTTCGTTTTATAATTTTATTAAAAATTAGAACAAAAATAAAATATACTAGTTTTAAATTTATATTCATGTTTTATACGTATACTTCTCTCGTCATTTTCAAGTCTCTTGCCCGAGAGAAACAAAATACAGATTTTGTCAAAGTTGGTAGTACTGAACACCGTGATGATGTCATCATCATCATCATCGTGTGCCCTCTCCGCAACGAAGGTTGGCTACCATGGAGCGCCATTCTACTCTGTTTCTTGCTTTGATGGTGCAGGCTGTCATAGATTGACTTGTCCATCTTTTGATGTTACTCGTCCATGTTAGTCTTGGTCTGCCTCTGCCTATTTTACCTTGTATTTTTCCTTCCAATATTACTTTTAGTAGGCTGTTGTGTCTTTTAACGTGCCCCAAAAATTTAATTTGTCTTGTCTTTATTGTGTTCAGCAGTTCTCTTTTTATTTTCAGTTGTTTTAAAACTTCGTCGTTTGTTATCTTTTGTTTCCATTCAATTCTACCTATTCTTCTATAAATCCACATTTCAAAGGCTTCAATTTTCTGTTCTTTTTTCTTGTCTAATGTCCATGTTTCTGCACCATACAGGAATATTGAGAAGATGTAACATTTTGCCATTCTTAGTTTCAGCCCAGCTGATATTTGTTTTGTTGTTAGTATATTTTTCATGTCATTAAAATTACTTTTTGCCATACCTTTTCTTTTGTTTATTTCAGTTGTGCATTTTCCATCACTGGTTATAGTATGTCCCAGGCAGTTGTAACTTGATGATGTAGATAACAATAATGGTTATATTGCTGATATCAAAATTAAAAAAAATTATTTATGTATGAATCACAACGTACATAGCAATAAGCAAACACAAAGTTCCTAAAAAGGTATCTCTTGTTAGATATACTCACAGAATTGGTTACATCGAAAAATCGCATGTTAGAGATTTGCAGTCACATCTATATAGTACTGTGTAGCATGTGCCGTTGTACTCATGCCGTACTTCGTCTCCTGATTTGGGTAGTACCAGATTTAGCAATTACTGCCATTTATGTGTCAATTACTGTCATGTATGTGTCAGTTACTGTCATGTATGTGTCAATTACTGCCATGTATGTGTCAGTTACTGTCATGTATGTGTCAATTACTGTCATGTATGTGTCAATTATTGTCATGTATGTGTCAATTACTGTCATGTATGTGTCAATTACTGTCATGTATGTGTCAGTTACTGTCATGTATGTGTCAGTTACTGCCATGTATGTGTCAGTTACTGTCATGTATGTGTCAATTACTATCATGTATGTGTCAATTACTGTCATGTATGTGTCAATTACTGTCATGTATGTGTCAGTTACTGTCATGTATGTGTCAATTACTGTCATGTATGTGTCAATTACTGCTATGTATGTGTCAGTTACTGTCATGTATGTGTCAATTACTGTCATGTATGTGTCAATTATTGTCATGTATGTGTCAATTACTGTCATGTATGTGTCAATTACTGTCATGTATGTGTCAATTACTACTATGTATGTGTAAGTTACTGTCATGTATGTGTCAATTACTGCTATGTATGTGTCAGTTACTGTCATGTATGTGTCAATTACTGTAATGTATGTGTCAATTATTGTCATGTATGTGTCAATTACTGTTTGTATGTGTCAGTTACTGTCATGTATGTTTCAATTACTGTCATGTATGTGTCAGTTATTGTCATGTATGTGTCAATTACTGCCTTTTATGTGACAATTACTTCCATTTATGTGTCAATTACTGTCAAGAATGTGTCAATTACTGTCGTTTCTGTGTTAATTACTGTCATTTATGTGTCGGTTAAGGCCTTTTATGTGACAACTACTTCCTTTTATGTGTCACTTACTGCCTTTTATGTGACAACTACTTCCATTTATGTGTCAGTTACTGCCTTTTATGTTGCAACTACTTCCATTTATGTGTCAATTACTGCCTTTTATGTGACAACTACTTCCATTTATGTGTCAATTACTGCCTTTTATGTGACAACTAGTTCCATTTATGTGTCAATTACTGCCTTTTATGTGACAATTACTTCCGTTTATGTGTCAATTACTGTCAAGAATGTGTCAGTTACTGTCATTTCTGTGTTAATTACTGTCATGTATGTGTCGGTTAAGGCCTTTTATGTGACAACTACTTCCATTTATGTGTCAGTTACTGCGATTATTTAGAATTGCAGGTTTTGATAAAATAAATGGTTAGTTTTGTGTCTCGATAAATGACAAATTAATTATCCATAAACGAGTCAACAGATTGATGTTATGACAAGATTGATACTTGAATACAATGTCGACATAGTAAATGATTGATTCCATTCGGTGCTGACTGATAATACATAATATCCACATAACTATTCATTATGTACACGAGATTAATGATTGCTGCATAATAACATATGAGATCAATAATGGAAATCAATATTTATTAACATATTAAATGCCAGCTGATATAAGTATACCATGTATGTGTAAAAAAAAATAAAAAGTAAAGTGCCCCCGTCACGCCAAGTGGCGTGTAGGGAAATGTGGTGTTAGTGACCCTATATTTTACAGACCTTCAGCACATGATTTTTGGGGTAATGTGGTCGGTATCACGCCCGTGCTGCTTTACTTTCCCAGAAAAAAATCTGGTACCCATTTAAGGTTGGGTGAAACCGGAAGCCGTCGGTTGGGATCGAACCCTACCTCTTGTCCTTTGTAGTCCAGTTCACTAACCACTGAGCTATCGCGGCTCCCCATGTATGTATGTATTGCCAAAAAAGATTAATGTTGCCATGTGTACGTCAATTATTTGATTAACAGAAAATCACGATCAATATGCTTATCCAATGTTTCTTCTTCTTCTAGCTTTTAGCTCCCAGTGGAGCATAGGTCTTCAACAAACACTTTCCAAGTCGTTCTGTTTTTTGCAATTCTCTGTCTTCTCCAAGAATTCCTTGGTCTTCCGCTTTGTCTTTTCCCCTGGGGATTCCAAAAAAGGGCCTGTTGTGTAATACTCTCAGTTGGCTTCCGTAGTGTGTGTCCTATCTATCGCCATCGTCTTCGCTGTATCTCTTTATCCACTGGTATTTGACCGGTACATTTCCATAATTCAACATTAGTGACTTTGTCCTGCCATTTCTATCCCTTTATTTTGCGTAAGCATCCATTAATGAAAGTCTGTACCTTCGTGATTGTCAATTTTGTTATTCTCCATGTTTCACAGCCATATAATAGGACCGATTTAACATTTGAGTTGAAAATTTTTATTTTTGTATTTAGCCTAATTTCTTTGGATTTCCATTTGTTTCCCAGTGCAATGAAAGCTCCTCTTGCTTTTGATATCCTTATTTTGGTATCATTTTCTGTTCCTCCCTCTTTATCTATATTACTGCACAGATATATGTAAGATTGTACGTCTAGTAGAGGTATTTCTCCTAGTTTTATTTGGTTATTGCCAACTGCATTAATTCTCATAATGTTGGTCTTATCTCTATTTATCTTTATTCCTAGCTGTTGTGATCTCTCATATAATATACTCATTTTATCCTGCATCTGTTGATGGCTGTGTGATAGGAGAGCTATGCCATCAGCAAAGTCTAAATCATCAAGTTGTTTGGTCAGTGACCACTGGATCCCATTTCTGTTGTTTTGAGTTATTTTCATAATCCAATCTATGGCTAGTAGAAAGAGAAATGGGGACAGAAGGCATCCTTGCCTTACTCCTGTTCTTTTTTCAAATGCTTCTGTAAGCTGTCCTTCATACACCACACTACATTTTGTTCCTTCATACATTGTTTTTATCAGGTTAATAAACTTTATGGGGATTCCGTAATGACTCAGCAACTTCCGAAGTATTCTTCTGTCAAAACTATCAAATGCCTTTTCGTAATCTATGAATCCAATATAAAGTGGGGGATTTTAGTTATAAACTTTGTTCAACTATTATACGTAGAGTAGTTATTTTATCAGCACATGATCTGTTCTTCCTAAAACCTGCTTGTTCATCTCTCAAGTGTTTTTCTATAGCCTCCTTTAGTCTCTCCAGAATGATTCTGCCTAATATTTTTCCTGACACTGATAGTAACATAATTCCCCTATAGTTTGTGCACTCCTGTAAACTTCCTTTCTTTGGTAGTTTGATCATATAATCTTCTCTCCAGTCTTTAGGTTTTTCTTCCCTCTCCCACATTTTATCCAATAGATCATGTAACATCTTGGTAGAGGTGTTAATATCTGCTTTGATGGCTTCCAAAGGAATTTCATCTGGTCCTGTGGCTTTACCATCTTTTAATAGTTTGATGGCTTTCTTTTTTTCATCTTTGCTTGGTTTTCCGCAGTTAACGTGTAAATCTTCTTCTGCTGGTAGTATATCTGGAGGATTATTTGAGCCGGGTCTGTTCAAAAGTTCTTCAAAGTGCTCTTTCCATCTCTCCATTTGTTCCCTTATACTAAGCAGATTTCCTTTCTTATCTTTGATAAAGGCGTTGATCTGTTTGTATTTTTCACCTAATTTCTTTGTGCTGTTGTACAGTTCTTTCATATTCCCTTTATTTGCCTCTTCTTCTGCCTCTTTAGCTAGTTCATCTATATATTTCCTCTTATCCCTTTTAATGCATCTTCTCACTTCTTTGTTCACCTCTGTGTAAGCTTCCTGTGTCTTGGCTTTATTACTTCTTGTTTTGCTTTTATTTATGTCTGCTTTCTTAATCTTTCTTTCTTTAATTTTATTCAGGGTCTCTGCTGTCATCCATGCCTTATCCTGCCGGTCTCTTTTCCCCAGTGTTTCTTCGCATGTCTCTTTCCATATATTTTGTACCTGTTTCCAATGATCTTCTATATTTATTGTATTTTCTAGTTGTTGGAGGACTTGGTATTTGTTTGATATTGTGACTGCGAATTTACCTTTCATTCCTTGTTCTTTAAGAAACCCTACATTGAAATACTTTCTACTACCAGGCTGGGTGAACCCGGAAGCCGTCGGTTGGGATCGACCCTACCTCTTGTCCTTTGTAGTCCAGTTCACTAACCACTGAGCTATCGCGGCTCCCCATGTATGTGTGTATTGCCAAAAAAAGATTAATGTTGCCATGTGTACGTCAATTATTTGATTAACAGAAAATCACGATCAATATGCTTATTCCATGTTTGTGAATTAAAATTATATAACATTTTTTTGGTTAAATCTTTAAATTCTGCCTCTTGATGGACGTAAGAATAGTTAAATGAATGGAATATGGAGAGGTGAAACTTTACTGCTAAAATGATTAATGTAATGACAGTAAGAACGTCGATCTTGGCACTAAATGTAATGATTATAATCACGTCGATCTTTGCACTAAATGTAAATATTACAATCACGTCGATCTTGGCAATAAATGTAATGATTATAAGAACGTCAATCTTGGCACTAAATGTAATGATTATAAGAACGTCGATCTTACCACTAAATGCAATGATTATAAGAACGTCGATCTTGGCACTAAATGTAATGATTATAAGAACGTCGATCTTAGCACTAAATGTAATGATTATAAGAACGTCGATCTTGCCACTAAATGTAATGATTATAACCACGTCAATCTTGGCACTAAATGTAATAATTAAAAGAACGTCAATCTCTGCACTAAATGTAATGATTTTAAGAACGTCGATATTGGTACTAAACTCAGGCTAATGAAGCGCCAGGATTATTTATATTAATTTTCCTTCACGATTGTAAAACATTGACGCTTGCAGAACAAATGGACAAGAAACCTCCAGTTATTTCGATGTAATGTTGTCGAAATGTCTGTGCATCTCTTTCTTAGATCGCTCCACAAATGAAAATGAAACATTCTCAGAATGATACAATAAATATCACTTGATGATATTATAATGATTGTCAAGAAATAAGAAATAAAATGGTTTAGTCACGTATCTCAAAGGAAATGGAAAATAAAATGGTTTCGGCACGTATTTCAATGAAAATAGAAAATAAAATGGTTTAGTCACGTATCTCAACGGAAGTGGAAAATAAAATGGTTTAGTCACGTTTCTCAATGGAAAATGAAATAGTTTAGTCACGTATGTCAATGGAAATGGAAAATAAAATGGTTTAGTCAAGTATCTAAATGGCAATGGAAAATAAAATGGTGTAGTCACGTTTCTCAATGGAAATGGAAAATAAAATGGTTTAGTCACGTTTCTCAACGGAAGTGGAAAATAAAATGGTTTAGTCACGTATCTCGATGGAAAATAAAATGGTTTAGTCACGTTCCTCAATGGAAAATAAAATGGTTTAATCACGTTTCTCAATGGAAATGGAAAATAAAATGATTTAGTCACGTATCTCAATGGCAATGGAAAATAAAATGGTTTAGTTAAGTATCTCAAAGGAAATGTAAAATAAATTGGTTTAGTCACGTTTCTCAAATGGAAATGGAAAATAAAATGGTTTAGTAACGTATCTCAATGGAAATGGAAAATAAAATGGTTTAGTCACGTATCTTAATGGAAATGGAAAATAAAATGGTTTAGTCACGTATCTCAGTGGAAATGGAAAATAAAATTGTTTAGTCAGGTATCGCGATAGAAATGGAAAATAAAATTGTTTAGTCAGGTATCTCAATGGAAATTGAATATGAAATGGAAATAACAATCTATTGACAAAATGAAATTTGTTTTTTTAGTCTTGATGGCATAAAAAAAAATGTTCCATAGTAAATGGATGTAACAATCAGTTTTCAAAATTTGATGAAAGAGATATTTTAATAGAATATACGGTTGGTGTCATGTAATGTGTGATTAAAGATGGATTGAAGTACTAGTAAAATGTATTCATCATCATCGTCATCTAGTGCCGTCACTGCATCGAATGTTGGCTACCATAGATCGCCATTCCACCCTGTTTCTTGCTTTGATAGTGCAGGTTGTAATAGATTGACTTGTCCATCTTTTGATGTTACTCGTCCATGTTAGTCTTGGTCTGCCTCTGCCTCTTTTACCTTGTATTTTTCCTTCCAATATTACTTTTAGTAGGCTTTTGTGTCTTTTAACATGCCCCAAAAATTGCATTTGTCTTGTTCTAATTGTGTTTAGTAGTTCTCTTTTTATTTTTAGTTGTTTTAAAACTTCATAGTTTGTTTTCTTTTCTTTCCATCCAATTCTACCTATTCTTCTATAAATCCACATTTAAAAGTATATATTATTCATCAAATAAAATTGGTAATGGCTTGAGAGATAATATGTGATATCAACATAATAGGATATATTATTAATGTCACAGGAGTAAGGGCAGTAGAATGAATAAAGTGTAAACAGGGAAAAATAATTAGAATTAATTATGACATGTGATGATCGCAGAGATAACTGTGGAGAATGATTGAAAGTTGACATGTGATGATTGCAGAGGTAATTGTTGAGAACGTTTAAAGGTTGTCATGTGATGATTGTTGAGTTAATTACTGAATATGCTTAAAGGTTGTCATGTGATGATTGCAGAGTTAATTACTGAGAATGCTTGAAAGTTGTCATGTGATGATTGCTGAGTTAATTATTGAGAATGCTTAAAGGTTGTCATGTGATGATTGCAGAGTTAATTACTGAGAATGCTTGAAAGTTGTCATGTGATGATTGCAGAGTTAATTATTGAGAATGCTTGAAGGTTGTCATGTGATGATTGCAGAGTTAATTACTGAGAATGCTTGAAGGTTGTCATGTGATGATTGCAGAGTTAATTACTGAGAATGCTTGAAGGTTGTCATGTGATGATTGCAGAGTTAATTATTGAGAATGCTTGAAGGTTGTCATGTGATGATTGCAGAGTTAATTACTGAGAATGCTTGAAGGTTGTCATGTGATGATTGCTGAGTTAATTACTGAGAATGCTTGAAGGTTGTCATGTGATGATTGCTGAGTTAATTATTGAGAATGCTTGAAAGTTGTCATGTGATGATGCTGAGTTAATTACTGAATATGCTTAAAGGTTGTCATGTGATGATTGTTGAGTTAATTACTGAATATGCTTAAAGGTTGTCATGTGATGATTGTTGAGTTAATTACTAAATATGCTTAAAGGTTGTCATGTGATGATTGCAGAGTTAATTACTGAGAATGCTTGAAAGTTGTCATGTGATGATTACAGAGTTAATTGTTGACAATGATTGAGTATGTTAATACATAAATAACTGATGCTAATTAATTGTTAATTGCAGGTATATTGACATCACACACTGTTGATCCCATATAGTGACAAATATTATTTTAAATAGATTAGTAATGAGACATGTTATGTTCGATTCTATCAGCTGCAGATGATTATGAAGAACATTTTGTTTCAGTAAATTATTGATATCATGAGACTGGTGACGATGTTTGAAAGAAAACACCTTGTTTGCGGGTGAAGTCATTGTGTTATTATTGATTAGCAATGACTGAAATAAAAGACTAACAATGACATTCTAAAAGGGGTCAATACAAATTAAAAAAACCGCACACAAATATATATATATATATATATATATATATATATATATATATATATATCATCAATCTCATCAACTACCATGCCTACTGGCGTAGGTGATATGTATCTCCACAACTTTCGCTCTCGACAGTTATTTATCATTTCTGCTGTTGACCTTCTGCCAAGCCATTCTCTTATGCTGTGTGGTATATTTTATCTTTGCTTCCCTCTATATCTTTTTCCTCAATTTTCTCAGTTGTTACAATATATTCCAGTTGTTCTCTTCTCATTACATGGCCCAAAAAAATATGATTGTTTCTTCCTAATATTGGAAAATAGCTCTCTTTTTGCTTTGGCATCTTTTAGAACGTTTTAATTACTCTTCTTAGCTGTCCATGGTGTTCTCCACATTCTTCTGTAAAACTACATTTCTACAGTAAAAAATGTGTTCTTATGTTATGTTAATGGTTCTTACCAAGATGCAAAACACATGCCTTTAGCACCAGAAGAGCATCACACGGCCATCTTTACCCCAACTGAATTAGATGTTGCCCTCAAAGGATTGAAGCTCAAAAGTCCCCCTGGTAAAGATGGAATCTCCAACGAAATGCTCCTAAATCTGGGACAGAAAGACAAGAGCCAGCTTCTAAGGATAATAAATGCTAGCTGGAAGAGAGGTCATGTGCCGGCAATCTGGAAATGAGCTATTATGGTGCCCATCCTCAAGTGTGGAAAAGACCCACTAGACCCAAGTATCTAGACCAATTAGCCTACTGAACTGCCTGAGTAAACTCATGGAAAGGCTGGTTAACAGAAGACTTATGTGGCATTTGGAGACAAAACAACAAATCGTACCACAACAAAGTGGCTTCCGTTAGCACAAATCAACTGAAGACCTGGTCACCAACATTGCACAGGAAATAAAGGATGCTCTACAAGAAAAGAATCACACTGGCAGTGTGGGTCGACATGGAGAAGGCTTTTGATAGGGTTTGGCGAGAGTATTTAAAGAACAAACTTTTTAGACTTGGCATCAAGGGTCGTTTATTCAATTGGGTCTCTCAATACCTTCAGGATAGAACGGCCAGAGTACAAGTTCAAGGTCAACTAAGTAAGAATGTCTCTATCGAACAAGGTATCCCACAAGGCAGAGTCTTGTTCCCAACACTCTTTTTAATTTTCATAAATGACATCGTAATGGACATTCCACCCAGAATACACGCAGCAAAATACGCAGATGATCTGGCGTTATGGGTTCGCGAAGAAAGTATTATTGGTGGCTGGACCCAGGATACAACATGCCCTAGGTGAACTTGAAAAATGGACGAACACCTGGTTCTTACAAATCAAAGAAAAATAAACTACATATACAAGCTCAGCCTATCAAGAAACACACTCTCTGCAAACTTGGAGATAAAAGACTATACACTCCCTATTGACCAAAACACATCATATATTGGCGTCACCATGAATCGTAGAATGACTTGGAAAAATCAGATAGACAGAACAAGAAAAAAAGCAGGAAATCGAACAAATATTATGAAGAAATTGGCAGGAACGGACTGGGGGGCAGACAGCAATATTTTTAAAAGACTATACGTAGGAAGAGTCAGACCAGTTCTAGAGTATGGAGTCACAGCCTGAGCTATGGCTTCCAAATCACACCTTTGCAAAATTAACAGAACACAGAACCAAGCTGCCCGTATCATCACTGGTGCTATGAAATCTACACCTATCAAGACTCTAGAAACAGTAACAGGTTTACAACCCTTAGATGACAGACGGGTCACTAAAGTATTGCAACAAGCGGAGAAATTTAGAAGGCTCCTTAGCTACCCCATGCACCAAAGAATAACTGGTTCCGGAATTGTACCACTAAAGAGGAGCAACTTCGCTGCAATTGCCAATGAACTAACTACTGGCGACCCAGTACCTTCCCAAACAATATCGAAACCCTTGGGCCCATCTGATGTCTCCTCATGGAAAACATAAAATACCATAACTTAAGGAAAATATAACAGGAATCATGAAAAAAGGCACCCAATCAGACACAGAAAGAAAACACGTAGCAGAAAAACACATACACGATACCTACCCACAGGACTCTTGGTTTCACATATACACAGATGGCTTTGCTACAAATGCCACCAAAAATGGAGGGGGAGGTGTGTTCTTGACGCTGAATAATCAGGACGAGATCACCAAATCAATAGCTACTGGAAAATTCTCAAACAACTTTAAAGCAGAAACTGAAGCCATCAGAGATGATTCTGACTGATGCACTGTCAGTATTATCAGCTCTAAAAAGCCCCAAGAACAATGAACTAGATGACTTGATAACAACCCTGGACCAACTATGCAATAACTTCCAGAGAGTAGTCATTCAGTGGATACCATCACACTGTAATATACACGGGAACGAACGCGCAGACAAATTAGCTAAAGAAGGAGGGAGATTACAACAAGAGAACCATCCGCTCAGTTATGATGAAGCCAAATCCATCCTCATGGGTCAGTTCCATGAAAAATGGAAACGAGAACACCCAAAGCATAACGAGAGTGACGGATACCACCAACTATCAACGAGGGATCAAGTCATCATACTTCGCCTACGCACTGGCCACAATAGAATGAGCAATCACATATTCACCAAATTCAAAATAGGTACAAATAGCCTATGCCACTGTACACTGGAGAATATGACTACAAAACATGTTCTATAATATTGCCCCCAGTAGACAGACCTGAGAAGAGCAATGTGGTACACGCCCACCTCCCTGAAAGAAAAACTATATGGGGCAATCGTTTCGCTTAAACAGACAGCTGACTTCATGAGAGAGTCTGAAATCCTACTCTGATTGAGTCTTGATCGCAGAGAGCGAGAGAGAGAGAGAGAGAGAGAGAGAGAGAGAGAGAGAGAGAAAGAAAAAAGTAAAGTGCCCCGTCACGCCAAGTGGTGTATAGCGAATATGGTTTTAGTGACCATACTTTTTACAGACCTTCGGCACATGATTTTTGGTGTAATATGGTCGGTATTACGCTCGTTCCGCTTTACATTCCCAGAAAAATCCGGTACCCATTTAAGGCTGGGTGAACCTGGCGCCGTAGATCAAGATCGACCTCGTCCGCCTGTTCTTAATAGTCCAGTTCACTAAACACTGAGCTATCGCGGCTCCCACACTTCTACAGCCCCCAATGATTTGATGATGATGATGATGATGATATAAATATATATATGAAAAAGATAATTGACATACGACTATCATAAGAAGAGGAAATAATAGAACGAAGAAGTATGTGTTAGCACTCGGAAATAATGACAGACAAACAACAACAGAAAAAAACAAAGAACAATTCCCTATATAATAATATTTATGTATTATTATTTGTACCCAGTATCATAAGAAGTAGAAAGTTGTATTCTACTTGGCTAGAGCTGTCACAATAAAAGGATAAAGAGATCACGGACGACAAAGTGAGAACATTCTAAATAGTTTGATTCTGTTACATGATAAACATTCAAGAACATCACTGATACGATGCACACGGGACATATAATTGAGGAAAGACATGGTCGCCTACTTCAACCTGCATGGCACACACTGATGATGATTGAAGTGATATATTGTTGACAGAAGATACAATTGTTGCCTTGGGATTGATTATAGTGGGTGACGTGTGTAGCGTGATGTGACGGTAGTGACACCAGAAATGGGATGTTGGTTTCAGAAAGGTAATATTAAATTATTTTTTATGAAATTATTATTAAATAATATGCTGATCAAGTGAGGAGAAGAAAAAATATGACAATTAATATCGTTGGTGTCTATACAAATGGTGGTGATAATGATGACTTCAAACATACACGTCAACATCAAGGTAATTTGACAGAAGAGTGCTCAGGAATACATGACAAAAAGAGTTTAGGGAAATGCATAAGAAATTAGTTGTACAAATTACAAGGGTTACAAATATACTAAAACAACATGAAATGTATAATCATATAAAATGAATTAACACTAAGACTGAAAGGGAGAATAATAAATTGATATATTTACCCGTAATTTGTTGTCTAGATACAGGCACTAAGTTAGAAAGCAAAAATACATAATTAATACGTGACATGTAGATGACTTATCCAATCAGGAAAAGATATAGTGGATAGAGAAGAAAACAATGAAGTGCTGAAATAGCTGAAAAGAAAGAAAGAACTAATCAGAAAACAACTGGAACAAAAGGATATGTATTTTTGGGATATATCATCTTCTTTCCTTCCTCATGTGCCTTTCAGCGTCGAGGAGAGATATAATTTGCGGTCTTTTGCTCTTCTGTTCGCCTTTGCTGCTGTTATGTTTCCTAGTGATTCTAATATTCCATCGATCCATCTTTTTCGTGGTCGACCCTTGGGTCTGGTGTTCTCGCAACGTTTGCTGAAGGTTCGCTGTATTATGTTTTGATCTTTCTGCCTTGTCACGTGGCCAAACCATTTTATCTGTTGTTTCCTTATATATTCTATGGCGGGGGCTATTCCTAAATTTTTTTCCCTCAGTTCTTCATTTCTGATCTTATCTCTCAGGTTGTTTCCTGTCATTCGTCTGACACATTTCATCTCAGTAGAGGTTATGCTTTTTATTGTTCTTGCATCTAGGGTCGAGGTCTGGCATTGGTAGCACAACGTTGGGATGAAGATTGTATTGTATAGTGCTCGTTTTGCCTCTAGAGTTATTTCCTTGTTGGACAATAGTGGTCATAATTGCCCAAAGATTTGACAAGCTTTGTTGCATCTTGATTATATCTCTGCTGTTTGTGTATCGTTGTTTCTCAATAGACTTCCTAAATATTTACATTCCTCCACTTGTTTTGGTTATCTGTCGTCTATAGCTATGTTGTTATATTATTTCTCATTTGCGATATTCAGGACCTTTTGTGTTGTTGATGTTGATTTTCATGTAGCAATTTGTGTCTGTGTTGTAGAGTCTATTTAAGTGTTCGTGTAGGTCTTCTATTTTGTCATGTATGATCATCTGGAAATAGAAGCTCGTTGATCTCCTCTATCTCTGATGGGTTGGCTAACTTGCATATATAGTACATGTATATAATAAACAATAGTGGGGTTAGTACCCAACCCAAGTCTTACACCTGATATAACTTCGAAGTGTTCTGTGCAGCCTGCTGCTGATTTGACTATGCAGCTAATGTTGATGTAGAGACGTTTAATTAGGTTGGTTAGATGTTGGCTTACTCCGTATATTGTTAGTATCTCCCAGTATCCTAGGAGATAGGAGAATATAGGTTCTCCAATAGACGAACTTATGACAGCGTGAATCATCAACACAAAGAGATCCACAAGAGAACCTATGACAGAGTGAATCGTCAACACAAAGAGATTGACAGGGGAACCTATGACAGCGTGAATCATCAACACAAAGAGATCCACAGGAGAACCTATGACAGAGTGAATCGTCAACACAAAGAGATCCACAGGAGAACCTATGACAGAGTGAATCATCAACACAAAGAGATCCACAAGAGAACATATGACAGCGTGAATCATCAACACAAAGAGATCCACAGGAGAACCTATGACAGAGTGAATCGTCAACACAAAGAGATTGACAGGGCAACCTATGACAGCGTGAATCATCAACACAAAGAGATCCACAGGAGAACCTATGACAGAGTGAATCATCAACACAAGGAGATTGACAAGAGAACCTATGACAGAGTGAATCCTCAACACAAGGAGATGGACAAGAGAACATATGACAGAGTGAATCATCAACACAAGGAGATTGACAAGAGAACCTATGTCAGCGTGAATCATCAACACAAGGAGATGGATAAGAGAACCTATGACAGAGTGAATCATCAACACAAGGAGATGGACAAGAGAACCTATGACAGAGTGAATCAACAACACAAGGAGATTGACAAGAGAACGTATGACAGAGTGAATCAACAACACAAGCAGATTGACAAGAGAACCTATGACAGAGTGAATCAACAACACAAGGAGATTGATAAGAGAACCTATGACAGAGTGAATCATCAACACAAGGAGATGGACAAGAGAACCTATGACAGCGTGAATCATCAACACAAGGAGATGGACAAGAGAACCTATGACAGCGTGAATCATCAACACAAGGAGATGGACAAGAGAACCTATGACAGAGTGAATCATCAACACAAGGAGATGGACAAGAGAACCTATGACAGAGTGAATCAACAACACAAGGAGATTGACAAGAGAACCTATGACAGAGTGAATCAACAACACAAGGAGATTGACAAGAGAACCTATGATAGAGTGAATCAACAACACAAGGAGATTGACAAGAGAACCTATGACAGAGTGAATCATCAACACAAGGAGATGGACAAGAGAACCTATGACAGCGTGAATCATCAACACAAGGAGATGGACAAG
This sequence comes from Megaustenia siamemsis, assembly GCA_032433765.1. Taxonomy (NCBI): domain Eukaryota; kingdom Metazoa; phylum Mollusca; class Gastropoda; order Stylommatophora; family Ariophantidae; genus Megaustenia; species Megaustenia siamemsis. Next base: position 52,739,832 of record JAVIAB010000047.1, on the reverse strand, counting down.
AGAACCTATGACAGAGTGAATCATCAACACAAGGAGATGGACAAGAGAACCTATGACAGAGAGAATCATCAACACAAGGAGATTGACAAGAGAACCTATGACAGCGTGAGCCATCAACACAAAGAGATTGACAAGAGAACCTATGACAGAGTGAATCATCAACACAAGGAGATTGACAAGAGAACCTATGACAGAGTGAATCATCAACACAAGGAGATGGACAAGAGAACCTATGACAGAGTGAATCATCAACACAAAGAGATTGACAGTAGAACCTATGACAGAGTGAATCATCAACACAAGGAGATTGACAAGAGAACCTATGACAGAGTGAATCATCAACACAAGGAGATGGACAAGAGAACCTATGACAGAGTGAATCATCAACACAAGGAGATGGACAAGAGAACCTATGACAGAGTGAATCATCAACACAAGGAGATGGACAAGAGAACCTATGACAGAGTGAATCATCAACACAAAGAGATGGACAAGAGAACCTATGACAGCGTGAATCATCAACACAAGGAGATGGACAAGAGAACCTATGACAGAGTGAATCATCAACACAAGGAGATGGACAAGAGAACCTATGACAGAGTGAATCATCAACACAAGGAGATGAACAAGAGAACCTATGACAGAGTGAATCATCAACACAAGGAGACAGTAAAATGTCGCTTTATTGCACCGAACCTTTGAAGCTGAGATAACACATTTTCTTTTCTTCTGCGATCATGACGTCATTCAGACTAGGATTCCTGACTCTCTAATGAAGGCAACTTTCTGTTTCAGTGATTCGGTTGCCCCGTAGAGTTTCTCTTTACGGAAGGTGGGTGTGGGCCACCTTGTCCTCCTCAGGCCTGTGTACTAGGGAGAGGGGAGGGCAATCCTGCAGAACGTGTTTTTTTGTCATGTTATCAAGAGTACAGCGACAGCACATCTTTTAACTAATGACCATGACAGGTCAAGGTAGTCACGTCTTTACATTAAAATAAACGGCTACTATAAGTAAACGAAACATAACAATCGAGTTATGGTCAGAATACATTGTACTTATGTTTACAAAAACATACAAAAGTGTGATATCATCTAGACTTTAGATATGAATCCGCAGCCTTATATTTAATAATTAATACACCACAATTATTGTTGATAATTAACATCCAATTATGGCCACATATCACGTTATTAACAAATGAAAACTGTATTTTAGAAAACATAGTTCAATACAGTGTAAAATAAAAAAAATAAAAAAAATGGTATGTAAGAAGCTTTACGTAACAAGTGGACGACACAGACTAAACAACGTTTCGGCTCAATAGGCCTTCATCAGGAACAAACAAAAAACACACACACAAAACTAATAACGAAACAACTAAAACAAAAACAATCGAAATGTGTTAAAGAAAACAACAAAAATAAATAAAACTATCCTGTCAAATCCAAAATGAAATCGTAACCAAGTGCGGCTGTCGTGAACGTCGAAAATCGTGCAAAAAAGTGCGTAAATGTACACAAAACCAGAGGAGTTAACACAGGGGTCAGTGTTTTTTTGTTTGTTCCTGGTGAAGGCCTATTTAGCCGAAACGTTGTTTAGTCTGTGTCGTCCGCTTGTCACGTAAAGCTTCTTACATACCATTTTTTTTTATTTTTTTTTATTTTTCCTCATATTCAGCTTTACTGCAGCTTCGCATTTTTATGCCTTAACCCTTCAATACAGGGTGTAGGTTTAGAAAATACACGCAACAGTAAAACTATTAAAACATGTCCTTGAACTCATCTTAAAATGGCTGCTCTAAAACAACTGCATTTTTGGCGAGTGATAAGTGAGCAGGATCACAAGACGCGGATACAATATTCCATAGCTACCGTTGTCTTCAGTGTACACGCGTGTTAACGTGTTGTTTGTTGTGTTGTTTGTGTTAAACTCTTTCACTAACAACGTTTCTAATTCACATAATTTTACTCCGATACGTCAGCTTACACGTCAGTTTATACGTCAGCTTACACGTCAGCTTATACGTCAGCTTACACGTCAGTTTATACGTCAGCTTACACGTCATTTCGAGTATTGTGGTAGATAAGCATTACTACTTTTGTCTCTCCTGCCAGTATCAACAATTGTCACGTGACGCTAATGGAGATTCGGTTTTCTTGTGTTTCTCCCTCTATCTCACTCAGAGTACGACTTTATCTCCTTGTATTCCTCCCCTTATATTTGCCATTGTAGTGTACGGGCCAATAATTGTTGGAAATTAACCTACCAGCTAGAATGGCCACGCCTACTTCTACCTACTCTAGGTGAGTACCGTCTAAAGAGATTTTGAGAGATATTTTAAAGAGAAAATTTGGTAAAATTTGCGATCTTCACCCATGATGTTTATGAAGGCTTCAATACAGACACTGAAACAATCTGCTGTTGTAATTGACCTACAGAACACATGCAACAGAGTACATGTGGATCTGCTGATATTTAAGCTTCTCTCAGTATCAGCCTCATGCTTCCTTAATTGGATTTCTGTGGCTCTCTTGCAAAGAAAGTTGGTATGTGTATGATTATGATTATTTTTAGTCGAAGGCCCCGGTATCACTGCAAACAAATTAAAATCCATAATTGCTCAAACCGCCCGCGCCAGTGGAAGCATCCGAATGAAAACTCATCTCACTGAAGCATGGAAACAAAGAAAGGTAGCTGCTGTCCCCATCATAGCAGCTACAGAACACGCCAAAAGACATAAGGCCAAGCGGCACTGAAAGTGAACGCAGCTGAATTGTCCTTCGTCATACGATATCATCATTTATCGTCAGCTAGCGGAATATCGAAACACGATACAGATGAAAATCACAGCTCACTCAGTAATCACATTAGCAAGCCGGACTTGGAATATGAGGAAACTGCAATAAGGAACACTTTTCAGACTGAGCCTCAATACTTCTTGACGCACGTGCCTACCTTCGAATCAGCCTAGACCCTCATCATCCGATATACTGTGAATTTATAGGTACAAAATGCAGCAGGTTACGAAGAAAGTCATTGGGTAGGCTAGGGGCATTATTCCGCAATTGTCGACCACATAGCAACAGGGGAAGAATGGGTACGAGTGAGGTAAGAGTGCAATATGTCATTTCTTGTCGTCATCACACTTGACAGAGATTGTAGACAACACAACCTGCTGGTCATTGAGGCAGAAGTGCAGACCGCAATGTTTGAGAACTCTTCTGGTAGTGATACAGTTATTTACAAAGGTGGGTCTGTTATTCGGCACGTACGGAACTCATTGACTTTTACGGCTCATGTTGTATTCAGAAGTGTGAAGGAAGACAGTTGTAGTTTTGCATTGACAACAAGTAGTTTGACTATGGAAATTATTGTAGTTACAAAAACATTAACATTGATTGAGACACATCCTTATAAACATGTATGTTTGCTCAGTGACTCATTGAGTAATCTTAGAATGATCGTTACTTGCTGTGATCGACAATAGTTGTTAGAGCCTCTGGAGAGGTCTCTTCTAAAGAGTGTCTGTTTTATTTTAGTGCCAGGCCACGCGGGGATAAGTGGTAATGAACGCGTCGACAAGATTGACAATTTAGCTGAAGTTGGCTGCAGAAGGGCAATGGGCTGCAAAAAACGATTTGAAAATTTATTCTGGCTACGCAGCAACGATCAGGCTTCACGAATAACATCATGTCAAGGTTGGGGATGTCAGATAAACGCGCTACGCAGGGATCCAAAGAAGACTTTTCAACCAACACAACATCGATGACGTTAGTAGCTACAATTTGATGGATATTATTTGGATGGGATCTGAACACTTATGGACTTGGCCATGTGTAATGAGGATGAGATGGCGACTAAACTAGACTAAACTTGAGGATGACATGTTGACTAAACTAGACTAAACTTGAGAATGACATGTTGACTAAACTAGACTAAACTTGAGGATGACATGTTGACTAAACTAGATTAAACTTGAGGATGACATGTTGACTAAACTAGACTTAACTTGTCGATGACATGTTGACTAAACTAGACTAAACTTGAGGATGACATGTTGACTAAACTAGACTTAACTTGTCGATGACATGTTGACTAAACTAGACTAAACTTGAGGATGACCTGTTGACTAAACTAGACTAAACTTGAGGATGACATGACTAAACTAGACAAAACTTGATGATGACCTGTTGACTAAACTAGACTAAACTTATAAATGACCTTTCGACTAAATTAGACTAAACTTGAGGATGACATGACTAAACTTGACGATAACCTGTTGACTAAACTAGACTCATTGCTGGATGCAAATACCTGAGACAGATCCGTGAGCGGCGGAGTGAACGGTATGATATTTTATAATTGGACGAATCATGGGTCAACGCACACCACACCTATGCTAAAGAATGGCAGTCAGTAAATGGCAAACTCAAAAGAACAATTCCGAGCAGCAAAGGCCAGCGCATTATATAAATGGCTTTAGTGGAAGCACTGAAAACGGCCTTGTCCATGATGCGGGACTTATTTTCCAATCAAAAAGTACCGATGGTAGGGACTACCATACTGAAATGAATGGAAACATTTTCAGGCACTGGTTGGAGAACGATCTTTTATCAATCATGGAGAGACCTTTATGCATAGTCATGGATAATGCATCATACCACAATGTCGTATCAGAGGAAGACAAAGTGCCTACTGCATCAAATACAAAAGAGCAAATTAGGACATGGCTTGCGAATGAAAATGTCAAATTTGACGACACATATTTAAAACCCGAATTGTTACAACTTGTGAAGAATACGAATAAGAAAAAGGTGTACCATGTTGACAAAATGATTGAGAAATACGGCCACACCTCTCTTCGACTCCCTGCATATCATGCGCACCTTAATCCAATCGAACTTGTCTGGGCTCAAGTCAATGGACAAGTTGCAGAACAGAACATGACGTTTAAAATGTGTGATGTTGAAGTTCTGACACGCGAGTCTCTCTCAAAAATAGACATTCCGTTCTGGAAGAAGTGTGTTGAACATGTGCTGCGGGTGGAAGATGTGTACTGGAAATGAGATGGATTACTATTTGTCCAGCCAGTAATGATTATCAACCTCTTGGAATCGTCAGATTCGGAATGATTAAAATTAAGATGAATTCAATTCCAGCTGCAGTTAGGACGTCCTGGGGGTCTAATGGTGACCGAAGGACAAAACTAATTGTAACCAATTGAATTCATGTTTGCAAATACACATAACGAACAACACCCACAATTAAGCAATATGTAGATACGCCTCTGACAAGAATTGCAGTAAACTGGAAAATTTAACTCGATTACTGTAAACTCTAAAATTTGAATCAACTTGTGTGATATCGTCATAAAAGATCAACGGAATTCGCTGATGTACAAAATCTGTTGTGTTTATGGAATAAAAAATACCAAAATCTTTGCGTCATCAATATTCTAAGATTGCATGCAAAATTTCAAACCAAAATAACAAGCGGTTATGACGCAAAACTAATTCAGGTGTGATTATGAATTTCTGAACGGACTATAGCACAGAAATGCTAGAATGAAAGACTAGCAATAAACTACAGATACCAAGAACACATTCGTGTGTTTATACAGATTAGTGTGCCAAGCTCACTCTAGCTTGCACATACAAGAGGAAAACATGCTGTGTAGATTTTGTGAGACAAAGTTTCGCGTCAATGGGACTTTGTGGGTTATATCAAATGTGAGCTACAATATTCGATCATTTCTTGTTGTTGAGAAACTCGCTGTTGTATACAAGTCCCAAATACCAACAAGGCAACGAGTCGCGAACGGATCATATGAACAGACAGGCATCTTGGCATCTTTTAATTCAGAGTCAAAGTTTGAATAAAAGTCACAATAACTAACAGCGTCGATATCATTTTTAATTTCTTAGAATTAAGAAATAGAACAAGACTTGTTTAAATATTCTAGCATGGGGCATTATACCGTGGGTGTCAGCTTTACCTGAGCTATTCTACACCACGCCCCAGCTGTACCTTTTTCAACCGTGGCTGTCAGCTTTACCTGAGCTATTCTACACCACACCCCAGCTGTACCTCTACCAACCGTGGGTGTCAGCTTTACCTGAGCTATTGTACACCACACCCCAGCTGTACCTCTTTCAATCGTGGCTGCCAGCTTTACCTGAGCTATTCTACACCACACCCCTACTGTACCTCTACCAGCCCAACTTAACATCATCTCCAGCTATATACATCCACTCAACTTTTGTAAAACTGTTGTTTTCTGAGAACATTTCCTGGTGGAACATAATTTCCTGACTTAGATTTGTCAACTACCAAATATCGGCAATTTCAAATCGGTGTCTCATGTGTGTTTAGTCATCAAATAGATCGTATATCGAATGAAAGAAGGAATGTTGTTGAACATGGAAATAATATATGTGGCCCAACAAATCATTGGAGTGAGTATTTAAAGAGAAAAGGAAGTGCCGGTTGGCCACGACACCGAGCCATCTAGTAGTTTCTCTCTTTGTCGTCCGCGATCTCTATGTCCCTGTATTTTGCAATTTGTAACCAAGTATTCCAACTTTCCTCTTCTCATGATGTGCACGAAAAATGTTGATTGTTTCTTTCTGATGTTTTTTGGGACCTCCCTTTTTGTGTCCTCGTTGATCTTGTTAACTGTCCAGGGAACTTTCAACATTCTTCTGAGAAATCCCATCTCATCTCTGTGGCCTCTAATCGTCTTTTCATTTGTTCGTCTATTGTACATGATTCGCTTCCATAGGTCAGAATTAGTTTATTATAGCACAGATGAACATTTCTATTGACATAGACTTGTAGCGTAATCTGTTCATGCCTTCTATACATCTCATCCTTCTTCACTTACATTCTCTGTTACGCGTTATTGTCTGCTCCATTTCACTTACATTCTCTGTTACGCGTTATTGTCTGCTTCATTTCACTTACATTCACCCTTACATTTTATATGACTTCGCTTCACTTACATTCTTATACTTTATCTCTCCTTTCAGCTTCACTTACATTTTACCTTACATTTGATCTCTCCCTTCTTTTCACTTACATTCATCCTTACGGACTTTCTCTCATTCTTTTTCGTCCACAAACATATTCTTTAACAAACTCATCACCTCCATTTATCACTTCACATTATCGTAAATGATTTATTGTACATTTCTCATTATATTACGCCCCACGCGTTCTCTCTGCATTCTACAACATAGCCCATTCTCTCCTCGTGTTTGTGTTGTCCTCGTATTGTCACGAGAGTTAAAGGTCTTATCGACGACAAACACGTGAAAAGCCTGGGGTCAGAAGAAAGCGAGCACTCCACAAGATCAGAGTGCCCAAACTGAGCATTCGTTCACGTCATGTAGGGCCCTAGTTGTGCGGCAAGTGTTGCAGAAATCACTCAGTTTACATCAAATCACCTCTTACACTTTTGGGATATGATTTATATTTTTATAACGGAATGTAAGTTCATGGAGGAAACCGATAGGAAATATAAATGAGTACAAATGTAAAGTTACAAATGGTTTCTGTACAGGAGTTTTTGTTTTATATTTAATATTTCATCGTGGCCTGAATAAGTTTGATTTGGACAACTTTACTACCATCATCTTGTGCCGTGCCTTGAGGTTTTTTCTGTTCATTCTATCCGTTGCTCATCAATTATATTTCTATGACATATTCTATATTATTATATTATTTCATTCTTTGAATATTCTTCCATGTCTTAAAGGTTGTGAAATATTCCTATCCCTCTCGTTCCTTTAACATTTCTTTGTAAAAGTCTTAGACATTTTGCGTTTAGTCACACCATAGTCAATGACTTCATGTGTCACCGCTTGCTTGTTTTGTGAACTTGTGTGATAATTTCATACAAAATAATAAACATTGTCATGTAGATGGTCTAGTATATCAGGATTGTTTCCGTTGTATAGTGATAGAGTGCTAGTAATTTGAGACAAAAGCAATAGCAGTGTTCGTGAGGGATAAGAACTTAGTGAAAATGTGAAAATAATAATGGCAGGTGGTGTATGTCTTCTTCTTCTTTCCTTCCTCATCTGCCTTTCAGCGTCGAGGGGAGATATAATTTGCGGTCTTTTGCTCTTCTGCTCGCCTCAGCTGCTGTTATGTTTCCTAGTGCTTCTAATATTCCATCGATCCATCTTTTTCGTGGTCGACCCTTGGGTCTGGTATTTTCACAACGTTTGTTGAAGGCTCGTTGTGTAGTGTTTTGTTCTTTCTGCCTTGTCACGTGGCCAAACCATTTTATCTGTTGTTTCCTTATATATTCTATGGCGGGGGCTATTCCTAGCTTTTTTCTCAGTTCTTCATTTCTGATCTTATCTCTCAGACTGTTTCCTGTCATTCGTCTAACACATTTCATCTTTGTAGAGGTTATTTTACTTATTGTTCTTGCATCTAGGGTCCAGGTCTGGCATTGGTAGCACAACGTTGGGATGAAGATTGTATTGTATAGTGCTCGTTTTGTCTCTGGAGTTATTTCCTTGTTGGACAATAGTGGTGATAACTTTCCGATGAGTTGACAAGCTTTGTTGCATCTTGACTCTATCTCTGCTGTTTGAGAATTATCGTTTGTCATTAGACTTCATGGGTATTTGAATTCCTCTACTTGTTTTAGTTGTCTGCTTTCTATAGTTATGTTGATGTTCTGTTTATTTTTGGCAACATTAATAACTTCTGTTTTGTTGATATTGATTTTCATGTTGTATTTTGTGCCTGAGATCTTGAGTTTAAGTGCTCTTGTAGGCCTTCTATTGTTTAATGTATCAGTGCCTGATCGTCTGCAAATAAAAGCTCGTTTATCTCCTCTGTCTCTGATGGGTTGGCTAGCCTGCATATGGTCCATGTATGTAATAAACAGTAGGGGGGGGGGGAATAGTACGCACCCCTGTCTTACACCTGATCTAACTTCGAAGTGGTCTGTGTAGCCTGCTGCTGTTCTGACCCTGCAGCTGCTGTTGATGTAGAGACTTTTAATAAGGTTGATTAGATGTTGGCTTACTCCGTATGTTGTTAGTATCTCCCACAGTTGTTCTCTGTTTACTCTGTCGAATGCGTTTTCCTGATCAATGAAGGCTATGTATAAGTTTTGATTGTGTTCTGTCGTTTTTTATGCAAGCTGTTTTAGTGTGAATAGTGCGTCAGTACATCCTCTGTTTTTTTCAGAACCACATTTGAGAATCGCTTAACTTAACTGTAGTTCTCTCTCTCTCTCTCTGCGTTCAGGTCTCAATCAGAGTAAGGATTCCAGACTCTCACACGAAGTCAGTTGTCAGGCTAAGTGTGTTGATCGCCCCCACAGACAGAACATCACAATTAGAGTATGTCAGATACACTCTGACTGAACACCCGTTATTACGTTGCACTGTGTTCTGCGCCAGTGGCCCAGTGCATCCGATTTCAGCCAGCATTTTATTCGGGTTTGCTTTCCCTAGCCTTTGATTGTCCCCAATCTTCCTGCAAGGCAGCAGATTGTCTTTTCTGTAGGGGGATTCTGCCCTTAGATGGTCGGCCCTCCCAGGTTTACGAGCACCATCTGCCCGAGTCACTAGAGGTGACTAACACAGACATGCACACACAAAGATGTGAGATGTGACTAACACAGACACGCACGCACAAAGATGTGAGATGTGACTAACACAGACATGCACACACAAAGATGTGAGATGTGACTAACACAGACATGCACGCACAAAGATGTGAGATGTGACTAACACCGACATGCACACAGCGATACGAGGCATGTCTAACACTGACACACATCAAAATATATGACACATGACTAACATAAACATGCACATAAAGATATGAGATATAACTGACATTGACATGCCTAACATAGACATGCACATAAAGATAAGAGATATGACTAACATAGATATGCACACACAAAGATATGAGATGGGACTAACATAGCCATGCACACACAAGTATATGAGATGTGACATACACAGACATGCACACACAAAGATATGAGATATGACTAACATAAACATGCACACAAAAATATGAGATATCACTAACCCAGACATGCACACACAAAGATATGACATATGACTAACACTGGTACACACTAAGATATGAGATATGACTAAACACAGACACACATAAATATATGAGACATGATTAACACGGACACACCGAGATATGAGATATGACTAACATGACACACACCAAGATATGAGCCATGGCCAGCACACACAAGCTAAGATATGAGCCATGGCTAGGACAGAAACACAGCAAGATATGAGTCATGGCTTCACTAAAAACCACCAAAAAATGAACCATGTCTAGCACAGAAACACATTAAAGTGCCCATATGCTTGATTAGTCTCAGCCTTTTGTCTCAAGATTTTGGCGTATAGCTAATGTATGCATACACCGGAAAGGGGAAACCACTACCAGCAATAGCTGGCCACAATGGCCCCCATGGCGGATGTTTTGAAGGTGGTAAACTTTGTCTGGGACCAGATCATTGCCTCTGTTATTATGTGCATCTAACTACAGTACAGCCAAGATCTATAATAACAGGTAATGTGTGTGTACTGATAGCCGTGTGATAATGTAGGTAAAGAACTTCCAGCATAAGACACTACTATATTACCAAACACTACTACTACTACTAAATCACGATTGCTGAAGACAACTCCGACAGCTGAACAGAACACTGGCACTAGGTACTTTGATAAAAATTTCGAAATTGTCTGTTCTGTTGTGGAAACAAGCCAGCTAGATAGCCCTTGATGCAAGCTAAACAATGAAACCTTAATTATGGATGTACGACAATTAGAAAAAAAGTTATTAATTTTTAAATGAATTAATTTTGACTTAAATTGATTAAGAGAAACAGAGGAAAATAATATCATTGGGCCCGTTTGGATAGTTATCCGTGCCTGAGTGGAAAATTGAGAGGTGGCCGATTATGATGGCACAATGGTTTATAAAGGGGATAGCCCCTGCCATTTAATAATTTAGACGTAACGGAATCGACAGATCACTTTCATGTTTCACACACTTTTATTTAAATGGTAAATGAATTTTACAAACCCATTATTTTTGTGATGTTACTAGTTAATTAATTTTATTTTTGTAAAAAAAAGCACAGTTATTCTGAGACATGGGATTTGACTATCAATATCAAATATAGCGTGTGACGTGATTTCTACCCATGGAGATGCTCCCTTTAAATTATTATTTTTACTTGACGCTATCAGCAGATTGTTTTCAATTGGGTGCATTCTTATGTCATCTTATGCATCTTTTTCAGTTAGAAAAAAAGTTACAATTTTTTAAAGTGAAAGTGAATTATTACTGTGTTAAATAATGAGCAAAGAATAAAAAAAACCATAGCACCAGGTTGGCCATACAAAAAAGCTACATTTTTAAATCAAAATTATCATTAAATTTGGTGTACATATTTAACAAATCATTATATTTGGTGTACAATTAAAAATACATCATTTTATTTGATTTACGTCAAAAATAAGTCATTTTAATTGATTTATATCAAAATAACTCATTTTCTGGAATTTACACATAAAAAATGTCATTCTCTGCAATTTATGTTAGAATAATTATACATTTTTGTGATTCACATAAAATACTGATATTCTGCTAAAGAAGTCACATCATTATTATTTCATGTATAAGAAGTATAATTTTATTAATTTTTGTGTGTGGAAAATACATAAAAAAAAAAATTGATTCAATACTTATAATGACCATAATGATCATTCATTCTTTATGGATTCAACATGTTTAATTATAATAAAAGATCAAATAATTATAATATTAATGTATCTTATAAAAAAAAATAATGATTGAAATCCCCTCAACGCTGAAAGGCAAATAAGTAGGAAAGAAGAATGAATGAATTCCAATTCATTCTGAATGAATTGAATGAAGTCAATGAATTTCAATGAGTGAAATTCAACTGACTTAGTGTGACTGTCATGACGACTCACACTCACACCGATGGAAACTCATTGTAATTGGTAGGCAGGTTTGACTTGTGAGAAAAAAAAGAAAAATAATTCACTATTTTATAATTATAATTATTTCAATTTAATTGCACATGTGATCATGATCATTCATTCTCATTCTTCATATTTAATTATAATAATAAAATAAACCATAACATTAAAAAAAATAATTAAATGATTAATGTAAAGATTGAAATAAATGAAAAATTAGAATGAGATGGTAAACATTGTTTATTGGATTTAAAAAGTAGCAAGAATGATAAAAAAAACAACTTTCAATTCAATAATTGGGAATATATATTATTAGGAACCTGAAAATACTACATTTTAAATTAATTATAACTAACTATAATAGCTAAAACAAATGTTAGAGTTAGAGGCACATGATTGTTGAAGAGCCCAAACGTGGGGAAAATTTCCGATAATGGTGTGGTCGTTCAAATACCAATTATTTCATTACGCGCTGACAGATCAATTAAAAATTTCCCACAAATATGTATAAGTGGTTGTTGAATCAGGTTATGTTATTAATTTAGCACAGCTTAGCATTATTTTATTTTGCAATGACTAAAGTTCAACAATGGACATAGCATTATTTAAAACATCATAGATATGTATACCCACAAAACACAAATTATAGAATATAATCAAATTTGTTTTTTTACCATTTTGTTTGTTTTATTCGCATCTGGAATAGGTCTGTGTTTTTGCTCAACATGCTGGTGACAATAAATAATTTAATATTTGTTTATGATACGCTTAATTCACATTTAATCTCTCATATTAAAAGTCATCATCAATGAAAAAATACAATATACATTAACGTGAAAGTAATAATTTTTTGGACATTTTCAATTTTGTGAAATTTGTCTTGGAAGTTAAACTATATTTTTGTGCTCAAGATATCGGTAAAAACGACAGCCATAAACACTGGGCTATTAGGATGGCAAATGTTATTTTAGCAAATTTTCAAGATAAACTGTAACAAACCCCGCAATGTCAGCAGCGTTACATAAACAACTTTTTATAGTGGAAAGATGGGAAAAGATAATGAATGTTGCGTAGACAACAATTCTGAATGTAAGTTAGAAATATCTGAATTTTTGTCATGGAAAGGAATTAATTTGTGTTATTTTAAGGGTCTCGTTTGCGTCATCACTTAGGTCATTACAGCTAAAGAATGTGTTGTGAACAGGCGTTAATAATCAGTTGTATGTTGATCCAGTTTTAGGCTTTTTTTGTTATTATATGTAGTTACTTTTTTGATATCCAGTTTTAGTTGTGAATTACACTCATCAGTTTATGTGTATATTTCAGCCTGTGACCAGCCTTGGTAGATTTCCGCACGTCTTGCCACCCTGCATCGTCTTTGTATGCTCCTCAATGTTGTCCTTCGTGTACTGCTCTCTCTACGTGTGATGTAGCATGGTATGGCACTTCATGCTGTTTTTGGAAGTCGGGAGAGGAATTTCTATTTTATCTATCCACATTTCTTCCACTTGGCCTACTAGTTGTCTGCCTACTTGTCTACCTGCCATATATCTGCTTAACAATCCCTTCCATCTGTCTATCATGTTTGTTTGTCCTTTCATTGGTCCTTAAACCATCAAAATGAACTCTTTAATTAAAAATGTTCTCTCAAGTGATAGCCATCTGTATTTGTAATATTTTGTTTATAATTACCCATTCCTATGCATCTAACTACAGCATGCTATTATGTACTGTATGTAATTATAGCCATGATAATATAGGTTATAAGTTATAATTTGTATTGTGTACTACTTTATTGTATCTAACTGGCTTTTATAAAAATTACCTCAAAGAAGTTTTATTATTAAAAGTATTATTATGCTTTAGCTAGATAGTCTTTGACTGTAGCAATCCATCAATACTTCATCCACTTCCGTACGTCAAATATCAAAATAAGATACACATTTTTAGGTGTTTTGTTATCACTTGGACTCCTCATTGTACATCTATCTATCTATTGACCTTTTGAGCCATAGCTGGCCCATAGGGTGTAGACCAAGATACTCCTTCTCTTATCTGAATTTTTGTTCGAGCAGTTTTCAATTTTTTTAAAGATATTTTATCAAATCTCTCCATTTGTCTCTGTTCTGTGCAAGCAGCTCTTATCTCATTGAGGGAGCGTTTTCCTGCTGCTCTTGCCTCTCTCATCAAGGTTCTTCTTAGGTCTATCTCTTTTCCCTCTTACCTGTTTCCCACATGAGGGTCTGCTTTGCTATTCGGTTATCTCTTCTCATATGTCAAGCATATGACCATCATCTTTTCTTTATTACTGAAGATATTAGTGGTTGATTGGTGATTTCTCTAATTTCCTCGTTTGTTTTGAATTCATTCCACGCTATACCAAGTATTTTCCTTAGACATTTATTTTCGAATGCGTTCAACTTTGTTTCTATGTTACTGTACACGCAACATAAAAAATAATTGTATTATTTAAACCATCATAGCTAGGTATATCCGCAGCACACAAAACACAGAAGTACACTTTTAAATCTAGGAAAGGGCCCTGTCATATTATACAATATAATCACATTTTTCTTTTACCCATTTTGTTTTTGTTTTATTCATATCTGGAGTAGGTCTGTTTTTTTGTCCTCAACGTGTCGGTGACCATAAGTGATTTAATATTTTACTATCCACTTAATTCACAACATTTCATCTCTCATATTAACAGTGAAGAACTATATTTTTGTTTATAAAATATACATTTAATAATTTCTGTGAGTAAACGTGAAAAAAGTAATAATTTTTGGACATTTTCAATTTTGTGAAATTTGTCTTGGAAGTTAAACTATATTTTTGTGCTCAAGATATCGGTAAAAACGACAGCCATAAACACTGGGCTATTAGGATGGCAAATGTTATTTTAGCAAATTTACAAGATAAACTGTAACAAACCCCGCAATGTCAGCAGCGTTACATAAACAACTTTTTATAGTGGAAAGATGGGAAAAGATAATGAATGTTGCGTAGACAACAATTCTGAATGTAAGTTAGAAATATCTGAATTTTTGTCATGGAAAGGAATTAATTTGTGTTATTTTAAGGGTCTCGTTTGCGTCATCACTTAGGTCATTACAGCTAAAGAATGTGTTGTGAACAGGCGTTAATAATCAGTTGTATGTTGATCCAGTTTTAGGCTTTTTTTGTTATTATATGTAGTTACTGTTTTGATATCCAGTTTTAGTTGTGAATTACACTCATCAATTTATGTGTATATTTCAGCCTGTGACCAGCCTTGGTAGATTTCTGCACGTCTTGCCACCCTGCATCGTCTTTGTATGCTCCTCGATGTTGTCCTTTGTGTACTGCTCTCTCTACGTGTGATGTAGCATGGTATGGCACTTCATGCTGTTTTTGGAAGTCGGGTGAGGAATTTCTATTTTATCTATCCACATTTCTTCCACTTGGCCTACTAGTTGTCTGCCTACTTGTCTGCCTGCCATATATCTGCTTAACTATCCCTTCCATCTGTCTATCATGTTTGTTTTTGTTAGTCCTTTCATTGGTCCTTAAACCATCAAAATGAACTCTTTAATTAAAAATGTTCTCTCAAGTGATAGCCATCTGTATTTGTAATATTTTGTTTATAATTACCAATTCCTATGCATCTAACTACAGCATGCTATTATGTGCTGTATGTAATTATAGCCATGATAATATAGGTTATAAGTTATAATTTGTATTGTGTACTACTTTATTGTATCTAACTGGCTTTTATAAAAATTACCTCAAAGAAGTTTTATTATTAAAAGTATTATTATGCTTTAGCTAGATAGCCTTTGACCGTAGCAATCCATCAATACTTCATCCACTTCCGTACGTCAAATATCAAAATAAGATACACATTTTTAGGTGTTTTGTTATGACTTGGACTCCTCATTGTACATCTATCTATCTATTGACGTTTTGAGCCATAGCTGGCCCATAGGGTGTAGACCAAGATACTCCTTCTCTTATCTGAATTTTTGTTCGAGCAGTTTTCAATTTTTTTAAAGATATTTTATCAAATCTCTCCATTTGTCTCTGTTCTGTGCAAGCAGCTCTTATCTCATTGAGGGAGCGTTTTCCTGCTGCTCTTGCCTCTCTCATCAAGGTTCTTCTTAGGTCTTCCTCTTTTCCCTCTTACCTGTTTCCCACATGAGGGCCTGCTTTGCTATTCGGTTATCTCTTCTCATATGTCAAGCATATGACCATCGTCTTTTCTTTATTACTGAAGATATTAGTGGTTGATTGGCGATTTCTCTAATTTCCTCGTTTGTTTTGAATTCATTCCACGCTATACCAAGTATTTTCCTTAGACATTTATTTTCGAATGCGTTCAACTTTGTTTCTATGTTACTGTACACGCAACATAAAAAATAATTGTATTATTTAAAACATCATAGCTAGGTATATCCGCAGCACACAAAACACAGAAGTACACTTTTAAATCTAGGAAAGGGCCCTGTCATATTATAGAATATACTCAAATTTTTTTTTTACCCATTTCGTTTTTGTTTTATTCATATCTGGAGTAGGTCTGTTTTTTTGTCCTCAACGTGTCGGTGACCATAAGTGATTTAATATTTTACTATCCACTTAATTCACAACATTTAATCTCTCATATCAACAGTGAAGAACTATATTTTTGTTTATTAAATATACATTTTATAATTTCTGTGAGTAAACGTGAAAAAAGTATTTTTGGACATTTTCAATTTTGTGAAATTTGTCTTGGAAGTTAAACTATATTTTTGTGCTCAAGATATCGGTAAAAACGACAGCCATAAACACTGGGCTATTAGGATGGCAAATGTTATTTTAGCAAATTTACAAGATAAACTGTAACAAACCCCGCAATGTCAGCAGCGTTACATAAACAACTTTTTATAGTGGAAAGATGGGAAAAGATAATGAATGTTGCGTAGACAACAATTCTGAATGTAAGTTAGAAATATCTGAATTTTTGTCATGGAAAGGAATTAATTTGTGTTATTTTAAGGGTCTCGTTTGCGTCATCACTTAGGTCATTACAGCTAAAGAATGTGTTGTGAACAGGCGTTAATAATCAGTTGTATGTTGATCCAGTTTTAGGCTTTTTTTGTTATTATATGTAGTTACTTTTTTGATATCCAGTTTTAGTTGTGAATAACACTCATCAGTTTATGTGTATATTTCAGCCTGTGACCAGCCTTGGTAGATTTCCGCACGTCTTGCCACCCTGCATCGTCTTTGTATTCTCCTCGATGTTGTCCTTCGTGTACTGCTCTCTCTACGTGCGATGTAGCATGGTATGGCACTTCATGCTGTTTTTGGAAGTCGGGTGAGGAATTTCTATTTTATCTATCCACATTTCTTCCACTTGGCCTACTAGTTGTCTGCCTACTTGTCTGCCTGCCATATATCTGCTTAACAATCCCTTCCATCTGTCTATCATGTTTGTTAGTCCTTTCATTGGTCCTTAAACCATCAAAATGAACTCTTTAATTAAAAATGTTATCTCAAGTGATAGCCATCTGTATTTGTAATATTTTGTTTATAATTACCCATTTCTATGCATCTAATTACAGCATGCTATTGTGTACTGTATGTAATTATAGCCATGATAATATAGGTTATAAGTTATAATTTGTATTGTGTACTACTTTATTGTATCTAACTGGCCTTTATAAAAATTACCTCAAAGAAGTTTTATTATTAAAAGTATTATTATGCTTTAGCTAGATAGCCTTTGACCGTAGCAATCCATCGATACTTCATCCACTTCCGTACGTCAAATATCAAAATAAGATACACATTTTTAGGTGTTTTGTTATCACTTGGACTCCTCATTGTACAACTATCTATCTATTGACCTTTTGAGCCATAGCTGGCCCATAGGGTGTAGACCAAGATACTCCTTCTCTTATCTGAATTTTTGTTCGAGCAGTTTTCAATTTTTTTTAAAATATTTAATCAAATCTCGCCATTTGTCTCTGTTCTGTGCAAGCAGCTCTTATCTCATTGAGGGAGCGTTTTCCTGCTGCTCTTGCCTCTCTCATCAAGGTTCTTCTTAGGTCTTCCTCTTTTCCCTCTTACCTGTTTCCCACATGAGGGCCTGCTTTGCTATTCGGTTATCTCTTCTCATATGTCAAGCATATGACCATCGTCTTTTCTTTATTACTGAAGATATTAGTGGTTGATTGGCGATTTCTCTAATTTCCTCATTTGTTTTGAATTCATTCCACGCTATACCAAGTATTTTCCTTAGACATTTATTTTCGAATGCGTTCAACTTTGTTTCTATGTTACTGTACACGCAACATAAAAAATAATTGTATTATTTAAAACATCATAGCTAGGTATATCCGCAGCACACAAAACACAGAAGTACACTTTTAAATCTAGGAAAGGGCCCTGTCATATTATAGAATATACTCAAATTTTTTTTTTACCCATTTCGTTTTTGTTTTATTCATATCTGGAGTAGGTCTGTTTTTTTGTCCTCAACGTGTCGGTGACCATAAGTGATTTAATATTTTACTATCCACTTAATTCACAACATTTAATCTCTCATATCAACAGTGGAGAACTATATTTTTGTTTATTAAATATACATTTTATAATTTCTGTGAGTAAACGTGAAAAAAGTATTTTTGGACATTTTCAATTTTGTGAAATTTGTCTTGGAAGTTAAACTATATTTTTGTGCTCAAGATATCGGTAAAAACGACAGCCATAAACACTGGGCTATTAGGATGGCAAATGTTATTTTAGCAAATTTACAAGATAAACTGTAACAAACCCCGCAATGTCAGCAGCGTTACATAAACAACTTTTTATAGTGGAAAGATGGGAAAAGATAATGAATGTTGCGTAGACAACAATTCTGAATGTAAGTTAGAAATATCTGAATTTTTGTCATGGAAAGGAATTAATTTGTGTTATTTTAAGGGTCTCGTTTGCGTCATCACTTAGGTCATTACAGCTAAAGAATGTGTTGTGAACAGGCGTTAATAATCAGTTGTATGTTGATCCAGTTTTAGGCTTTTTTTGTTATTATATGTAGTTACTTTTTTGATATCCAGTTTTAGTTGTGAATAACACTCATCAGTTTATGTGTATATTTCAGCCTGTGACCAGCCTTGGTAGATTTCCGCACGTCTTGCCACCCTGCATCGTCTTTGTATTCTCCTCGATGTTGTCCTTCGTGTACTGCTCTCTCTACGTGCGATGTAGCATGGTATGGCACTTCATGCTGTTTTTGGAAGTCGGGTGAGGAATTTCTATTTTATCTATCCACATTTCTTCCACTTGGCCTACTAGTTGTCTGCCTACTTGTCTGCCTGCCATATATCTGCTTAACAATCCCTTCCATCTGTCTATCATGTTTGTTAGTCCTTTCATTGGTCCTTAAACCATCAAAATGAACTCTTTAATTAAAAATGTTATCTCAAGTGATAGCCATCTGTATTTGTAATATTTTGTTTATAATTACCCATTTCTATGCATCTAATTACAGCATGCTATTGTGTACTGTATGTAATTATAGCCATGATAATATAGGTTATAAGTTATAATTTGTATTGTGTACTACTTTATTGTATCTAACTGGCCTTTATAAAAATTACCTCAAAGAAGTTTTATTATTAAAAGTATTATTATGCTTTAGCTAGATAGCCTTTGACCGTAGCAATCCATCGATACTTCATCCACTTCCGTACGTCAAATATCAAAATAAGATACACATTTTTAGGTGTTTTGTTATCACTTGGACTCCTCATTGTACAACTATCTATCTATTGACCTTTTGAGCCATAGCTGGCCCATAGGGTGTAGACCAAGATACTCCTTCTCTTATCTGAATTTTTGTTCGAGCAGTTTTCAATTTTTTTAAAGATATTTTATCAAATCTCGCCATTTGTCTCTGTTCTGTGCAAGCAGCTCTTATCTCATTGAGGGAGCGTTTTCCTGCTGCTCTTGCCTCTCTCATCAAGGTTCTTCTTAGGTCTTCCTCTTTTCCCTCTTACCTGTTTCCCACATGAGGGCCTGCTTTGCTATTCTCATATGTCAAGCATATGACCATCGTCTTTTCTTTATTACTGAAGATATTAGTGGTTGATTGGCGATTTCTCTAATTTCCTCGTTTGTTTTGAATTCATTCCACGCTATACCAAGTATTTTCCTTAGACATTTATTTTCGAATGCGTTCAACTTTGTTTCTATGTTACTGTACACGCAACATAAAAAATAATTGTATTATTTAAACCATCATAGCTAGGTATATCCGCAGCACACAAAACACAGAAGTACACTTTTAAATCTAGGAAAGGGCCCTGTCATATTATAGAATATAATCACATTTTTCTTTTACCCATTTTGTTTTTGTTTTATTTATATCTGGAGTAGGTCTGTTTTTTTGTCCTCAACGTGTCGGTGACCATAAGTGATTTAATATTTTACTATCCACTTAATTCACAACATTTAATCTCTCATATTAACAGTGAAGAACTATATTTTTGTTTATAAAATATACATTTAATAATTTCTGTGAGTAAACGTGAAAAAAGTAATAATTTTTGGACATTTTCAATTTTGTGAAATTTGTCTTGGAAGTTAAACTATATTTTTGTGCTCAAGATATCGGTAAAAACGACAGCCATAAACACTGGGCTATTAGGATGGCAAATGTTATTTTAGCAAATTTACAAGATAAACTGTAACAAACCCCGCAATGTCAGCAGCGTTACATAAACAACTTTTTATAGTGGAAAGATGGGAAAAGATAATGAATGTTGCGTAGACAATTCTGAATGTAAGTTAGAAATATCTGAATTTTTGTCATGGAAAGGAATTAATTTGTGTTATTTTAAGGGTCTCGTTTGCGTCATCACTTAGGTCATTACAGCTAAAGAATGTGTTGTGAACAGGCGTTAATAATCAGTTGTATGTTGATCCAGTTTTAGGCTTTTTTTGTTATTATATGTAGTTACTTTTTTGATATCCAGTTTTAGTTGTGAATAACACTCATCAGTTTATGTGTATATTTCAGCCTGTGACCAGCCTTGGTAGATTTCCGCACGTCTTGCCACCCTGCATCGTCTTTGTATTCTCCTCGATGTTGTCCTTCGTGTACTGCTCTCTCTACGTGCGATGTAGCATGGTATGGCACTTCATGCTGTTTTTGGAAGTCGGGTGAGGAATTTCTATTTTATCTATCCACATTTCTTCCACTTGGCCTACTAGTTGTCTGCCTACTTGTCTGCCTGTCGCCTAACTATCCCTTCCATCTGTCTATCATGTTTGTTTTTGTTAGTATTTTCATTGGTCCTTAAACCATCAAAATGAACTCTCCATTTGTTAATTTTTTATTTTCAAGTCTTAGCCATCTGTATTTTTTATTTCATTGATAATTGTCAAATTCTGTGCATCTTATTGCAGCTTGCTGTGTGTATGTTTGTTATTCTAGCTGTGATAATATGTATAGGTTATAAGTTATTTTTATATTGTGTACTACTGTATCATATCTAACTGGCCTTTATAAAAATTACCTGAAAGCAAGTTTTATTAAAAACATGATACTTATAGTTAATAGTCCTTTGACTGTAGTAATCCATAAATAACCTCATTCACTTACATATGTAAAATATGAAAATAAATAGTGAATTTTTATGTTTTCTTATCACAAGACGTTGTATAGTAAGC
The DNA here is from genome assembly GCA_032433765.1 of Megaustenia siamemsis. Taxonomy (NCBI): domain Eukaryota; kingdom Metazoa; phylum Mollusca; class Gastropoda; order Stylommatophora; family Ariophantidae; genus Megaustenia; species Megaustenia siamemsis. The sequence continues at coordinate 52,718,112 of JAVIAB010000047.1, read as the reverse complement.
ACTTTGATAAAATGAGAAAAAGATGATATTATTTAAAACATAATAGACCTGCAACAAAGTATCCAACTCTCGGATAGGGCCCTGTCAACTATGACTTGTATAACTTTGTGAACATCTGTAATTTTGCTGTCTAAGTTAGAGGTATGACTTATAGAACATTTTGAATAGTTGTAGTTTTCTATCTTAGTTGCAGGTATGACTTGTGCAATATTGTGGATAGTTGTAATTTTCTGTCATAGCTACAGGTATGACTTGTACAATATATATTGGGTAGTTGCAGTTTTGTTTTCTATCTTAGATATATGGGGAGAGGGTGGGGGGATGTTGTATTTCTGGCTAAAAGTAGACTGTAAAGCAGGAAATTGGTCTCCAAGTTTTAGACTTGAGACTCTTGGCTCCACGTTTTACACTTGATACTTTTGGGCTCGACGTATGAGACTTCAGACTTTGGTCTCGACGCATGAGACTTCAGACTTTGGTCTCGACGCATGAGACTTCAGACTTTGGGCTCGACGCGTGATACTTGTCGACTTTTGGCTCTGCACTTTAGACTTGAGTCTTTACACTCAACGCTGAAGACTTGAGACTTTCCACTCGACGATGTAGATCTGAGACTACACTAGACGATGTAGACTTGAGACTTTCAACTCGATGCTGTAGACTTGAGACTACACTAGACACTGTAGACTTGAGACTTTCAACTCGACGCTGTAGACTTGAGACTACACTAGACGCTGTAGACTTGAAACTTTCCACTCGATGCTTTAGACTTGAGACTACACTAGATGCTGTAGACTTGAGACTACACTAGATGCTGTAGACTTGAAACTACATTAGACGCTGTAGACTTGAGACTACACTAGACACTATAGACTTGACTTTCCACTCGACATTTTAGACTTGAGATTACACTAGGCGCTGTAGACTTGAGACTTTCCACTCGATACTGTAGACTTGAGACTTTCTACTCGACGCTTTAGACTTGAGTCTTTACACTCGATATTTTAGACTTGAGACTTTCGACTCTACGCTGTAGATTTGAGACTACACTAGACACTGTAGACTTGAGACTTTCAACTTGACACTGTAGACTTGAGACTTTACACTCTATGCTTTAGACTTGAGACTTTACATTCGACGTTTTAGGCTTGAGATTTTAGGCTGGACTTTTAGTCTTTAGACTATATGCTCGACACTTTGTATTGTGACTTTGGTCTCGACGTTTTATACTTGTAATTGTCTATCATAGCTATAGGTATGGCTTGTACAATATATAATGGATAACTGTAGTTTTGTTTTCTATCTTAGATATATGGGGAGAGGGTGGGGGGATGTTGTATTCCTGGCTAAAAGTAGACTGTAAAGCAGGAAATTGATCTCCAAGTTTTAGACTTGAGACTCTTGGCTCGAAGTTTTACACTTGATACTTTTGGGCTCGACGCATGAGACTTCAGACTTTGGTCTCGACGCATGAGACTCCAGACTTTGGGCTCGATGCATGAGACTTCAGACTTTGGGCTCGACGCATGATACTTGTCGACTTTTGGCTCTGCACTTTAGACTTGAGTCTTTACACTCAACGCTGAAGACTTGAGACTTTCCACTCGACGATGTAGATCTGAGACTACACTAGACGATGTAGACTTGAGACTTTCAACTCGATGCTGTAGACTTGAGACTACACTAGACACTGTAGACTTGAGACTTTCAACTCGACGCTGTAGACTTGAGACTACACTAGACGCTGTAGACTTGAAACGAAACTTTCCACTCGATGCTTTAGACTTGAGACTACACTAGATGCTGTAGACTTGAGACTACACTAGATGCTGTAGACTTGAAACTACATTAGACGCTGTAGACTTGAGACTACACTAGACACTATAGACTAGACTTTCCACTCGACGTTTTAGACTTGAGATTACACTAGACGCTGTAGACTTGAGACTTTCCACTCGATACTGTAGACTTGAGACTTTCTACTCGACGCTTTAGACTTGAGTCTTTACACTCGATATTTTAGACTTGAGACTTTCGACTCTACGCTGTAGACTTGAGACTACACTAGACGCTGTAGATTTGAGACTACACTAGATGCTGTAGACTTGAGACGACACTAGATGCTGTAGACTTGAGACTACACTAGACGCTGTAGATTTGAGACTACACTAGATGCTGTAGACTTGAGACGACACTAGATGCTGTAGACTTGAGACTACACTAGACGCTGTAGAATTGAGACTACACTAGACTGGAGACTATACTAGACGCTTTAGACTTGAGACTACACTAGATACTTTAGACTTGAGACTTTCCACTCATCGCTGTAGACTTGAGACTTTCCACTCGTCCCTGTAGACTTGAGACTTTCCACTCGACGCTTTAGACTTGAGACTTTCCACTCGACGCTTTAGACTTGAGACTTTACACTCTATGCTTATGCTTTAGACTTGAGACTTTACACTCTATGCTTTAGACTTGAGACTTTCCACTCGACGCTGTAGACTTGAGACTACACTAGACGCTGTAGACTTGCGACTACACTAGACGCTGTAGACTTGAGACTACACTAGATGCTGTAGACTTGAGACTTTCCACTCGACACTGTAGACTTGAGACTTTCCACTCGACACTGTAGACTTGAGACTTTCCACTCGACACTGTAGACTTGAGACTTTCCACTCGACACTGTAGACTTGACTTTCCACTCGACGCTGTAGACTTGAGACTTTCCACTCGACGCTGTAGACTTGAGACTTTCCACTCGACGCTTTAGACTTGAGAATTTCCATTCGACGCTGTAGACTTGAGACTACACTAGATGCTGTAGACTTGAGACTTTCAACTTGACACTGTAGACTTGAGACTTTACACTCTATGCTTTAGACTTGAGACTTTCCACTCGACGCTGTAGACTTGAGACTACACTCGACGCTGTAGACTTGAGACTACACTAGACGCTGTAGACTTGAGACTACACTAGACACTGTAGACTTGAGACTACACTAGATGCTGTAGACTTGAGACTACACTAGATGCTGTAGACTTGAGACTACACTAGACGCTGTAGACATGAGACTACACTAGGCGCTGTAAAATTGAGACTACACTAGACTGGAGACTATACTAGACGCTTTAGACTTGAGACTACACTAGATACTTTAGACTTGAGACTTTCCACTCGTCGCTGTAGACTTGAGACTTTCCACTCATCGCTGTAGACTTGAGACTTTCCACACGACACTGTAGACTTGAGACTTTCCACTCGACGCTGTATACTTGAGACTATACTAGATGCTGTAGACTTGAGACTTTCAACTTGACACTGTAGACTTGAGACTTTACACTCTATGCTTTAGACTTGAGACTTTCCACTCGACGCTGTAGACTTGAGACTACACTTGACGCTGTAGACTTGAGACTACACTAGACGCTGTAGACTTGAGACTACACTAGATGCTGTAGACTTGGGACTTTAAACTTGACACTGTAAACTTGAGACTTTACACTCTATGCTTTAGACTTGAGACTTTACAATTGACGTTTTAGACTTGAGATTTTAGGCTGGACTTTTAGTCTTTGACTATATGCTCGACACTTTGGATTGTGACTTTGGGTTCGACGTTTTATACTTGTAATTGTCTATCATAGCTATAGGTATGGCTTGTTCAACATATAATGGATAACTGTAGTTTTGTTTTCTATCTTAGATATATGGGGAGAGGGTGGGGGGATGTTGTATTCCTGGCTAAAAGTAGACTGTAAAGCAGGAAAATGATCTCCAAGTTTTAGACTTGAGACTCTTGGCTCAAAGTTTTACACTTGATACTTTTAGGCTCGACGCATGAGACTTCAGACTTTGGTCTCGACGCATGAGACTCCAGACTTTGGGCTCGACGCATGAGACTTCAGACTTTGGGCTCGACGCATGATACTTGTCGACTTTTGGCTCTGCACTTTAGACTTGAGTCTTTACACTCAACGCTGAGGACTTGAGACTTTCCACTCGATGATGTAGACCTGAGACTACACTAGACGATGTAGACTTGAGACTTTCTACTCGATGCTGTAGACTTGAGACTACACTAGACACTGTAGACTTGAGACTTTCAACTCGACGCTGTAGACTTGAGACTACACTAGACGCTGTAGACTTGAAACTTTCCACTCGATGCTTTAGACTTAAGACTACACTAGATGCTGTAGACTTGAGACTACACTAGACGCTGTAGACTTGAAACTACATTAGACGCTGTAGGCTTGAGACTACACTAGACACTATAGACTTGACTTTCCACTCGACGTTTTAGACTTGAGATTACACTCGATGCTAAGACTTGAGACTTTCTACTCGACGCTTTAGACTTGAGTCTTTACACTCGATGTTTTAGACTTGAGACTTTCGACTCTACGCTGTAGACTTGAGACTACACTAGACGCTGTAGACTTGAGACTACACTAGATGCTGTAGACTTGAGACTACACTAGACGCTGTAGACATGAGACTACACTAGGCGCTGTAAAATTGAGACTACACTAGACTGGAGACTATACTAGACGCTTTAGACTTGAGACTACAATAGATACTTTAGACTTGAGACTTTCCACTCGTCGCTGTAGACTTGAGACTTTCCACTCATCGCTGTAGACTTGAGACTTTCCACTCGACACTGTAGACTTGAGACTTTCCACTCGATGCTGTATACTTGAGACTACACTAGATGCTGTAGACTTGAGACTTTAAACTTGACACTGTAGACTTGAGACTTTACACTCTATGCTTTAGACTTGAGACTTTCCACTCGACGCTGTAGACTTGAGACTACACTTAACGCTGTAGACTTGAGACTACACTTGACGCTGTAGACTTGAGACTACACTAGACGCTGTAGACATGAGACTACACTAGGCGCTGTAAAATTGAGACTACACTAGACTGGAGACTATACTAGACGCTTTAGACTTGAGACTACAATAGATACTTTAGACTTGAGACTTTCCACTCGTCGCTGTAGACTTGAGACTTTCCACTCATCGCTGTAGACTTGAGACTTTCCACTCGACACTGTAGACTTGAGACTTTCCACTCGATGCTGTATACTTGAGACTACACTAGATGCTGTAGACTTGAGACTTTCAACTTGACACTGTAGACTTGAGACTTTACACTCTATGCTTTAGACTTGAGACTTTCCACTCGACGCTGTAGACTTGAGACTACACTTAACGCTGTAGACTTGAGACTACACTTGACGCTGTAGACTTGAGACTACACTAGACGCTGTAGACTTGAGACTACACTAGATGCTGTAGACTTGAGACTTTAAACTTGACACTGTAAACTTGAGACTTTACACTCTATGCTTTATACTTGAGACTTTACAATTGACGTTTTAGACTTGAGATTTTAGGCTGGACTTTTAGTCTTTGACTATATGCTCGACACTTTGGATTGTGACTTTGGGTTTGACGTTTTATACTTGTAATTGTCTATCATAGCTATAGGTATGGCTTGTTCAATATATAATGGATAACTGTAGTTTTGTTTTCTATCTTAGATATATGGGGAGAGGGTGGGGGGATGTTGTATTCCTGGCTAAAAGTAGACTGTAAAGCAGGAAATTGATCTCCAAGTTTTAGACTTGAGACTCTTGGCTCGAAGTTTTACACTTGATACTTTTGGGCTCGACGTATGAGACTTCAGACTTTGGTCTCGACGCATGAGACTCCAGACTTTCCACTCGACACTGTAGACTTGAGACTTTCCACTCGACGCTGTAGACTTGAGACTTTCCACTCGACGCTTTAGACTTGAGACTTTCCACTCGACGCTATAGACTTGAGACTACACTAGACACTGTAGACTTGAGACTTTCAACTTGACACTGTAGACTTGAGACTTTACACTCTATACACTCAATACATGAGAATGTCCCCTTGAATGACGTAGGCACCGGTATCCACTCCTCACCAACGCTAATATTGGTAAGCCCACAGACCTGTTTGATGACAACTTTTGCCTCTTTTTAGCCTGGTACCTTTCTCTGTGTTGAGCACGTGATGCAATGGATGCTCTGTATCTGTACTAATCTTCAGGTATGCTCGTGCTCTCCAGATCTTGATTTTGTCATCCATGGTTAGAAAGTCAAGAAGATACCTCATTGCTACACAGGGAGTGTCCCTCGTACATCCCAGGATAATGCGCATGGCTTCATTTTGTATTTTCTCCAGCCTATCAATTTGAGTCGTACTGACAGTAAGAATGGCCTGGGAATACTCGATTGGTGCGAGGACTAATCCCTGGAACAGAAGAGTAAGTAGCCTCTGCTCGATGTTGGCAGCTGCCATGACCTTCAAGGCGGCTAATCCTTTGCGGGATTTTGTAATCACATGGTCGACGTGGTCCCGAAAACACAGGCTGCGATCAAACTTAACTCCGAGGTATGTCATCAACTTGTCCCTGGTCACCTCATCAGCTCCCATTTGTACTACCGGTGTGGTCGTATTAACGATATGATTGTTAAGGGAGAACCATGAAACTGATGCTTTATTAGGATTAACCAAGGCACCTGAAACCCCACACCAGGAAGAAATGCGATCGAGTTCGTCTTGCATTGTGGAGGCGATTCCCCGTCTGTCTCTTCCCTGTCGATATACCAGAATATCATCAGCAAAAGTCATAGTTCTTCCCCTCCCATCCAGCTGTTGGGCCGTGATCGTTATTGTGTACACGTTAAATAGAGCTGGTGACAATGGTGAGCCTTGTGGCAGCCCAGGACAAATGGATGTTGGCTCGGAAGACCAACTTCCACATCTGAGTATCACCTTCCTCTGAAACAGTGCCGCGGCGATCCATCTAATGAGGAAGGGGTTATAATGAAGGGTTAAATAGGAGCCATACACTTCAAAAGTGAATCATTTTTGTTCATCAAGTAAATCATTTGTGTTCATCAAGTGAATCATTTTTGTTCAAAGTTAAATGCCTGACCAATGAAAATAGCATAGGAAAGCAAACATTTCAGAGTTTCGTTCTCTTTGGTTTCAGGAGCGCACAAAGAATGCCCAATTGATCATAATCTCCCTGAGAAGAAACATGTTTGAACATAGCAGCAGATAGCTTGGGGGTCATCTACAAGACTTACAACAGCACCAAGTCAGTAACCCTGAATCCCTGGAAGCTGTCTGACAGTTTTGCTGAACGGACAAGAGGTCCACAACATTGATGTGATAGATGACTTAACTTTTTCGTATGGAAGCTTTTTATCAATGTAACAGAATAGGTTTCAGAGACAACATTTTTCTTGGTTTTAAGAATCTATCTATTGACCTTTTGAGCCGTAGCCAGTCCATAGGCATAGACCCAGAAACCCTTTCTCTTATCTAAATTTTTATTGTAGCAGTTTTCAATCCTTGTAAAGATCTTTTATCAAATCTCGCCATTTGTCTCAGTTCTGTGCAAGCAACTCTATCTCATTGAGGGAGCCGATTCCTGCTGCTCTTGCCTCTCTGATCAATGTTCTTCTGAGTGTCTCTCTGGGTCGGCCTCTTTTCCTCTTACATGTTGTTTCCCACATGAGCACTTGCTTTATTTGGTTATTATCTCTCCTCATCACATGTCCAATATATGACCATCGCCTTTTCTTCATTACTGAAGATATTAGTGACTAATTTACACATTCCGTATCAGTCTATGTTTCATTAACAAAAGCGTTTTTACGCTAGCGGCTTGTTAAACCTCTGATTTAATGGTTTTAAGAATTAATCTACATATTATATATTTATCTAACATATAACAAATTATATATGAATTTGATAATTGAACAAGGAATAAGATTTCACCAATACCAAAATGATACAAGACATATAAAAAGAATATGGTTTGACGGTTCACACTAATCAAATTGAGAGTGGCGCACAGTGCAGCAAAACATATGGAAAGAGTCAATTGTTCTTTTGATTGTGATATTCTCTTCTTTCCTTTCTCATTTGCCTTGCAGCCTTGAGGGGAGATATCATTTGTGGTCTTTTGCTTTTCTCCCGACCTCTGCTGTTGTTTCCTAGTGTTTCTAATATTCCATCATTCCATCTTTTTTTGTGATCAATATTTGAGTCTGGGTTCTTGTAGCGTTTTTTAAAGGTTTGCTGTGTTGTATTGTGGTCTTTTTGTCTTATCACATGGACAAACCATTTTATCGTTTCTTTGTGTTCTATGGCAGGAATTATTCCTTGCTTTTTTCCCTCAGTTCTCCATTTCTAATTTTGTCTTTCAGGTTGTTCCTGTCATTCGTCTAACACATTTCATCTCAGCAGTAGTTATTGAGTTTTTTGCGGGTCATCATCATTGCACTCCGAACATGTCCATAGGTGCACAGATCCCCTGCTCAGCAAGTCCCGCAGTGTCCAGCAACTGACAACTCCAGTTCTGTATTGGTTAAGTCTTCTTGTAAGAAGCCACTAAGTTTCTCTTTTCTGGCTGTGCCCATCTTAACTCTCAACTCTATCATCCGAAGAAGTAACGGTGATTTGTATTTGTCAAGTCCTGTGCTCTTCCCACATCTCGGAGGGCATTGATGTCTGCTCAATCCAATGGTTGACCGTCCTCAATGACAGCGCAGCTAGCCAACCTGTCTGCTCTTACATTTCCTTTTACTACAATTTACAGCAGTAGTTATTTTTCTTATTCTTAAACCTAGAGTCCATCTCGGGCATTGGTAGCACAACATTGGAGTGAAGATTGTAATATAGAATGCCCATTTTGCCTCAAGAGTTTTCCTTGGTGGACAATAGTGGGGAATACTTGCTCAATGGTTTGACTAGCATTGTTGTATCTTGAGTCTATTTCTGGACTTCCGTCTCCAAGATGGCGGATCTAGTCCACGTCCTCTCGATCGCTGCAGAAAGTGCACCCAGGGTGTGATTAATTTAGGATTTCCTTCGCACTTTTCTGCGTTAAAGTCAAAATGATGATATGCTTGATACATCTTTGTCGCAAAAGTGAGGTCATAGGCAGACAACAGTCTGTTTTTGACAAATCAAGTGTTGTGAGTGGGCCCTTCCACCGTCTAGACTTGATCTGTGCTTTATGTCACATTGAAGCTGTTCATGACCGTTGTTGGCATTCTTTGACGCATGTTATTTCCATGTTACACATTAATGTAAACTACTTCGTCAGCCGCAGTTTTGTCTGTTTGGGGAAGTTGCTTCGTGTTTTGTTCGTCGTGGGCTGCTGACACTAGAGTAATGAGACAAAAATCTAAAGGGAGCAAGATTATTAGTGTCAGGCGACATTGTTGTGTGCTACGTCATCGTAAATGGTTCCCTAAACCGGCCGTGCGCAAATCTTACGGTTTGCTGTTTGATGTGCGACGGGGATAATTGACGACTGACTGTGTGTCTATATGTTCAGAATTGGAGTCATCAACGATGGCCTAACACCATCAAGTGCTACGACGATCATCATTTTCAAGAGGACATGACTTAAACCGGTATATGGGGATAGGCGGCAGGAATAGTTGGAGGCTGTGCATGAAAAGTGTTCCTTGTTGCAGTTTCCTCACATTACAAGTCACATGTCTGTGTTAGCCACCTCTAGTGACTCGGGCAGATGGTGCTCATAAACCTGGGAGGGCCGACCATCTAAGGGCAGAAACCCCCTACAGAAAAGATCATCTGCTGCCTTGCAGGAAGATTGGGGACAATCAAAGGCTAAGGAAAGCAAACCTGAACAAAATGCTGGCTGAAATTGGATGCACTGGGCCACTGGCGCAGAACACAGTGCAATGTTTTAACAGGTATTCAAGCGGAGTGGATCTAACAGGCTCAAACAGACAGTTATCTTCGTGTGAGTCTGGAGTCCTACTCTGATTGAGTCCCTGATCGCAGAGAGAGAAAGAGAGAGTCTATTTCTTCTGCATGTGAGTTGTATGTCACTCGACTTCCTTGATATTTTAACCCTAGATTATGATTCCATCATAATTATTGCTGCTTGTTAATGATTTTCATAGCAGTAAGGTAGAGGTAGTCCCTATAGCAATTGTTGCTGGGTAATGATTTTCATAGCAGTAAGGTAGAGGTAGTCCCCCTAGCAATTATTGCTGGATAATGAAGTGTTAGTGACTTTCATTGTAGTAAGGTAGAGGTATTCCCCACAGTAATTGCTGCTGGGTAATGACTTTCATTGTAGTAAGGTAGAGGTATTCCCCACAGTAATTGCTGCTGGGTAATGACTTTCATTGTAGTAAAGTAGTAGTCCCCACAGTAATTGCTGCTGGGTAATGACTTTCATTGTAGTATGGTAGAGGTAGTCCCCATAGCAATTGTTGCTGGGTAATGACTTTCATTGTAGTAAGGTAGAGGTAGTCCCCACAGTAATTGCTGCTGGGTAATGACTTTCATTTTAATAAGGTAGATTTATTCCCCATAGCAATTGCTGCTGGGTTTACACTTGAGACATTGTACTCCACGCTTTAGACTTGAGACTTTGAGAGCGATGATTTAGTCTGGAGAGTTTGGGCTCGACGCTCTAGACTTGACACTTTAGACTAGACTTTCAACTGCATGCTTTAGACTTCAGATTGTGGGCTTGACCATTTAAACTTAAGACTTTGGGGTCGACGCTTTTGACTTCAGACTTTCGGCTCCACGCTTTAGATGTGAGACTTTGAGATTGACTTTTTAGACTTACCACTTTGTGCTCAACGCTTTGGACTGGGCACTTTGGCTTCGATACATTAGCCTTGAGACTTTGGGTACAGAGTTTTAGACATGAAACTATGGGTTCGACGATTTAGACTTGAATCTTTGTGCTTAGAACTGAACCTTTGACGCTTAGAAGCTTTAAACTTGAGACTTTAGGCTCGACGTTTTAGACTTGAGCTGTCAGCTGGACACACTAGGCTTCAGACATTTAGCTCAAAGCTTTAAGCTTGAGACTTTGGGTACAGAGTTTTAGACATGAAACTATGGGTTAGACGATTTAGACTTGAGTCTGTCAGCTGGACACAATAGGCTTCAGACATTTAGCTCAAAGCTTTAAACTTGAGACTTTGGGTACAGTTTTAGACATGAAACTATGGGTTCGACTTGAGTCTGTCAGCTGGACACATAAGACTTGAGACATTGTGCTTGATGTACTAGACTTGAGACATTGCGCTCGATGCACTAGACTTGAGACATTGTGCTCGACGCACAAGACTTGAGACATTGTGCTTGACGCACAAGACTTGAGACATTGTGCTCGACGCACAAGACTTGAGACATTGTGCTCGACGCACTAGACTTGAGACATTGTGCTCGACGCACTAGACTTGAGACATTGTGCTCGGTGCACTAGACTTGAGACATTGTGCTTGGCGCACTAGACTTGAGACATTGTGCTCGATGCACTAGACTTGAGACATTGTGCTCGATGCACTAGACTTGAGACATTGTGCTCGATGCACTAGACTTGAGACATTGTGCTTGGCGCACTAGACTTGAGACATTGTGCTCGATGCACTAGACTTGAGACATTGTGCTTGACGCATTAGACTTGAGACATTGTGCTTGGCGCACTAGACTTGAGACACTGTGCTTGACGCATAAGACTTGAGACACTGTGCTCGATGTACTAGACTTGAGACATTGTGCTCGATGTACTAGACTTGAGACATTGTGCTTGGCGCACTAGACTTGAGACATTGTGCTTGACGCATAAGACTTGAGACATTGTGCTCGATGTACTAGACTTGAGACATTGTGCTTGGCGCACTAGACTTGAGACACTGTGCTTGACGCATAAGACTTGAGACATTGTGCTCGATGTACTAGACTTGAGACATTGTGCTCGACGCACTAGACTTGAGACATTGTGCTCGACGCACTAGACTTGAGACATTGTGCTCGACGCACAAGACTTGAGACATTGTGCTTGACGCACAAGACTTGAGACATTGTGCTCGACGCACTAGACTTGAGACATTGTGCTCGACGCACTAGACTTGAGACATTGTGCTCGATGCACTAGACTTGAGACATTGCGCTCGACGCATAAGACTTGAGACATTGAGCTTGACGCATAAGACTTGAGACATTGTGCTTGACGCACTAGACTTGAGACACTGTGTTGGATGCACTAGACTTGAGACATTGTGTTGGATGCACTAGACTTGAGACATTGTGTTGGATGCACTAGACTTGAGACATTGTGCTCGAAGCATAAGACTTGAGACATTGTGCTCGACGCAATAGACTTGAGACATTGTGCTCGACGCACTAGACTTGAGACATTGTGCTCGACGCACAAGACTTGAGACATTGTGCTTGACGCACAAGACTTGAGACATTGTGCTCGACGCACTAGACTTGAGACATTGTGCTCGACGCACTAGACTTGAGACATTGTGCTCGACGCACTAGACTTGAGACATTGCGCTCGACGCATAAGACTTGAGACATTGAGCTTGACGCATAAGACTTGAGACATTGTGCTTGACGCACTAGACTTGAGACACTGTGTTGGATGCACTAGACTTGAGACATTGTGTTGGATGCACTAGACTTCAGACATTGTGTTGGATGCACTAGACTTGAGACATTGTGCTGGATGCACTAGACTTGAGACATTGTGCTCGACGCACTAGACTTGAGACATTGTGCTCGACGCACTAGACTTGAGACACTGTGCACGACGCACTAGACTTGAGACACTGTGCTCGACACACTAGACTTGAGACACTGTGCTCGACGCACTAGACTTGAGACACTGTGCTCGACGCACTAGACTTGAGACACTGTGCTCGACGCACTAGACTTGAGACACTGTGCTCGACGCACTAGACTTGAGACACTGTGCTCGACGCACTAGACTTGAGACACTGTGCTCGACGCACTAGACTTGAGACATTGTGCTCGACGCACTAGACTTGAGACATTGTGCTCGACGCACCAGACTTGAGACATTGTGCTCGACGCACCAGACTTGAGACATTGTGCTCGACGCACTAGACTTGAGACATTGTGCTCCACGCACTAGACTTGAGACTTTAAACTCCACACACTAGACTTGAGACTTTAAACTCCACACACTAGACTTACGTCTTTAAACTCCACACATAAGACTTACGTCTTTAAACTCCACACATAAGACTTACGTCTTTAAACTCCACACATTAGACTTACGTCTTTAAACTCCACACATTAGACTTACGTCTTTAAACTCCACACATTAGACTTACGTCTTTAAACTCCACACATTAGACTTATGTCTTTAAACTCCACACATTAGTCTTGTCACTTTCGGCTCGATGTTTTAGTCTTGAGACTTTGTGCTCGACACTTGAGGCTTGTCCATGATTCGCATGCATAGGTCAGAATTGGTTCTATATAGCACAGATGAACTCTTTCTCATTTCTATTGACATAGATTTGTTGCATAAGATATTTTTCATTTTCTGAAATGCTGTTTTGGCCTGAGCTTTTCTTTTTATTTCCGTGGTGCATCTTCCATCCGATATTATTATTATTGTGCCCAAGTATTTGACATGTTGCACTTGTTTCAAATTTGTCCTGTTTATTTTTATGCTGCATGATGGTGATGATTGTTTCTTCGATATGACCATTACTTCTGTTTTCTTACTATTCAGATTGAGACCTTTCTTCTGGCTTTCTTTTACTATCATGTCTATCATTTCTTGTACTTCATTCTCTTTCTCTGCTATTAAGACTGTGTCATCTGCATATTGCAAATTATTTATGTTGTGACCAATGACTTCAATTCCTTTTTTGTCTACTATTGATCTCATAATATATTCGCTGTAAAGTGAAAACAAATCCGGTGACAGAACACAACCTTGTCTGACTCCTTGTTTTATAAGTTGAAACTGTCCTTTTTAGTTGTTAATTCGTATGGCTGCTGTTTGTTGCCAGTACATGTTTTTTATGATTCACAGATCCTTGCCATCAATGTTTAATTTCTCCAGCATATTAATTATTTCCACATGCTTTACTTTGTCAAATACTTTTGTGTAGTCTATAAAACACATATATAGATCTATCTATTAATATTCTTAAGATGTATATTGCATTATTGGTGCCCTTTCCTTCCACAAATCCACATTGTTCCTCACTTATTTCTGGTTTTATTTTGTCATCTCATGATGATTCTTAGTAATATTTTCATCATATGGCTCATGAGACTAATAGTGCGATGGTCTTCACAATCAGTGGCACCTGACTTCTTCGGTATGGCTACAAAGATAGATTTTAGTAGACCTTCGGGTATGTTTCCAGTGTTATAAATGTCATTGAGTAGTTTAGTTATGACTTGTACTGCCAGCTCACCTAATGCATTTATCTCTTTGATTGTTATATTTATATAAATGAATACATATATGTATATATAAATAAAACCCAAAGACTTTTGCGAGTGTCACTTAAGATTTTATTTAATTACTAGTTAGCAAACGATATATACGAACCATATACATTACAGAAGTCATGAATGTCGCCAAAAATAAACAGTACATCAAAATAACTATAGAAGGCAGGTAACTAAAACAAGTAGAGGAATTCAAATACCTAGGAAGTTTAATGACAAACGATAATTCTCAGAGATAGAATCAAGATGCAACAAAGCTTGTCAAATCATGGGACAGTTATCACCACTATTGTCCAATAAGGAAATAACTCTGGAGGCAAAACGAGCACTATACAATAGAATCTTCATCCCAACGTTGTGCTACCAATGCCAGACCTGGACCCTAGATGCAAGAACAATAAGAAAAAATAACCTCTACAGAGATTATATGTGTTAGACGAATGACAGGAAACAGTCAGAGATAAAATCAGAAATGAACTGAGAAAAAAGCTAGGAATAGCCCCCGTCATAGAATATATAAGGAAACAACTGATTATAGCCGATATCCTCTTACTCCTACATAGAAAGCTCTTAAATCACAGGCCTTCTTGTTGAACCCAGTGACCCCAAGAATCACTGACACACTTGTTGACTGATCGACTTTGACCTCAATGCCTGGTGTTGCATTGCATCACAGGCACGTCGATGGCGTCTTGCCCCGAACAGCTTATCTTGATTCCCAGGTCAGCCCACTTGATACTGGCCCATCTCCGCTCTGTAATGCCACCTGTTAGCTCGGCTAAGGGCTGGACTGCTGTTTAGATGTTTAGCCCTCCCCTTTGATCGATGTGATTGTATACTCTGGTACTTCAGCTTCGTGTTGGACATAATGGCTGCTTCTGCTTCAAGGGCCAGGCCTGGTCGCCCTCCCCATGTCTCGTTCGTCGTTAGGCACAGACAAACACTGGTTCTATTCTAGGAAGCATTCAAGGAACACCAAGGTAAAAACACACTTTGAGGTTTAATGATTGCTGTCAACCTTCCCCACAATTCACGACATTATGAAAGTTATTGCTAATACACCCTTGCCTGTGGCTCATCAGGCCTCCCTTCCGTGCTATCTAGGAGCGGCAGTGTGCAACTGCATGACTCTTCTATGTGTTAGTTGTTCATGCCAGGACTGCCACCACTGGTATTGAGTTTTGAAGGAGACAGTTTGTCTCGCCTGCCTTCCCTGAACGCCTACTGTCTCTGAATTTCCCCACTGTCAGGAGAATTTCCACCATGCTGTGGCCTAAATGGCAATAACTATTTCACTCCAACTCTTCTACGCTGTTGCATTTCTGAGAGTCATATCTCATACTGTGGCCCCACATGGGCGAACCTGACGCAGCGATTCTGTCTCGCTCACCGTCACTTCACGTAGTGGTGCACTTGACTGTACCCTGCCCTATCGTATCAAGCTGCGATTGGGGCACGAATCTGAGCCAACTACCTGGCTCACTGTATCTGTTTGTTGCAGTTACACTGCTCAACTACAATTTAACATCATGCTTCTTCTCAAGCATGAACACTATTTCGTTCACTGTCTCTTAACTGTTTGTTGTTGCTACACTGCCTAACTCTATAATTTACCCTACTCTACTTGTAAATTACATAGTACTACTCCCATAATGAGGATGTTCCTTGCAGCTACTGTACACAACACGATTCTATCATCCTGATGTCGACTACTCATCCTGCTCACGGTATCAGCTGTCAGAAACCAACTGCCTGCACTGAGCTCTCGTCTAACTCAAATGACTTTCTAACCTATTCTTTTTTCTAACTTTTTTCCCTCCAACTAATCATCTTCCCTTTTACATTTCCTACACCACCCTAATTGCGTCTCATACTCCCCGTGCAACATGATGTCTCTAAGTTGTTTTCACTACTAATCACATCTCCCCGTGAACTCGATGATTCCGTGTTTGGTTAACCTTTCACCCATTCCCCCCCAATTCTATCACACACTCCCATCTTATTGTACCACTCTCTAATCACTGCTACAAGATAAAATGGTTTGGCCATGTGACAAGGCAGAAAGATCAAAACAACACAACGAGCCTTCAACAAACATTGTGAGAGACCCAAGGGTTGACCACGAATAAGATGGATCGATGGAATATCAGAACTAGGAAACACTTCAGCAGCAGAGGCGAACAGAAGAGCAAAAGACCGCAAATTATATCTCCTCTCGACACTGAAAAGCAGATGAGGAAGGAAAGATGATGATATACATTACATTGACATAAATATTCATATTTGCTTACTTGCGTTTGCCCAATAACTAAAGGAGCACACCTCTTCATCGTCCAACCGTAAAAGGATGTTAAGTGGGCATGTCTGTTGTGAAAAACTATTTGCGGCTTTCAGCCTAACACATCAGACTTTATTACGGCATGACATTGAGTACCGCGTTGTCATCCCTATATATATATATTTATATAATATATTATATTTGTTTACATCATATTTTATTTACATCATAGCATATATTATTTACATCTCACAGTGACATGAATTTCATGTAATTGTCTATCTCCAACACCTCTCCTTTTTTCTACCACAATTTTGAATTTTCAAATGCATAGCATCTTTCTCTGTCTCTCTGCAACATTTTCTTTTGTTGTTACAATATTTTAAAGTCATCTCTTCTCGACTCTACAGTTGAAGTGACCAGACGGCATAGTTTTTGTAACTTAACTTCTTTTGCTGCTGTAATTTATAAAAATGCTTCAAAACTTTAATCAGTTCATTATCAGCTAAGAAAAATAATAATTCTTTGAAGAATATATATTCAAATGTTGCATAATATTTACAGGCACGGTTCGTTCTAAAATATCAAACTTAAATGCAAGAAAGTGTTCTGCCGTTGAATTGTTGATGAAAAAAATTAATAAAATCATGTCCGCTTTAGAAATTAAGTTATCTTCTTTTATTAAAAGGGAAGCAACTCCTATAAAGTTAAGAATTGCAAAAATTGAATAAACAAATATATATATATATCAAATTATTTAAGGTGCAAAGTTTGGTATTTTACCCTCCAAAAATTATTCTTTTACAAAATATATACCCCACTTTTAAAATCTTTGTAAAAAGCATTAACTATAAAGGTAAAGGTAAAGTACGAGACATGAACCGGCGTCTTAGCACGCAAGTTTCCACCCATATGTGCTCGGCCGCCTATTCAGAAATGTTCGGATATTTCTGTATAGTGTCGTCTCAAGCATCGAAACTCTAATGCGAAGCGACATTCCTCACCTTCCCAGGATAATACCCTGGTACCCATTTCTGCCAACGGCTGGGTCGACCGTGGGGGTAATTTTTTTTTTTTTTTTTATTTCCAA
The DNA here is from genome assembly GCA_032433765.1 of Megaustenia siamemsis. Taxonomy (NCBI): domain Eukaryota; kingdom Metazoa; phylum Mollusca; class Gastropoda; order Stylommatophora; family Ariophantidae; genus Megaustenia; species Megaustenia siamemsis. The sequence goes on along the minus strand of JAVIAB010000047.1, from coordinate 52,700,389 downwards.
CCACGAGTACAATTCACACTGCTCCCAGCGGGAATCGAACACGGGTTGTCCGAACGTCGGTAGTCTAGTCGGGTGGTTTTCCCAACTAGGCTACCGAGGCCCCCAAATTAACTATTAACATTAACTATATCCTCTTAAACTAAAAGAAATGTATATATCTTTAATTTGTGGTTGCAAATATCAAAATAGTAATAATTTCTTTTGAAAATTAGAAGTTATCTTCCTTACTTTCACTTTGACTTCCACAGCAAGAAGAAATGAACAATATATATGGCCCTTTTCGTCTTGTCAGACGGTCTAGTGGAGGCTATTGCGTATTTTTTTGAGGTATTGTTTTTGCCGAACAGCTTCTCTCGTGGCTAATTCTACCAATGTTTGACAAACACACGCGGTCACATAATGAACAGGTCAGGCTCGCTGGTCCACAGGGTTTACCATCCTTTTTCATGAGTCTCTTCTCTTCTAAGTCCTGTCTTAGAACAGTCTCAAATGTTGTTATACCGTTCCTTATACGTGCTCTCCATGATGTGCGATCACTTGCCAGATGTTGCCAGTCGTTTTCACAGATGGAGAAGTCTTTCAGAGATGATTTGCAGATATCTCTATATCGTAGTTTAGGTCTGCCGATTTGTCGTTTTCCGTGTTTTAGCTCGCCATATAGTATTTGCCTAGGAATGCGTTTTTCTTCCATCCGTTGGACATGCCCCAGCCATCTTAGCCTTCGACTTCTGAGCATCGACATGATTGTTAGGGTCTTAGCACGTTGCAGGACAGTTAAGTTGGTTATTTTGTCCTGCCATTTGATGTGCATTATTTTGCGGAGACATCGCATGTGGAAGACATTTAGTCTTTTTTCCTGGTTTGAGTATGTTGTCCAGGTTTCGGATCCATATAGTAGTGTGCTAAGCACACAAGTTTGATATATTAAGAGTTTAGTCTTTTGAGTTAGTTTCGTGTTGTTCCATGCCCTTTTTGTGAGTTTGCCGAAGTCGTAGCTGCCTTACCAATTCGACAGTTTATTTCTTCATCAAGAGAGATGGTTTGCGTAACTGTGGATCCAAGATATGTAAATTTCTGTACTGATTCTAGTGGGCAGTCTTTTAGAGTAATAGATATAGGTTTGAAGTCACCTTGATTTAGTATTACTGTCTTCTGAACATTAATTGACAGTGAAAAAAGGTCGCATGCTTTATCCAGGTTGTTGATCAGCGACTGTAGGGTGGCCTCACTATGAGCGACTAGGGCTGCATCGTCAGCAAATAAAAATTCTTTAAGTAGGGCAACATTTGTTTTGGTTTTTGCTCTTAGTCGTGCTAGGTTGAACAGTGAGCCATCTGGTCTAGTGCGAATGTAAATATCTCCTGAGCTGTTTTCGAAGGTGTAATTTAGGAGGGCAGCAAAAAATATACCAAAAAGGGTGGGGGCGAGGACACATCCCTGTTTCACTCCTTTGTTGACTTTGAAATTCTCTGATGGACTCCCATCAAAATGGACTTTGCCATTCATGTCTTCATGGAAGGAAATTATCAGCCTAAGTAATTTAGGAGGGCAGCCTATGCCTTCTAACACCTTGTAGAGACCATCTCTGTTTACTGTGTCGAATGCCTTTGTGAGATCCACAAAGGCAATATAGAGCGGCATATTTTGTTCCCGACATTTTTCCTGCAGTTGTCTAAGAGTGAAGATCATATCTATGGTTGATCTCCCGGGTCTGAAACCGCATTGGGACTCGGGAAGCACCCGTTCTGCAAGTCTATGCAGGCGATTAAGTACGACTCTAGCAAAAGCTTTGCCTGTTGTGCTAAGGAGAGAAATGCCTCTGTAATTGTTGCAGTCACCCCTGTCTCCTTTATTCTTGTACAGCGTTATAATCTTGGCATTTCTCATATCATGAGGTATTTCTCCGTTTCTCCAGCATTTAATTAGCAGTTTGTATAGGTGTGGAAGTAGTACGCTTAGGTTGTCCTTTAGTACATCTGTGGGAATGTTGTCATTTCTTGCAGCTTTTCCTCTTGAGAGGGCATTTATAGCGTCAGCAAGTTCGTTCATAGTAGGCTCAACATCCAGTTCAAACATTGTAGGATATTTGGGTATTGATTGTGCTAGAGCTGTGTTTGCTGGTCTGTCGTCACTGTATAGATTAGAGTAGTGTTCAACCCATCTTTGCATTTGTTGTCCCTTGTCAGTAATAGGTTCTCCAAACTTGGATTTTAGGGGGGCTAATTTTGTTATTTTTGGTCCAAGGGCCTTTTTTATATTGTCATGCATGGTTTTTGAGTCGCCCCTGTCTGAGGCTTTCTGTATTTCAGAGCATAGATTGTTCCAGTATTCGTTTGCGCATCTTCTTGCTTCGCGTTGTAGGGTGGCTTGCGCATGTTTGAGCTGATCCTTGGTGATTTGATTGGGATTATTATTGAAGTTCAGTAAAGCCTTTTTCTTATTAGCTATTAGTGGGTCTAGTCTTGCTGCATTTTCTTCGACCCAGTCGTTCTTTGAGAACCGTTTCTGGCCGTAGGTAGATAGAGCGCAGTTATAGATGTGTGTTCACAGGGAGCACCAGTTGTCATCCACACTTGATGCATCTTCTACTTCTTCTACCAGTTCATCATACTTGGATCTAAAAATATCTTCGGTTGATGTGGTTTTTGTCGCTGTGATGTTGATTTTGGCTGCTGCAGGCTCTCTTGATTTGTAGATACGACTACTTCTGGCTTTGATCTTACTAATGACTAGAGCGTGGTCTGTGTTGCAGTCTGCACTGTGATATGTTCGTGTTATTCTGATGTTATTTAAAGACTGCCTACGTGTAAGAACTAGGTCTAGTTGGTGCCAGTGACCACTTCTAGCATGACGCCATGTTACTTTATGCTTGTGATTCACATTAAAGTATGTATTTGTTACACATAGGTGGTTATTTGAGCAGAATTCTAGGAGTCGCTGGCCATTTCCGTTGATTTTTCCAATGCCGTGGTGACCTAGACATGTTGGCCAATATTGCTGATCAGATCCTGTGCGTGCATTGAAATCACCGAGTAAGTATAATAGTTCCTCTTTTGGAAGTGAGTCAATGGTCATTTGCAGTTGTTGGTAGAAGTTGTCTTTCTCTTCGTCTGATGCAGCCAACGTTGGTGCATAGGCACTAATGATATTTATTGATCCACTCTTCGTATGTAGCTGGAGTATCATCAAGCGTTCATACCACACACTACAAGTTTTATAAACTATTTAGATTCTCAGTTTACAAATTTAAAGAAAAAATTGACCTTCTCTCTATTTGAATGTCTGACCTGTAATTGTCTATCTCTCTTTTCATACTCATCATCATCATTGAGTGCCGTCTCTGCACCGAAGGTTGGCTACCATGTAGCGCCACTCCGTCTCTTGCTTTGATGGTGCAGATTGTCATAGGCTGACTTGTCCATCCTTTGATGTTACTTGTCCATGTTAGTCTTGGTATGCCTCTGCCTCTTTTACCTTGTATTTTCCCTTCCAATATTACTTTTGTTATGCTGTTGTCTTTTAACATGCCCCAAAAATTTCATGTCTCTTGTTCTAATTGTGTTTCGTAGTTCTCATTACATTTTTAGTTGTTTTAAAATTTCATCGTTTGTTTTCTTTTCATACTAAGATTTTAAAATGCATTTATTTACATATGTTTTTAAATGTCTTTGTAAATACTAGCATTTTAAACTTTCATTACACATTTTGATTTTGAACTGCGTTTTTCCTCATGCTAGTATCTTAAACTGTCTCTCCGGTCTTTCTAGGATTTTTAAGTCTAAACTTTTATGCTAGAAATATAAACTCTCTCATTCTCTTAGCTCAAATATTTTCAACTTCATCTCTTATAATCATATCATTTTAAACTTTCTTTCAACGCCAGGATTTTTTTGGTAACTGTTTCTCTCTCTCTTTAACATTAGGATTTTAAGCTGTCTCTCTCTCTCCATATCAATGATAAGGTTTCCCTGTAATTGCCGTTCTCTACATCCCCATCCCATACATTTGAATTTTCAACTGAATAGATTTAGTTTCCTTGTGTTATTGACATCTCGCTCTCTAACGCTTTCTCATGTTGTTACAACATTTTAAAGTTATCCTCATCTCGACTCAGCAGCCAAGTGACCAGAAAAAAAATTATTTTCTTTCTTTCTAGAAAATAAAATTATCGTCGTCTTTTTTTTTTCACACGGAAAGCAACGTCTGCATTTAAAGTCCCTGTGCCGTGAAAATATATTTGAAATTACGGGAAATTGTAAATAAAATACGTGTATTAGTCGTCTAGACACTATTGCTCTTGGTTGGCTTGTATTTGGGTGAAGTAGGTTTTCACACGTTGAAGTTGTGTTTGCAGCATGTGTTCATAATATCCACCACAGGCCTCTTCTTATTTTCCAAAACCTACTGGATAATGACCGATGATATTCGTTGGCTCTGGGTGACTATTACTGTCTTCAGGTCATTAACTGCCTGTAGATTGTTTTGATAAACATTAATTTTTCAAAGCACCACACCCTCCCCCCCAGATAATTAGACAGGGTTAGGTCTGATGAAAGAGCAGGCCATATTCCAAGTGAAATAATGCAATTTGCAAATACGTTTTCTTAATAAGTAGGTGATGTTTGTGATTGCTGTTGTCGCATCTTGCTGAAAGCAGGTTTAATTCCCCACTCTGTAAGGTGGTCTACGAATAATTCCAGGCTTAAAGTACGATAACGCTCTGAGTTAATTGTTGGATTGAAAAATGTTTCATAATTATCTGCATGCGTCTTTCCGAACACTATGGGATACTTCATGTAATTCATGCGGATTGCTCCTCTAATCTATAAAAAAAATGCTTGGAAACTTTAATCAGTTTATCAGCTAAGAAAAAAAATAATTCTTTGAAGAATGCATACTCAAATGTTGCATAATATTTACAGGCACAGTTCGTTCTAAAATATCAAACTTAAATGCAAGATAATTTTCTGCCGTTGAATTGTTGATGTAAATATTAATATATTCATGTCTGCTATAGAACATAAGTTTTCTTTTATTATAAGGGAAGCGACTCCTATAAGGTTAAAAATGGAGAAATTGCATATATATATAATTAGCTAATCTCTCTCTCTCTCTGCGTTCAGGACTAAATCAGAGTAAGGATTCCAGACTCTCATATGAGGTCAGCTGTCAGGCTAAGTGTGTTGATCGCCCCCACAGACAGAACATCACAATTAGAGTCTGTCAGATCCACTCTGACTGAACACCCGTTAATACGTTGCACTGTGTTCTGCGCCAGTGGCCCAGTGCATCCGATTTCAGCCAGCATTTTATTCGGGTTTGCTTTCCCTAGCCTTTGATTGTCCCCAATCTTCCTGCAAGGCAGCAGATGATCTTTTCTGTAGGGGGATTCTGCCCTTAGATGGTAGGCCCTCCCAGGTTTACGAGCACCATCTGCCCGAGTCACTAAAGGTGACTAACACAGACACGGACACACAAAGATGTGAGATGTGACTAACACAGACATACACACACAAAGATGTGAGATGTGACTAACACAGACATGCACACACAAAGATATGAGATGTGACTAATACAGACATGCACACAGCGATACGAGGCATGACTAACACTGACACACATCAAGATATATGACACATGACTAACATAAACATGCACATAAAGATATGAGATATAAATGACATTAACATGCACACACAAAGATATGACACATGCCTAACATAGACATGCACACAAAGATAAGAGATATGACTAACATAGATATGCACACACAAAGATATTAGATGGGACTAACATAGCCATGCACACACAAGGATATTAGATGGGACTAACATAGCCATGCACACACAAGGATATGAGATGTGACAAACACAGACATGCACACACAAAGATATGAGATATGACTAACATAAACATGCACACAAAGATATGAGATATCACTAACCCAGACATGCACACACAAAGATATGACTAACACTGGTACACACTAAGATATGAGATATGACTAAACACAGACACACATAAAGATATGAGACATGATTAACACGGACACACCGAGATATGAGATATGACTAACATGACACACACCAAGATATGAGCCATGGCCAGCACACACAAGCTAAGATATGAGCCATGGCTAGGACAGAAACACAGCAAGATATGAGCCATGGTTTCACTAAAAAACACCAAGAAATGAACCATGTCTAGCACAGAAACACATTAAAGTGTCCATATGCTTGGGCTTGTTGTAGTCGGCAGACTCTTCTGAACGTGGGAATCTCAGGTTTCGTTAAACAGTTGTCCGGAGTTTTGAGAGTGCAGTCTGACCCATAGAACGTTCTTTTGCATGTATGCATGTACAGATTCCCGATCGACTGTTGACAGGTGTCGTTGAAACAGTTGCCGGACATTTGAGAGTACATATGATGTCACAGCCATCAGAACACATCTGTTCGCACTGTAGCCCAAAATTACCATCTGGACAAGTGTCATTACAGGTATAGCCAAGATGTTTACAATGTAGGCATTTTCCAGATTTTTCCTCAAATAAAGGACAGACACTGAGACAAGACCCGGAACAGTCGTGTCCATAGATCCCATGTGAACAGTAGCCGTGACAAGTACCGATGATGACATTGCAGCCTTTACTACACACTGCACAAAACGACAAGACTGCTCGTCCAGACAATAGGTGTCTGTAAATGTTTGCACCTCACATACCGTCAGTGCAAAGTCGGCCTGCGAAATGGTCGGTGAGAACTCAATCTTAATGTGTGCCATTGACGTTTGTGTTTTGACTACAATAGTGTTCACAGATAAATTAGGGTAGGATATATCATTATACTGGAACACTACTCCGCCACTGTCAGAGAAAGCCCTTAGAGTGTCATTCTTTACCCGAATCATAGTGCTAGCTCGATGATAGATTCGAATGATGTGAGTCTTCTGGGGCGTTGCAAAGTTCAGATACCAGTAAACAGAATTGGTTCCACTTCTCCATTGTGTGTGTGTGCAGTCATTGTCATAGAGATTGGTCTTTGTTTTGCTATTAACTGCGGCCTCTGGTCCACATCCGTCTCCTGTATAACAAGCATCAAATGTTTTGTGCATTAAATCGGTCTGGTTTGTGTTCTGTTTGAGAGCCAGTTTCCGACCCCCGCCAATGTAGTTGGAGCAGATATTTGCAACTATCGCCCTTTCAATCCGTAACTTGTTGATCAGACCAGCCCCAGGGCAGAAGGCATCAATCTCGTGCGGACTAACTACAAACCTTGATACATTGTTACATGAGGCAGAACCATTCAGTTTTATCGTGAAACTGTCCGGATATTTTAAGTCATTCGCATAAATCCTAAACCAGGAGCACGGCAAAGATTGATTGAGAGTTGCCTCAACTGATGTAGAATCTGTGTCCGGATTACATGAGGTGTCGTTGCCATCAAACAGGAAAGTAGGTTCAGATTTTTGGGCATATTTGCAAACAAAATCCAAGTACTGACACTGGGGTGCGAAAATTTTGTGCTGACAACTGTCATTGTTTGGGCATGTCCCTGTAGTTTTGTCACAAACTAAGCCATTATAGCAGTGACATTGTAACGTACAATTTTTCCCAAACCAACCGGCTGCACAAGTAAGGTCATTAGCTTCCATTGTTGCTAACGAAGCTAGGGAATAAAGACTTGATCTACAGCGATGGTTAACGAACTGTGTACACACATTTATTATCAAACCCGTGTTTACATTTTAAAAAAATCCGCCATCTCACTGTGGTAACAGATAGCGTGAAATTCTCTAACAGAATGAGATAAACCGTTGAAGACAAGGAAAGTCAACATTGTTTACATGGCTTGGACGCAAGAAGCGTCCATTTTGGTGCGTCCCGTTAATTAGCTAATGAAAATTATTTTAAATATGATCGTTTTGTAAATTACCCTCCAAAATATATTTGTTCTCAAAATAAGTGACCCTTTAAAATCTATATAAGAAATGATTGTCTGTAAACTACCAAACTAAAAGAAACGTACCTTTAATTTTTTTGTTGCAAAAATCAAGAAAGTAGTAATTTTTTTTTCAAAATTACAAGTTATTCTCCTTTCTCTTTAACTTTTACTTCCACCGCTAGAAGAAAAGAACAACGCTCAATGTAACACTGCATACAACAAGGTTTATAAACTATTTAGAACTTGATTCTCAGTTTAAAAAATTGACTGTCTCTATTTGAATGTCTGACCTGTAATTGTCTATCTCTCTTTTCATAAAAGGAGTTTTAAATGCTTTCATTTACATATTAGGATTTTAAATGTTTCTTTGTTAATACTAGCATTTTAAACTATTTCTTTACACATTAAGATTTTTTAATGCGTTTTTCTTCATGCTAGTATTTTAAACTGTCTCTCTGGTCATTCTTGAATTTTTTAATGTTAACAATTTTAAGGTAGAAATATTAACTCTCTCTCTTAACTCTATTTTAAACTTTTTCTCTTATAATCATGTCATTTTAATCTTTGTCTTTCAAAGTCAGGATTTTTTTTGTAACTGTTTCTCTCTCTCTTAACATTATGATTTTAAACTGTCTCTCTCCATCTCTCAATGATAAGGTTTCCCAGTTACTGCCTTCCTCTACATCCCCAGCCCGGTTTCCCAGTTACTGCCTTTCTCTACATCCCCAGCCCATACATTTGAGTTGTCAACTGCAGAGTTGTAGTTTCCTTGGGTTATTACATCTCAATCTTCTTTTCACGGATACCTTAAAGGTGTCGTGGTTTATATCATTTGTCATTCTTAAGCTGCTCGAACTGTCTGAATTAGTGATTTTCCTTTGTTGTTACATGTCTCTTTCACTGCATCTATCCATCTTCTTCTGGGTCTTCCTCTTGACATATCACATTCTAACACTTTCTCTTGTTACAATATTTTCATGTTATCCTCTAGACCCAGCAGAATGACCAGAAAGAAAGAAATTATGAATTTCTTTCTAGAATTTAGTTAAATCACCCAGGAGACAACTTCAGTCGTTGTGCATTGAAAATATATTTGAAATTACGGAAATAAAATGTGTATTAGTCATCCAGGCACTATTGCTCTTGGCTTGCTTGTATTGGGTAAAGTAGGTTTTCATACATTGAAGTTGTGTTTGCAGCATGTGTTCAATAATATCCACCACAGGCCTCTTATTTTCTAAAACCTATGAGAAATCATTGAGGTGCTCTTTTAACACGTGTAGAAGATCGCCGTAAATATTTTACTTTATTTGCCTCAAACACTTCTCTGTGGAATTGATATTCAACACCTCTTCATATAAAAGCAACAGCAAAAATAACAAAGAAGCAGGGTAAATGTGAATTCAATCTACTTTAAATGTCTTTTTATGAAAATATGACTACAAAAGAAAGATTCACTACCACTAGAATGACCCATCACAGAAGAATGCTGAATGTAACAAGAAGGTATGACATGCAATGACAAAGATATTAAAAAGAAAAGTAGATGTCAGACCAATTTTGAGTTTCATTCAAAAACAAGAAATTAATAATTTTTATAGCAACAAAAGCATCAGATGAAACAGCAAAAAAAATAAAACAGTATCCAACAGCAATCAGATGAAACAGTAAAATAAAATAAAAAGATGACCTCTAAGATGGTTCAGTAAAATTTCAAATAAGAAAATTTATTTCAACAAGTTAAGTGGCAAAGAACTAAAATCCCCACTTTATATTGGATTCACAGATTACGAAAAGGCATTTGATAGTTTAGACAGAAGAATGCTTTGGAAGTTGCTGAGTCATTACGGAATCCCCATAAAGTTTATTAATAAAAACAATGTATGAAGGAACAAAATGTAGTGTGGTGCATGAAGGACAGCTTACAGAAGCATTTGAAATAAGAACAGGAGTAAGGCAGGGATGCCTTCTGTCTCCATTTCTCTTTCTACTGGCCATAGATTGGATTATGAAAATAACTCAAAACAACAGAAATGGAATCCAGTGGTCACTGACCAAACAACTTGATTTAGACTTTGCTGATGACATAGCTCTCCTATCACACAGCCATCAACAGATGCAGGATAAAATGAGCATACTTGATGAGAGATCACAACAGCTAGGACTGAAGATTAATAGAGATAAGACCTACATTATGAGAATTAATAGTTAGCAATAACCAAATAAAACTATGAGAATACCTCTATTAGATGTACAATCTTACATATATCTGGGCAGTAAAATAAAGAGGGAGGAACAGAAAATGATACCAAAATAAGGATATCAAAAGCAAGAGGAGCTTTCATTGCACTGGGAAACATATGGAAATCCAAAGAAATTAGGTTAAATACAAAAATAAAACTTTTCAACTCAAATGTTAAGGCGGTCCTATTATATGGATGTGAAACATGGAGAACAACAAAATTTACAATCACAAAGATACAGACTTTCATTAATGGATGATTACGCAGAATAAAAGGATGGAAATGGCAGGACAAAAACCACTAACATAAAATTACGGAGCCAAACACCAGTGCATAAAGAGATACAGCGAACACGATGGATAGGACACACACTACGGAAGCCAACTGAGAGTATTACACAACAGGCCCTTTTTTTGGAATCCCCCATGGGAAAAGAAATAGGAAGACCAAGGAATTCTTTGAGAAGACAGATAGAAGCAGAGATAAATATGACGGGGAAGACATGGACTAATCTTAAAAGAAAGGCAAGAAACAGACTTGGAAAGTGTTTGTTGAAGACTTATGCTCAACAGGGAGCTAAAAATGTAGTAGAAAGATTACATTCGTTTCCAAGTTAAATAAATTATACTTGTGACAGAGAAAACAACTAACGTAGCAGTATTTGCAAACATTTACAGAGACAGACAATATGGGGGGGGGGGAGAGAGGTGTTTGCTAACCCTAAATAATGGGTATCTTGTTAACGTGAATCGTCAAATCCATGTTGGGAACTTCATGTTTTCATTACTGTCCACGTATTACACCACAGAAACCTCTCCTAACTGCTGTTCAATAGACTGTTTTGTTAGATTAAATCGTGAAAAATAATATAACTAGAATGACTTATATACTACTAATAATAATAATAATAAAAATAATAATAAAATTTGTCATCATCCTGAGCTATGCCTGTAGGCGATCATGTCCTTCCACAATCTTCTATCTACAGTGCATCGTATCACTTCCGTTGTTGACTGTTTTCCCATGCCATGACACCAAACTATCCTGTATTGAAAATAGAGATAAGAAAAAATTATGAGATTTAAAGCAGTTTGCAAAAAAACAAATAAAAATAGGAGAAATACCTCTACTAAACATACACTCTTACATATATCTGGACAGTAATATAGACAAAGAGGAAGGAACAGAAAATGATACCAAAATAAGGATATCAAAAGCAAGAGGAGTATTTCTTCCGCTGAGAAACACATGTAAGTCCAAAGAAATTAGGTTAAATACTAAAATAAACATTTTCAACTCCAATGTTAAGTTAGTCGTATTATAAGACTGCAAAACATGGAGAACAACAAAAATTACAATCATGAAGGTACAGACTTTCATTAATGGATGTTTACGCAGAATAGAAGGATGGAAAAGGCAGGATAAAATCACTAACAAAGAATTATGAAAATGTACCAGAGATACAGCAATGATGATGGTGCTTGGTAGGACACACACTGCGGAAGCCAGCTGAGAGTATTTCACAACAGGTCCTTTTTTTGGAATCCCCAGGGGAAAAGACAAAGAGGAAGACCAAGGAATTCTTTGAGAAGACAGATAGAAGCAGAGATGGAGATGTTAAAAGAATGGTAAGAAACAGAACATCTTGGAAAGTGTTTGTTGAAGACCTATGCTCCACAGGGAGCTGAAAGGTAGAATAAGAAGTTAAATGCCACAGAAGTGAAATGTGTCAGATAAATCATGGGAGACAGATAAAATCAGAAGTTAAGAACTAGGTTTGGGAACACCTCCAAAGAAGAATATATAATTAAACAATGAATTCAATAGGCTATGAATCAAGACAGAAACAACCAAACACAATCCATACAGTTATTAACAAATGCTATAAAATAAAAAAACCAAGAGGATGCTCTCAAATATGTTGGATAGACAGAATATTAAAAAATGTGAAACCATAAGAGGAAATGAAAGATCAAAATTGTGTATAAACTATTTCTCACCTCGATGTGAAAATTAAATAAGGAAGGAAAGAAGAGGCAGAAGAAACGTACTAATTATAAATGAAGCAAACTACAGACCCGTGTCAAGAACACTCTTTACCATCAAATCTGTAAAATACAGGTGAAGAGGAACAGAGCAGAGTTAAGGCACAGAGTTGCAGGCATGGTTGCCAACTGCCGTCGGTGTCAATCCGCTAGACTGGAGCCAAAAATCCGCCAGATTGTCAAAAAATATTTCCAGAGTTTATTACTTAGGAAACTTACATTAAATTATTATTACGCATCTCCAAACCAAATGGGAGAGTAAATTTAAAGAAAAATAATTATTATTTTGAAGCAGGCCATGTATAAATATGTAAATATTTTAACATTGACACAAATTCTATCACCAAGCTTGTTTAAACTAATCAGTGAGAAAATCTTTAAAAACATCACAAAGATGCCAGGCATAAACAATAATGGAATGATAGTCAGTAACATAAGATATGCTGATGATACTGTATTACTAGCAGAAAATCCTGAAGATCTACATCAATTACTAAATGGAATAAACATGATAAGCAAAAAATATGGATTAGATATGAATATCAAAAAGACTAAAACTATGATCATAAACAAAGAAAGTTCTCAAAACCTACAAGTGGATATCAAATTTCAAGAAATACACCTGAAGACAGTTCAAAGCTACAACTACTTTGAACATACTATAACCAGTGATGGAAAATGTGAAACTGGAAAAAAAAATAGAAAATGGCAAAAAGTACTTTTAATGTCATAAAAAATTTACTAACATCAAAACAAATAAAGCAGGGCTAAAACTAAGAATAACAAAATGTTATATCTTCTCAACATTCATGTATGGTGCTGAAAGATGGACATTAGACAAGAAAATAGAACAGAAAATTTAAGCTTTTCAGATGTGGATTTATAGAAGAATATAGAATTGAAAGGAAAGAAAAGAAAAAAAGAATTCTTCTTCTTTCCGTCCTCATTTGTCTTTCAGCATCAAGGGGAATATAATTTGTGGTCTTTTGCTCTTCTGTTCGCCTTGGATGCTGTTATGTTTCCTAGTGCTTCTAATATTCCATCCATCCATCTTTTTCGTGGTCAACCATTGGGTCCGGTATTCTCACATTTGTTGAAGGCTCATTATGTTGTTTTGATTTTTCTGCTTTGTCAAGTGGCCAACAAATTTTATCTCTTGTTTCTTTACATATTCTATGGTGGGGGGCTAATACTAGCTTTCTCCTTAGTTCATTTCTGATCTTATCTCGTAGACTGTTTCCTGTCATTCGTCTGACACATTTCATCTTAGTAGAGGTTATTTTTTCTTATTGTTCTTCCATCTAGGGTCCAGGTCTGGCATTGGTAGAACAACGTTGGGATGAAGATTGTATTGTATAGTGTTCATTTTGCGTCTAGCGTTATTTCCTTGTTAAACAGTGGTGATAACTGTCCAATGATTTTGATTGACAAACAACGATGAAGTCTTAAAACAACTAAAAATTAAGAGTACTAAACACAATTTAAACAAGACAAATGAGATTTTTGAGGCATGTTAAAAGACACTATGGGCTACTAAAAGTAATCTTGGAAGGGAAAATGCAAGGTAAAAGAGGAGAGGTAGACCAAGACTAATATGGACAAGTAACATCAAAAGATAGTCACATCAGCCTATAATAATCTTCATCATCAAAGCAAAAGACAGAGCAGAAAGATGCTCCACGGTAGCCAACTTTGGATGTGGAGACAGCACTTAATGAATGACATAAATGAAAATGTCAAAAATAAAATTTATACTTAGCTCTCTAAAGAAACAATTTTAAACTGATAAGCTGCGAAAGTCTATCTGCACTGCAAAATGTTTATAAAATGTATTGTTTCCAATGTAAATCAAGATTTTTTTTTTTCTTTTGCTCTTCCAAAAAAAAAAGTTTCCACAGTCTGGTGTGTATTAGTTATCAAAATGGTGGATGCGCTGAATACATGTCAGAAACTATAAGCTGTGATTGAAATTCACAGTGGAAAGTTTTGAGCCTAAAGCAATTCACAATGCTCTGGAATTTGCTTGAAGAGGAAGTTTTCAATCTCAAGTTATGGCAGTCTTGACACAGAGAGGTTGTTACTTCAAATCTGACAGTACAAGTTGGGATTTTTATTTGTGATTTCTCTCTGTGGCAACCACCCTTAGTCTCAACAGTGAGGCTCGGCTTGACACGTCAATTACGCTTCAATAGAAAAAATATGAGTACCTCTGAAGATGGAGTTATCTGCCTGAGTATTAAGGGGTCCCTGTGCACATGGCTGCCAGGGTAAAATGAATGAACATGCAAAATTCAGTTCCTAGGCTATAGGGACTTCACCTTAGGTGAAAGCTGCGAATGCAGACAAAAAATATGTCTATACTGAACTTTTTTGGTTAACTCTTTCCGTACTAAACCTTTTTATCGACGCAACAGAAGAGATTTCAGAGACAAAATTGTTCATGGTTTTAAGAACCAAACTATAGATTTATATTTATCTAACATAAGATATTATATATGAATGTTTAGTTAATTGAACAAGATATAAGATTTCACCAATATCCAGATGATATAAGACATGTAAAACGAATATGGTTTGATGGCGTTCACATTAATCAAATTGAGCGTGGCGCACTATACGGCGAAACGTACGTTGCCGGAATCTCATTGCCGCACAGTGCAGCGAAACGTACAGCACAAAGAGTTAATGTAATAACTTATTTTACAGAAAAAAATCTGAGTACAAATAATTGCAGCGATAAAAATTGCATGATACACATTATACGTAGACCAATATTTTCTATAACAAATATTTGGCTGTTAATCTTGTAAATACAGGTAGTTGGTGAGCTGGTACAAGATGGTACTTACTCACATCAATTTCAGGACTAGTGGTTTCTTCAAGACGGTGTCTTTTCAATACTAGTCTGTACTACCTTGGGTTTATATTTTTCTTCATAGTTGAGTAAGATAGAATTTTAGCGAAGATTGAGAAGCTCGGCCAGAAAAAGGACATATGACAAAGTATACCGAAAAGCCTGTGTGCTATCTGATGGCACTGCAGGGCATTAAATATAAGACAGTCACTGAAATATATGAGTACTAACATACTTTTCCCAAAACCCCACAACTTTTAAAAATAAAGAGCCATTAGAATGTAAAATCCTACATTATCTTTTTACAATTTGCCACAATGATGTAGAGTCTTATGTAATTTGACCACACTTGCATGCCTAGATCAGCTACACTTTTACAATCACTCAGTCTCAGTTCTCGTAAGCTTGTCGAAGGAAGAATTTTTAAATTGTTTAATGGCACGACATAAAGAGAATAATTAAAATTAGAAAGAAAACAAGTTTTAAACAGTTAAACTGAATATTTGAATATTTACTGAATATTTATTTATTGTACAGAATATATTTATTAACTGAATATTTATTTATTTTATGCTCAATGTGAATGCAAATCTATAACAGGTGAAATATACCAGATGGCCTATTAAAATAAATACTCATAGCCTTACCAAAGAAATGGGGAGCCGCAATAGCTCAGTGGTTAGTGAACTGGACTAAAAGGACAAGAGGTAGGGTTCGATGCCTACAACATCAAAGCAAGAGACAGAGCAGAAAGGTGCTCCATGGTAGCCAACTTTGGATGCAGAAACAGCATTTAATGAATGACGTAATTGAAAATGTCAAATAAAATTTATACTTAGCTCTCTAAAGAAACAATTTTAAACTGATAAGCTGTGAAAGTCTATCTGCACTGCAAAAATTTTAATAAAATGTATTGTTTCCAATGTAAAGCAAGATATATTTTTTTTTTTTTTGCTCTTCCAAAAAAAAGTTTCCACAGTCTGGTGTGTATTAGTTATCAAAATGGTGGATGCACTGAATACGTGTCAGAAGCTATAAGCTGTGATTGAAATTCTCACAGTGGAAAGTTTTGAGCCTAAAGCAATTCACAATGCTCTGTGGAATTTGCATGAAGAGGAAGTTTTCAATCTCAAGTTATGGCAGTATTGACACAGAGAGGTTGTTACTTCAAATCTGACTGTACAAGTTGGGATTTTTATTTGTGATTTCTCTCTGTGACAACCACCCCTAGTCTCAACAGTAAGGCTCGGCTTGACACTTCAATTACACATCAACATAAAAAATATGAGTACCTCTGAAGATGGAGTTATCTGCCTGGGTGGCTAGGGGCTCCTGTGCACATGGCTGCCAGGGTAAAATGAATGAACATGCAAAATTCAGTTCCTAGGCTATAGGGACTGCGCCTCAGGTGAAAGCTGCGAACGCAGAAAAAAAATATGTTTAAACTTTACTTTTTTGGTTAACTCTTTCTGTACTAAACCTTTTTATTGACGCAACAGAAGAGATTTCAGAGACAAAATTGTTCATGGTTTTAAGAACCAAACTATAGATTTATATTTATCTAACATAAGATATTATATATGAATGTTTAGTTAATTGAACAAGATAAAGATTTCACCAAATATCCAGATGATATAAGATATGTAAAAAGAATATGGTTTGATGGCGTTCACATTAATCAAATTGAGCATGGTGCACTATATGGCAAAACATACGTTGCCAGAATCACATTGCCGCACAGTGCGACGAAATGTACAGAAAGAGATAATGTAATAAATCATTTTAAAGAAAAAAATCTTGAGTTCAAATGTTTGCAGCGATAAAAATTGCATGATACACATTACACATAGAACAATATTTTCTATAACAAATATTTGGCTGTTAAACTTGTAAATACAGGTAGTTGGTGAGCTGGAACAAGATGGTACTTCTATCTATCTATCTATTGACCTTTCGAGCCGTAACCGGCCCATAGGGCGTAGACCAAGATACACCTTCTCCTATATGAATTTTTGTTCTAGCAGTTTTCTTTTAAAGATATTTTATCAAATCTCGCCATCTGTCTCTGTTCTGTGCAAGCAGTTCTATCTCATTGAGGGAGCCGATTCCTGCTGCTCTTGCCTCTCTCATCAATGTTCTTCTCAGTGTCTCCCTGGGTCTTCCTCTTTTTCTTTTACCTGTTGTTTCCCATATGAGGGCTTGCTTTGCTATTCGATTATTATCTCTTCTCATCACAAGATGGTACTTACTCACATCAATTTCAGGACTAGTGGTTTCTTCAAGGCGGTGTCTTTTCAATAATTGCTATACTACCTTGGGTTCATATTTTTTCTTCAAAGTTGAGTAAGGTAGAATTTTAGTGAAGATTGAGAAGCTCGGCCAGAATAAGAACATATGACAAAGTACACCGAAAACCATGTGTGCTATCTGATGGCACTGCAGAGCATTAGAAATAAGACAGTCATGGAAATTTGCCGCAATGAGGTAACGTAGAGTCTTACGTAATTTGGCCACTCTTGCATGCCTAGATCAGCTACACTTTTGCAATCACTCAGTCTCAGTTCTCGTAAGCTTGTCGAAGGAAGAATTTTTAAATTGTTTAATGACATGACATAAAGAGAATAATTAAAATACAAAGAAAACAAGTTTTAAACTGTTAAACTGAATATTTGAATATTTACTGATTATTTATTTATTGTATAGAATATTATTTATTAACTGAATATTTATTTATTTTATGCTCCATGTGAATGCAAATCTATAACAGGTGAAATATACAAGATGGACTATTAAAATCAATACTCATAGCCTTACCAAAGAAATGGGGAGCCAAGATAGCTCAGTTGTTAGTTAACTGGACTACAAAGGACAAGATGTAGGGTTCCATACCAACTGACGACTCCCAGTTCACCCAGCCTTTAATGGGTACCGGATTTTTTTTTCTGGGAAAGTAAAGTGGCAGGTGCGTAATATTGACCACATTACCCCAAAAATCATTTGCCGAGTGTCTGTAAAATTTATGGTCATTAACACCATATTCCCTATACGCTGGCGTGACGTGGGTACTTTACTTTTTTATTACCAAAAGAAATCTGGTGTGATGGAATGTGATGTTCATCCCACAATAAGCGTATGAGTCACACGTCCAAGATATTAGGAATCATCATGCGAAGAGTTCGAAACAAAATCAGTCTAAAAATTAGTGATGAAAAGTGATTTTGTTGGAGGTAAAGGTATGAAAAATGACATATACATCATATTTTTAATAAAAACAGCCACAGAGGATGAAAACAGATATATGTTTCATAGACTATACCAGCGCATTTGAAAAAATTAAAACACTAAGAAATAATCAAATTTTTAGAACGCACAAAAGTTGACAGCAAAGAATAGTAACTTAAGGTAATTATTATTATTGCAATATTAGAATAACATTATTTATTGTATTTATATATAATTTTTATCTGCGGTAAACTTAATTGTTATTTAATTAGAAACATGACAATAAGACAATGAATAATAATGAATGAAAATTAATTCTTTTTCAATATAAAGATTGAAATACCTTGAACTATGGTAATATTATTTTTAGAACTCATTTTAATCACTACATGAGGATATTTTAAGTTATTTTGTTAGAGAATCTGAAATGAGATAGCGTCCAGTGTTCCTGAAAATATGATTTGATTTTGACCATCTGCCCTTCATTTTGTGGGGATAAGAAAAAAATAAAATATCTCGTTTACATAGGAAGCCATATTGAAAATAGTTGAATTCTTTTTTAATTTTATGAATACTGTATAATTATAAATTGTTACAATTTAAAAACAAAATTAATTTCCTATAATTTACATAAAAATTTAAGAGCACAATTATTTACTGCATAACTTCAATCTATGTACATTGCTAAACATGTCCAATGATTAATATTTTACAGAATATTATGAACTGTCTATAAGGTTAAAGCAATTACCTCTATAAATAATAACTTTAAAAAAATTAATTTGCACTGACTTCATATAATTACCAAAGAAAATAATACTTTTAAAAACTGTCTAAAAAGATCTGTATATATGTTTCATAGATTATACCAAAGCATTTGATAAAGTAAAGCACAAGAAATAATAAAAATTTTAGATGGCATAAACATTGAAGGCAAAGATCAAAGAATAATTAAAGCATGTACTGGCAACAAACAGCTGAAAATCCCACAAGAAAACAACAATTACAGATATGTTCAATTTATGAAGCAAAAGTGACTTACGCTTTTAATTTTGGATGGCAATCATGGTTTAATATAACATCAAAGACTTGGTCTGAGGCTAAATGGATCGTACCTGGCCAAGAAGTGGGCAAAACCTGCAAGATAGCAACATCAACATTATACAAAGTTTGCTGGGAAATGCTATCAGAAAAAGAGAGACAGACAGATAGAGAGACATAGAGACATATACACATACATATTACTAATATTTGTGATAAATTAATGCGTAAAATAACAAAATTAATAGAATCACTAATCTAACACTCTTTAGAGTGAAATATAGCATAAAGTTGTGAGAAATCATGGTAGCTTTTACATCTCATCAACCAATTTTGAATTCACTTATATGATTTATATAAATTAAAAGAGCATTAATGGTGAGTGAAATCATTACAGAAGAGAGAAATTTTAAAGTACTATGCTGCTCTTCAACATAACTGGTGTTTAATTTGTTGGCAATTTCAGGATACTTTTTTTTTTTAAAAGACTAAAAAATTACCTACTGAACAATTTCCATAAATTATATGTAGAGCTCTTTTTTCTCTTCACATTGGCATAATTTTTATATATTTTTTCTCTTTCAAATTCAACTATAGTCCTTAATCAATCCACTGTGTGATTCTGAAACAAATAATTGTAAGAAACTGTAAACAAAAAAAAATCTACAAAGTTAAGAATTAATAATTAAATTAACATACTGTCTGTTTCCATTCAACAAACAATGAGAGCAGTTTGTTTTATTGTATTGTACTAAAATAATTATCTTAATTTTTGAAGAAAAGTTTCTCCTTTATTTATTCACTAACTATAACTTAATAAAAATGTCTATAAAATACAGCTTCTAATCCATTTTTATCCAGAACTGTATTAATTGTGACTGCAAAAAAATGTGTGTGTGAGAGAGCTATTAATATTTCTGATTTCATTTAATTAATTTAATTTTAATATAACAATGAAGGTAATTGTTATTATTATTTGTAATATTAGAATGACATTATAATCTTATTAATATATATAATTTTTAACTGTGGCAAACTAACTTAATTCTTTTTGAAGTTAGAACCATGAGAAATCATCATCATCAAGTATCAGGCCTGCTGGCGTAGGTGATCATATCTTTCCACAACTTTTGATCTCGACAGTTATTTCGGTTGTTGACCTTCTGCCAAGCCATTCTCTTAAGCTGTCTGGTATCTTTTCTTTTTGTTTCCCTCTATCTCTTCGTCCTTCATGACAAATAGACAATGAATAATAATGAATGAATATTAATTCATTTTCAATATAAAAATTGAAGTAGCTTCAACTATGGCATATTATTTAGAAATGCATTTTAGTAACTATTTGAAGTAATTATAAGTTATTCTGTTAGAGAACCTGAAATAATATGGTCTCCATGTTCATGAAAATATTGTTTGATTTTTACTATCCACTCTGCATTTTGTGAGGATAAGATGAAAATAATATATATTGTTTACATATGATCCATTTAAATAACAATCATGAAATTCTTTTTGAATTTTATGCATACTGGATTATTTTTAATTGATATAATTTAAAACCAAATTAATTTCCTATAAACTGCACAAAACGTAGAAGCACATATATTTATTGAATTAATTTAAATCTACATGCATTGCTAAACACGTCTAATGGTTAATGTATTGTTTATGATTGTGAGTAAAATCGTGGAGTTCTAATTGAATTGTATGCATACTGGATAATTTTTAATTGCTACCATCTAAAAACAAACTAATTTCATACAATTTGCACAAAAATTAGAAGCACATTTATTTATCGTATTAATTGAAATCTATATGCATCGCTGAACATTGTCTAATGATTAATGCTTTAGAGAATAATATTAGCTGTCTAAAAGTTACAAGGAATTACCCCCCAGGAACAATAACTCTGACTTTATGAAAAATTACACTTTTGCAGTGGCTACCCTTAATAAGCAAGGAAAATAATACTTCAAAAATTCATATGAAAGTAATATTTTTTAGTTGCATCATAAATTAAAAGCACATACACTTTGATTGATAAGATTTAATTTTAGTGCATTGTAAGACACATTGCCTAATATGTTTTTGTATATTTAAACATAAACATTTTTAAGAAAATATTTTTTTTCCAATGATATGCAAAATTGTGGTACTCTTAAAAAATTACAATTGCAAGAGATTTATATAATTAGCTATTTTGTATGTAGTTTTCAGTGGCCGGGTTTATGAAATTCTAGTGAATATTTATAAACCAACTGCCCAATTTTTCTCTTTGGCTAAGACGCAAGGCTTATAAACCTTGTCCTAGGTGCAAAGCCGTGTTGACTGCTCTATCAACACAGACTGTGTCATGTCGGCTACGTGACACAGTAGTCTTTGGGTACTGCTTTGCTACCTCCCATTATGTCAAAGTTTGAACAGAAAAATTGGGGGGGTGGAAGATGCGTGGTCGGACTAGGGTAACACCCGATGTTCTTAGTGCCGAGATTGCAATCGGCACGTCTGTGTGCTGTTGAATCTGGGCTAGTTTCCACTAGCTAGGCAGCCCTAGCCTAGGGCATCAGTCTTAGTGAGGTGGGGATCCTGGGGACAGCAGCCCTTCCATTTACACAAATGACATGAATGGTTATCCCCTTAACTTCTGTTCCCTACATTTCCTGTGGAGTGTGAAAATACACGAGAATGTGCCCCTGTATGACGTAGGCACAGGTAAACTACTCGCCAGCGTTGGTAAATCCTCAGACCTGTTTGATGACATATGCTCTTATTAGAATTAATGGTGTCTTGCTCTTTATAATCTATTTCTGAAGCATTAAGTAAAGCAAGCCTGAGTAGGCAGACGCACAGAAGTGAGAGTATCCAGTAGAGACGTGAATTCTGTGATATGGTGTGTGACTGGCCGAGCGAGATGTGTGATCGCTGGCCGTCGCGAATAATTGTGACATTTGCTCTCATTAAAATTATTGATGTCCTATTCTGTATATCTATTTCTAAAATATTCCTTTTATATTTGAAGTGTTGTTTATTTATATTTATTATTTAAATGCAGAGCCAGTCTAAACATAATGAATGTGAATAATGGACAACAGACAAGAAAATCACTGGAGGCTAGAAATTTGGTTTTACATAAGAATGTTGTGAATGCCATGGGCAACTAAGAAAAGCAAAGAAAACATTCTAAAAGAGGCTAAACCAAAAAGAGAGCTACTATCCAATATTATAAGAAACAATCATTATTTTTTTTGTCCATGTAATGAGAAAGGAACAGATGGAATATATATTGTACCAACTGTGAAAATTGAGGGTTGAAGAGATAGAGGGGAAACAAAGAGAAAAGATACCAGACAGCTTGACATAAGATCAACAACAGAAAAGATAAATAACTGTCGAGACCGAAAGTTGTGGAGAGACATGATCACCTACGCCAACAGGTATGGTACTTGATGATGATTTTGTTTATTTGAACACAAGATGAGAACCAAGCAAGTTTCAGAACCAAGAATTGTTTCAATAATTGATTGTTTTAAAATAACATGCACACATTAATAATACGTTTTTATTACCTTAATAATCTGCTTACTATAAAAACGGCTGATCTTATATGTCTATCTATTAATGTTAGGGGACTTTGGTCCAAAGTGAACAAAATCACCATATTTTCTCCAAGATGTATGATTAATACTGTAGTGTCTATCGCCTCTACTGATCTTATATGTCTATCTATTACTGTTAGGGGAGCTTGGTCCAAAGTGAACAAAATCACCCTATTTTCTCCAAGATGTATGATTAATATTGTAGTGTCTATCGCCTCTACTGATCTTCCACTTATTATTTGTCGTGCGCAGCAACTTGTATTTCTTTCTTACTTGTCTATTGTGTGAATTCTTTAATCACACTTGCTCTGGCTCCAGTGTTACCTAATGCTCTCAACTTATGTCTATCTATCTTTATAACACACGAACTTGAGTCTGCCTTCATATTTTACTGTCAGGCAAATCATAATTTCTCTCACTCTTTGGGGCTTGAGTTCAAGAGCGAGGTGTTAGTTTCCCTGTTTGAATCTATGACTCACCTCAGTTCTATTATCTCTTAGTGATCTATGATCTCTTAGGTAGTTTCCAGTATACGCTTATCAGCAAATTCGGAGCAATATGACCAAGTTTAACGGAATTAAAACATCTAGTGTTCTCTACGAATCCTTCTATTCTTTGCTGTGGTCGTCTAACTATCCTTCTATCCCAACTGTGTCTAGCATGATCTATTTCCATTGATGTGTTCTACTTCTCTATCTCACCTAGTCTGAACATGTCTATCTTAATCTATCTCCATTTGGTGAGTGACTCATTTCTCTTGTTATACCTATATTCCTGGTTTCTTCAAGTCTTGTGCACCTTTGAATGTGTGGGTTATCTTCAACCGCACATCGTTTCAATTGGTTTTCTTCTTAAATGGCTAAATCTAATGTTTCATTGATTGTCTTCAGCTCCTTTCTAAGCAAAAACAACCTTAACCCTCTGTTGTTTAGCCTTTCAATAAAAATAGTTATCTGCAACTAGGTTATCCTCATTCCTTACACCTGACACCGCGCAAATGTTCTTTCCGCTAAACTAATCAATCTGTCTCCATACGTACACACGGCTTCCCATTCTTTTTTCTTCATCTTGTGTAATTCTGCAAATAAATCGTGTGGACATCTTTCTTGTGCATACCTACAGGTTAATATGTTTATGGCTATAGAAGTACCCGGTATCACTGCAAACAATCAGGTTAATATTTGTTCGTATTCTCCCACGTTTCCTCCGGTAATGATTTTAATCTTCTTCTTAAGAACGCAAACACTTCATCAGATCTAAAATTTATATTCCTTAGTTCTTTATTTGTCGTTAAGTGAGCTAAATTTTCTATACTTTCTATCCACTCTCTAAATTTCGATGGTTCTCCTTTGAACGTGGCAATACTATTGCTAATATTTTGATAGTTCATTGCTAGCATCAATTCACCAACCCTTTCAGTTTCTAGTCTCATCGCTTCATTGCCATGATCTTTGGTTTTTGCCATGTTTTATTATGTTATCTTTAGCACTAATATTATTTCTCACTTCGATCAATTAACTCGGCTGTAAACAAATTTGCTATCGTCTGCGTATATATCTAACTGTTGATTCTATATGTGCAAGAATTTGTTCCATATTTATATAATTAGGCAATTAACATTTGCCTTTAGTACACTGTCATCATTTGCATGAAACGATTGATAATTTAATATAATTTAACAACATATTTTCAATTCATAATACGAAGGACTTGATTCGTCTCTCTGGAAGGAAAACAAAGTTTATATTAACTGCTGTGGACAAATTTCAATTCAATTTATTAATTTAAAAATATATTTCAATTAAATACTATTTTATAACGCTTGTATTCTACTAAATAATAATTCAGTAATTTGCATTTCTACAATCAATTCAAAATGGCAATCAATCAATTCCTAAATATAATTAAATAAGTAATCCACACTTGATCCTTGGAAAATTTAAGTACACACGCGATGTTTATATTTCTTGAGCAGGAAGCAGGTTACACTCACGCGGTCACGTGATTACACGGCTGTCTCTCCAGACACGTTTTAAGTTCGACGATCTCACAATGTTCCCTATTTGACCTGGATTTGTCGTACCGCCACTTGACGATTTCAATCTTAATCAATCTTAAACGTGCTCTGTTGTCTTGCAATATTTGAGAGTCTCGTGCCATGACGGGCTGAAATTACTTGAATTCTTTATTTGTGAACTTGTTTGCCTAAATTTGACTTGTCTACAACTTGAACATGTTTTGTCTTGAGCTTTCATGATAACTTCAGCATGTTTTGTCTTGAGCTACTATGATAACTTTGCTATTTATAGCTTTTGATCATTTGTCCGACTTGCATATTAAATACTAACTTTATATATAAATAACTTGCTTATTCCTTGCACTGAACCTGACTTTTCTTGCTACTTGATTTAATTCGTAAGTTAGATCCAATATCAATATATGTACTGTTAATATAATTCGTATTTTCTTGTTATTCTTTGTAACATTGTTTAATTATTCTTGACAACTTGAGTCTTGAGGATTTAAAAACTAAAAAGAAATGCTTCATCATATGACTTGATTTATTTCACATCCAAAATGTCTAAAGGAGTATTTTACTGATTCGTTATACATGGAAAAATAATAATAGTTCATTAGTTCATTAACAACTTCTTAATGTTCACCCAGTCATCATCAAGTACCATGCCTACTGGCGTAGGTGGTCATGTCTCTCCACAACTTTCGATCTCGGCAGCTATTTATCATTTCTGTTGTTGACCTTCTGCAAAGCCATTCTCTTAAGCTGTTTGTTATTTTTTTCTCTTTTCTTCCCTCTCTCTCTTCGGCCAAAAAATGATGATTGTCTCTTCCTAATATTGGAAATTAGCTCTCTTTTCGCGTTGATCTCTCTCAGAACTTCTTCATTACTCTTCTTATGTCTTGTCCATGGTACTTTCAATATTCTTCTGTAAAACCACATTTCTACAGACTGCAGTGATTTTCTTGTCTGTTGTCCTATTGTCTATGATTCGCATCCATATGTTAAGACTGGCTCTACATAACATTTAAGAACTCCTTTTCTTGTTTCTTTATTTTGCTTACAGTAGCTTGATGACGATCGGGTATCACCTGTAGCACATGATGTCCCCCTACCGAACGAGGGTTTTCATTGGAATCCCCCTTAACGTTGTTGTTATTTCTACTATTGTGGCGATTCATGATTGTACAAAGAAATTACGACGGTGGTTTTCTGTTGCCTTCCGTCGGTTTGTTTACGGTTGGTTCCGCTAGCCTTTGACTAAAACGTCTCACAGTGGTGTTGTTTTATTTCGGGGTACCCTCCCATAGCCTTTTACTCTCCCGAGCTTACCTGCAAGGCAGCAGGGTAGCCACAGGTTGTACTGTTTACTACATACAGTAGCAGGTAAAATTACCTGACCTGACATTCACCTAGTACTTTTATGTATGAATCTATCACACCTGGTTTTCACAGCAACAAAGTGAAGTATGTACTGGTGTGATTCAATATATATAATATAGCACAATAACCTCACCAGATCTCAACAACTGTTATCACGTGCCTTAATGGAATTTAGTAGTTCTAGGTAGCGTCAAATGGAACATCGCAACAGTTGTAGTTACAATGACAGATACCTGCACTTAAGTTTCAAAACAGTTTATTACATTAGTCTCTCGATCTTGTCAGTGGTCATATTCAATATAACATCAATGTCTTAGGTAAATGAATTCTCCCACACATTCACAACTGTGCTTAGCTTAATTCTTCAATATCACATCAATGTCTTGGGTAAATGAATTCTCCCACACATTCACAACTGTGCTTACCTTAATTCTTCAATATCACATCAATGTCTTAGGTAAATGAATTCTCCCACACATTCATAACTGTGCTTACCTTAATTCTTCAACATCACATTAATGTCTTAGGTAAATGAATTCTCCCACACATTCACAACTGTGCTTATCTTAATTATTCAATATCACATCAATGTCTTAGGTAAATGAATTCTCCCACACATTCACAACTGTGCTTACCTTAATTCTCATCACATGATAACTCAGTGCAGTACTTATAACTAAGAATGTCTCAGCTAAATTGTTTCTCTATTACAGTCACATCTGCTCTAACTCTGATTCTTCTTCTGGCACGTGATCCATTAGCGGCAGTACCGAACCTATCGTCGTGTCTTTAAATAGATGAATTGTTAGGCTATCGCAGGTCGTTGTGAATTGTTAGGCTATCGCAGGTCGTTATGAATTGTTAGGCTATCGCAGGTCGTTATGAATTGTTAGGCTATCGCAGGTCGTTATGAATTGTTAGGCTATCGCAGGTCGTTGTGAATTGTTAGGCTATCGCAGGTCGTTGTGAATTGTTAGGCTATCGCAGGTCGTTGTGAATTGTTAGGCTAACGCAGGTCGTTGTGAATTGTTAGGCTATCGCAGGTCGCTATGAATTGTTAGGCTATCGCAGGTTGTTATGAATACATCTCCAGTATTCTTATCCATCCATCCATCCATCAACCCACCCACAAACCCGACCGCCCGCCCATCCCCCACCCACCCATCCATCCATCTATTGACCTTTCGAGCCGTAGCCGGCTCACAGGACGTAGCCACAGATACTCCTTCTCTTATCTAATTTTTTATTCTAGCAGTTTTCAATCCTTGTAAAGATCTTTTATCAAATCCCGCCATTTGTCTCTGTTCTATGCAAACACCCATCTCTTGGAGGGAGCCGATTCCTGCTGCTCTTGCCTCTCTCATCAATGTTCTTCTCAGTGTCTCTCTGGGTCTTCCTCTTTTCCTCTTACCCATTGTTTCCCACATGAGGTCTTCCTTTGCCATTCGGTTATTATCTCTTTTCATGACAAGCCCAATATATGACCATCGTCTTTTGATTACTGAAGATATTAGTGGTTGATTGGCGATTTCTCTAATTTCCTCGTTTGTTTTGAATTCGTTCCACGCTATACCAAGTATTTTCCTTAGACATTTATTTTCGAATGCGTTCAACTTTGTTTCTATATCTCTTGTTTTCCAGCTTTCACACGCATACGTAAGGGTTGATAGTACATTTGATTTGAATAGCCTAAGTTTTGTGTTTGTGCTGATTAGTTTTGATTTCCACAACTTTTCAAGGCTTCTGAAAGACATTGCTGCTTTAGCTATTATGATTCTAATTTCTTTACTTGTATCCCCTTCTCGATCAATGTGACTTCCAAGATAGATAAAGTGATCGATCTCTTCTACTGGTTTGTTTTCCATGTATATTTTGTCATCTGTTGGAATTAAACTTTTCATGACTTTAGTCTTTTCATGATTGATCTCAAGCCCAATTTTGCTGGCTATTGCTGATAGTTCATTTGTGTTTTCCTACATCATTTTTATCTGACTGATGATGAGGATTATCAATAGATTTCCTACCTGTTCCCAGCCAGCGCATTTCGCTTAATCCTAAAATATCTAGATCGTATCTGTCCATCTCGCTCGCGACCTGTGTTCGCGATGGAATACATACATAAGGTTAAATTTCGAGCATTGCTTAAAATTACAATGTAAAATAATCTAACAATGGGACAAAAACTACTACTTATAAAATACACTACTTTATAATGAACATTTCCTATTTGTGTAAATGTACAAGAAAGGTCGGGAATTAAAACGCCTATTCTTATATTTTCCCCAATACGGCAAGTCCACTCTAAGTATCTATAGCAGGCTAACAGTAGAATTAATTTACTGTGAGTCTCTTTTGTTGTTGTAGGTGTAGTGTTGATCATGAATGCTTTGACATGTCTGTTGTCTGATTTGTCTGAGCTTCTATTATGTGTTGTAATACTGTTATTATTGGTCCTACTGTCAGGCATCTGTAGAAGGTGTGTTCTTCGGTTTTCTCGTGGGTTTTTGGTGCACAGCTGGCAGCGGTCTACGTGTGGTTGTACTGGTGTCATGTTGTAAATCAGCCTGTAGGTGACCTCTTTGGCTCTTGGCTTGATGACCGCTTGATTCAGGTTTTTCAAAGTGGTTTTGAAGTTCTAAGTTTTGTAGTGTTAATTAAGTGTAATTCCATTTGATTTTACTTTGGAGTGAAGGTTCCTGCTGCTTGACGAGCTGCTTGTAGATGTCTCGTGTTTTGTGATGCATCAGGCGATCGTTTTCTACAAGGGTTGGACGCAGATCTTGTAGAAGGACGGCATTGTCCCGAAGTGATGCGGTTTGTCGTTGCATAGTTTTTTATTTTTATAATCTTAGGTCCATGTAGTAGTGGGCAAAAGTATAGCGTTCCGGAAGGTGGATGATGCGACCCACATGGTGGATTTTGCGACCCACATGGCTGATCCTGGGGGCTCTGACTTTTGTAGCGATGTCCTGAAGTGAAGTACCTCCTTCTTGTTTGTCTTGGATGAGCGTTTTGTGTTGTATCTTGTGAATTGTGTTCCGGAAGACGAATTTTCGAATTTGTTTGTCGATTTCCTTAGTGACGTCAAGAGGTGGATCAAAAACTATGGCCGTATAGATTAGTTTAGGAATGATGTACGTGTTTACTATAACACTTCTTCCGAAGATGGTCGCCGTTTTGTGTCTGTATCGTTGGAGTGTAATGGTGACCTGTGCGATTACAATCCGCCATGTGGGTTTGCGTATTCCAGGGTGCTGATGGAAGATGATGCCGTACATTTTCATGACGTTGACCGGGGTCATTTCTCGGTGGAAATCCACTTTGTTCTTCCACCTGCCAATTCCCATGATGCACGATTTTTGTACGTTGATGTTGGCTTCGCGTCCGGTTCCGAAGTCCATGAACGTTTTGATGATGTGGCATATTGATTCGGTGTTCCTTGGGAAGAAAATTGTGTCATCGGCGTACACTTTCAATTTCTTGTCGCCACCACCTGGCCTGAAAGTGCCTCTGATGGTGTCGTCTTGTCGGATTTTATCCAACAAAGGCTCAATGGCTAGGACGTTGAGTAGTGGTGACAGGGAGCATCCTTGTCTCACTGATTGGGTCAGTGTGAAGACGTACTGACTACAGAGCCATTCTTAGAAAGCATTAGACAATACAACTTCATAGCAGGCACACTCATACCAGGGAAAGGAGAACAGAAGCTGTTAGCCTACCTGTTTTCTTTCCATCAACCACTAGATCAATAGACAACATCCTTAGCACATTCACAAAGTTTGGGCAGGGCAGTGGGCACAGATAAACATACAGAAATCTTTCTATTATGGGTATAGGCAGGTGGAAGAACAAAGTGGACTTTCCCTCAGCTCTAACACCGGTCACCAACTAAAAACTATACGGGATAACATATCCATGCAACCCAAATAAAACACACAAACCAACACGGCAGAACCTAGTCACAAAGACAATAGACATGCTACAGAGATACAAAAACAAAACAACAATTTTTGGCCGGAGCATCATAGTAAACACATACATCATCCCCAAATTGATTTACACAGCCACAGTTGTCGACCCACCGCAATCAACAAACAAAATGATAAACAAACTGATAAGAACCTTTGTATTTGGCCACACAATACACAGCATAAAACAAAAAAATAAAAACACTGATACAGCACAAAAGACGGAGGGATCTCACTACAGGACATACACACAAAAATAAAAGCTCTCAGAATAAATCACATAAGTCGCATCATCAAACAACTACACCTTTGCACTCTACTACCTGGGGCTGAGATTAACCAGATTGTGAAAACTTAATACATTGCCTCACCATTTCGGCAACACACCCACATAGTACCAAGCATGTCTACAGGCATTCAAGGACATGGCAATTTATTACACCAAGGGACAAACATCTACAAACACCTAATTAAACAACAGGCACCTCCACTACATCACAGAATCAAAAGAGGCCCAAAGACTACACCAGCACTTTCTCAAACCTCCACAATCCAGAAATCGCCCCCAAAGCGAAGGAGGTAACATACAGACTCATATATAAAACGACACCCATTACAGCGAGGGAGGTCACATACAGACTCATATATAACATGACACCCATTACAGCGAAGGAGGTCACATATAGATTCATATATAACATAACACCCATTATAGCGAGGGAGGTCACATATAGACTCATATATAACATGAAACACATCACAGCAAGAGAGGTCACATACAGACTCATATATAACACGTCACCCAGTACAGCGAGGGGGGTCACATATAGACTCATATAACATGAAACACATCACAGCGAGAGAGGTCACATATAGACTCATATATAACACGTCACCCATCACAGCGAGGGAGGTCACATATAGACTCATATATAACACGACACCCATTACAGCGAGGGAGGTCACATACAGACTCATATATAACATGACACCCATTACAGCGAGGGAGGTCACATATAGACTCATATATAAAATGACACCCATTACAGCGAGAGAGGTCACATATAGACTCATATATAACATGACACCCATTACAGCTAGGGAGGTCACATACAGACTCATATATAACATGACACCCATCACAGCAATTGAGGTCGCATACAGACTCATATTTAACATGACACCCATCACAGCGAGGGAGGTTACATACAGACTCATATATAACATGACACCCATCACAGAAATTGAGGTTACATACACACTCATATATAACACGACACCCACCACAGCGAGGGAGGTCACATAAAGACATATATAACATGACACCCACCACAGCGAGAGAGGTCACATACAGACTCTTATATAACATGACACCCACCACAGCGAGGGAGGTCACATACAGACTCATATATAACATGACACCCATTACAGCGAGACCAACCCACAGATTAAGATGGACACCCCTCTGCAGACAAAACTCTCAAGAAACAGAAGAGCACCTATTCTATAGGTGCAGTACAATCATACCGGCAAGAATGGCACTACAACACACACTAAAATCACATACCACACAAAAAGTCGACACATACATATCTATTATGCTCAACACACTGCCAAAAACAACAACACAAGATCTCTTGACAAAATTACATATACTACTATCAGAGTACATATATGCATTCAATATGGACCTGCAGGAATGAGGCAATGTTCGAAAGTAAGAATTTTAATTCCTATCTTTTCCTACACATTTTTAACCAAAAAACAATGTCCATCTTAAAATAAACAAGCTAACTGTTGTGAATGAACGTATGTGAACGAAAGAGATAAACAATTAAAAAAATGTACATTATTTTTGTAAACGTTGCGGGTGGAACTAAAATAAACAAGTTTACCTGTTGAGCATGAAAGTATGTGAACGAAAGAGATAAATACTAAATGTTCTTTCTTCTTTGGAATGTTATGGATGGAAAGTGAGAGATGCTATTCCATTTTGTTTTTCACGAATGTTATCATGCACTGTAATATGGAATTTAATGATACAATAAAGATTTATTTAAAAAAAAAAAAAAATATATATATATATATATATATATATATATATATATATATATATATATATATATATATATATATATATCATCATCATCAAGTACCGGGCCTAGTGGCGTAGGTGATCATGTCTCTCCACAACATTCGATCTCGGCAGCTATTTATCATTTCTGTTGTTGACCTTCTGCCAAGCCATTCTCTTAAGCTGTCTGTTATTTTTCTCTTTGCTTCCCTCTATCTCTTCGTCCCTCAATTTTTCCAGTTGTTACAATATATTCAAGTTGTTCTATTCTCATTACATGGCCAAAAAATGATGATTGTCTCTTCCTAACATTGGAAATTAGCTCTCTTTTTGCTTTGACCTTTTGACCTTTCTCAGAACCTCTTCATTACACTTCTTAGCTGTCCATGATGTTCTCAACATTCTTCTGTAAAACCACATTTCTACAGACTCCAGTGATTTTCTTGTCTGTTATCCTATTGTCCATGATTCGCATCCGTATGTTAAGACTGGCTCTACGTAACATTTAAGAACTCTTTTTCTTGTTTCTATTGTCAAAAATGGATTGCATAGTATTTTCCTCATTTTTTGGAACGCTGCTTTTGCCTGAGCCATTCTACATCTCACCTCTTTTGTACATCTTCCGTCTGAGGTTAACAAAGTTCCCAAATATTTAAATTCATTTACCTGTTTTAATATTGTTCCACTTGTATTTATTTTGCACTGATGTGATGTCTTTTTCTTTGTTGTTACCATTACCTCTGTCTTTTTGCTATTAAGGCTGAGTCCTTTATTTTTGCTTTCCTTCACTACAATGTCCAACATTTCTTGTAACTCATTTTCACTCTTATCGATTAATACTGTATCATCAGCATACCTTAGATTATTTATATTATGACCTCCAATTGTTATTCCAGGCATGCCACTTATGGATCTTAAAATAATCTCACTATAAATATTAAACAAATCTGGTGACAGCACACAACCTTGTCTAACACCCTGTTTTATATACATATAAAAGACTTCCGGTGTGTGACTGCTGGCAACACGACACAATTTTCGATGGGAGTCAAATTTAAGTTATAAGTGAATTTCATTGCCCGTAGAAAAAGAAATTCAAGCGTTCTTGTGTTATTTCAAATGGATTTTTGTGTGATATATTCTTATAGTTTATACGAATAAGTAGAATTACCATACATCATTGTGCTATTACGATATTACGATCACGAACGAAAATGTCAAAAAGCGTAAAATCTACAACAACACAAAGAAAACACCAACTTTATGCTATGAAAGTCAAACATGGACCCGTTCTAAATCACACTTAAGAAAGATCAATACATGTGAGATGCGCTGTTTGAGAAAAGCAACAAACAACACAAGAAGAGATAGAATACCAAATGAAACCATAAGAAAAATAGTAAGAACAAAACACTGCCAAGAATATATAGAACAACAACAACTTAAATGGTTTGGCCACCTGGTCAGAATGAACCCTTACCAATCACCATCAAGGGCGTTCTTCTCGAGAATGCATGGAAAAAGACCAAGAGGAAGACCCAGAAGAAGATGGATAGATGCAGTGACAGAGACATGTAACAACAAAGGAAAATCACTAATTCAGACAATTCGAGCAGCAGAAGAACAACAAATGATATAAACCACGACACCTTTTAGGTATCAGTGAAAGAGAAAAGAAGAAAGAAGACCCCTTACTGATCGGAAAGTCGCACGCGGATAATAATGAAACATTTTTCAATCCAACAACCAACTCAGAACGTTATCCTACTTTAAGCCTGGAATTATTCGTAGACCACCTTACAGAGCGGGAAATTAAAGAAACTTGGTTTCAGCAAGATGGGGCAACAGCAAACGCAATCACAAACATCACCTACTTATTAAGAAAACGTATTTGCAAATTGTATTATTTCACTTGGAATCTGGCTTGCTCTTTCACCAGACCTAACCCTGTCTATTATCTGGGGGGGGGGGGGGGGGGGGGGGGTGGAGAGGGTGTGGTGAGTTGAAAAAATAATGCTTATCAAAACCATGTGCAGACAGTTAATGACCTGAAGACAGAAATAGTCACCCAGAGCCAACAAATATCATCGGTCATTATCCAGTAGGTTTTGAAAAATAAGAAGAGGCCTGTGGTGGATATTTTGAACAAATGCTGCAAGCACAACTTCAACGTGTGAAAACCTACTTTACCCAATACAAGTCCGCTAAGAGCAATAGTGTCTAGATAACTAATACACATTTTATTTACAATTTCCCGTAATTTCAAATATATTT
Source organism: Megaustenia siamemsis (assembly GCA_032433765.1). Classification (NCBI taxonomy): domain Eukaryota; kingdom Metazoa; phylum Mollusca; class Gastropoda; order Stylommatophora; family Ariophantidae; genus Megaustenia; species Megaustenia siamemsis. The sequence goes on along the minus strand of JAVIAB010000047.1, from coordinate 52,665,732 downwards.
TCACTGCGTCGCGACTTTAAATAGCTTTGTTTTCTTACTGAGGCAGAAGTTGCCTTCCGTGTGAAAAATAAAATGAGGACGATAATTTTAATTTTTAGAAAGAAATTATAAATAATTGTTTTCATTCTGGTCACTTGGCTGCTGAGTCGAGATGAGGATAACTTGAACATATTGTAACAAGAGAAAATGTTAGAGTGCGAGATGTCAATAACACAAGGAAACTAAAACTATACAGTTGACAATTCAAATGTATTGGATGGGTATGTAGAGAAAGGCAATTACAGGGAAACCTAATCATTGAGAGACAGTTTAAAATAGATAGATAGAGAGAGAGAGAGAGAGAGAGAGAGAGAGAGAGAGAGAGAGAGAGAGAGAGAGAGAGAGAAACAGTTACCAAAAAAATCCTGGCCTTGAAAGACAAAGTTTCGAGCAGCACAAGAACGACAAATGATATAAACCACGACACCTTTTAGCTATCAGTGAAAGAGAAAAGGAAAGACAAATGTTTGACGAGAGCAGAGGAGATTAGACACCTGCCTCAAGACAGAAGATAGAATTAAGAGTCAGGCAGTTTATAACAGTCGTCTAGAGATTTTGTGACAAACATTTTGGATTTTGAACATTCAGTTCTCCAGTTAGTATTATATGCATTGCGAAGAGTGTGAAACAAAATTAGTCCAGCAATTAGCGATGAACAGTAGGGTTTTGTTAGAGATAAAGGAACAAGCAATGCCATTTATATCATAAGATCTTTAGTAGAAAGAGCCATAGAGGTGAAAACAGATCTATATGTTTCACAGATTACACCAAGGCATTTGACAAAATAAAGCACAAAGAAATATTCAAAATTTTAGAAAGCATAAACGTAGACAGCAAAGATCTAAGAATAATAATGAACATGTACTGGCAACAAACAGCGGCCATAAGAACTGGAAACCAATTGGGAATTTTTCAACAAATAAAACAAGGTGTTAGTCAAGGTTGTGTACTGTCACCAGATTTGTTTAATATTTATAGTCTCTCTCTCTCTCTGCGTTCAGGACTCAATCAGAGTAAGGATTCCAGACTCTCATATGAAGTCAGCTGTCAGGCTAAGTGTGTTGATCGCCCCCACAGACAGAACATCACAATTAGAGTCTGTCAGATCCACTCTGACTGAACACCCGTTAATACGTTGCACTGTGTTCTGCGCCAGTGGCCCAGTGCATCCGATTTCAGCCAGCATTTTTTCAGGTTTGCTTTCCTTAGCCTTTGATTGTCCCCAATCTTCCTGCAAGGCAGCAGTTGATCTTTTCTGTCGGGGGATTCTGCCCTTAGATGGTCGGCCTTCCCAGGTTTACGAGCACCATCTGCCCGAGTCACTAGAGGTGACTAACACAGACATGCGACTTGTAATATGAGGAAACTGCAACAAGGAACACATTTCATGCATAGCCTTCATTTGTTCCCGCCGCCTATCCCCATATACCGGTAAGTCACGTCCTCTTGAAAATGATGATCATCGTAGCACTTGATGATGTTAGGCCATCGTTGATGACTCCAATTCCGAACATATAGACACACAGTCAGTCGTCAAATTATTCTTGTTGCACATCAAACAGCAGATCGTAAGATTTCATATATTTATAGTGAGATTATTTTAAGATCCATAAGGAGCATGCCTGGAATAACAATTGGAGGTCATAATATAAATAATCTAAGGTATGCTGATGATAGTCTTAATCGCTAAGAGTGAAAATGAGTTACAAGAAATGTTGGAAATTATAGTGAAAGAAAGCAAAAATAAAGGACAGCCTTAATAGCAAAAAGACAGAGGTAATTGTAACAACAAAGAAAAAGACATCACCTCAGTGCAAAATAAAGACAAGTGGAACAATTTTAAAACAGATAAATGAATTTAAATATTTGGAAACTTTGTTAACCTCAGACGGAAGATGTACAAAAGAGGTGAGATGCAGAATGACTCAGGCAAAAGCAGCTTTCCAAAAAATGAGTAAGATACTATGCAATCCATTTTTGACAATAGAAACAAGAAAAAGAGTTCTTAAATGTTATGTAGAGCCAGTCTTAAAATATGGATGCGAATCATGGACAATAGGACAACAGACAAGAAAATCACTGGAGTCTGTAGAAATGTGGTTTTACAGAAGAATGTTGAGAGTACCATGGACAGCTAAGAAGAGTAATGAAGATGTTCTGAGAGAGGTCAAAGCAAAAAGAGAGCTAATTTCCAATATTAGGAAGAAACAATCATTTTTTGGCCATGTAATGAGAAGAGAACAACTGGAATATATTGTAACAACTGGAAAACTTGAGGGACGAAGAGACAGTGGGAAGCAAAGAGAAAAAATAACAGACAGCTTAAGAGGATGGCTTGGCAGAAGGTCAAGAACAGAAATGATAAATAGCTGCCGAGATCGAAAGTTATGGAGTGACATGATCACCTACGCCAGCAGGCCCGGTACTTGATGATGATGATTATATGCATATATTGACGAAGAACATTAATACGATCACGAAGTTACTTATTAAAATCATCGCCGATAGACTCCATCAAGTAACGTTATAGTAATGTCAGATTTATAAGAGAATTTAGAACTTGTTGATTGTATCAGAGACTTATTGTCAAACCACATGTGGATGTCATTAATAGAGAATAATGTCTTGTCCTGCGTATCTGTCTGTCGATTCACTAGGTGTTCTTAGAAACGGGGCTGATCTCGTTGGTGAGGTGGTGCATGAATGTTAACTATCGTGTATGTGTGTCAGTCGTCTTTAGCTTGCACTATGACTGTTCTGCCATCACTGTCTCTGCACATCTTTCCAAGAATCCACTTGTCGGAGGTCTGGAGTATAGCGACACCGGACCCTAAGGCTTGGACCGCCAAGCTGAATCAGGAATGTTTTAGGCCTAACTGTGTAGTTATTTGTTGTGCGTGGTAGTCTGTGTGTATATTTGTTTCTTACACTAAAATGAAGTCTGGTTTGTACTGGTGTATTAGTGAAATGACATGCTGTGTTCTGGCCCTTAGGCCCCTAATATTGATGGATACAATCTTAATGTTAGCCACGGTCAACAAATCTACTAAGAATTAAACATTCTGAATTGTGTATGTATATGGTTTATATATTAAGTATATTCTAATGAATAATCTAAAATCTAATTAATGTGTTCTGTTCTTTTGAGCCTCGCTCTTTTTCTGTGGCGATGTTACTTTTATCCATGCTGAAGATGGGAGCAATTTGTGTCAATCAACAGCAGGCCATGGGTAGCGGGAGCCTTCAGTGTATCGTCTTCACTGTTTGTGTCTGGTGCTCCATGTGCCTGAATCTTATGCTCAGGCGACTCCTTTACTTGTCTGAGCTGACGGTGTTTTCTGCCGGTCAACGCCTCTGTGCAAGTCCCTGGGGTTTCCACTGTTTTATGTGGCAATGATGGCGGCAGCCAATTTATATGTGCACAGTGCTATGCTCTTTCTCTATATGTTGCAACTTTATGGAGATTTGTGGAGACTTCAGGTGGAGTTCTTTGTCATATATTTTTTATAGTGGGTTAGGTGGGCTGCTGCCGATAACTTAAAAAAACTACTTACGGGGGTTTGCAAAGCGGTATTGCGTGGCCACGCCGTTGGTTCCGAGGCCGACTGGCCTCATCAATATACACATCAAGTTTGAGTGGATCATTTTATGGGCTTCTGGCCCGCTGATATCCGCTGCTACAGTCCATTTTCTGTGGATCTTTCCACCTTCGAGGTCGACATCATAGACTGGGAAGTATCGTGTGAATTCAGCTGAAGCGGCTCGACATCATAGATTGGGAAGTATCGTGTGAATTCAGCTGAAGCAGCTCGACATCATAGATTGGGAAGTATCGTGTGAATTCAGCTGAAGCGGCTCGACATAATAGATTGGGAAGTATCGTGTGAATTCAGCTGAAGCGGCTCGACATCATAGATTGGGAAGTATCGTGTGAATTCAGCTGAAGCAGCTCGACATCATAGATTGGGAAGTATCGTGTGAATTCAGCTGAAGTGGCAGCCACGTGGTTGATACTCTTGGACAAATCGTGTCACGTGTGTGTTTCTGTAAAATAGTTGTCTCGTCGATTTCTGGCACAGACATTAACTAAAACGTTATAGCATTAAAAACACTTACTTGGTTCCTTTACTCGAGACCTTGGGAGGCATGGTGTCTATTCCCAAGTGAAACGACAGCAGTTTTGAGAAAACAAAGTTGTAGGTAAATATCTATATTAGATCGTAGTCCTCTAAACTCTTTCTAGATCTGGTCTAAATCCTGTAAATCCTTCTGTGCTTAAGTTTAAATACTCCAGTTTCATTCTCCCAAGCTCCCCCGCTGAACCAATCAAAATTCGACAGCTGAATTATCTTTGTCTCTAATTTATAAAAACAACACGTCACTACTCACCTTTGCCCAACCTACGAAGTCTTCAGACAACTCTACCTTGAACTTTTGGCCTCGATAATCTCACGGATTTAGTGTGCCTATTGTCGACCTATTCTCTACGTGTCACCAGTCACGTACTGTTCTATTAACAGCTTTCCCATGCTTTAGGAAAATTCCATTCTCAACTGACTCTGTTACTGTTATACCATTACTTGATGTCGTTATGCTGTTACAGAATGACCATCATTCAAATAAAAGACGTCGGACAGCGATACACCATGGTCAACATACACTCACCACCAATACCGGCACCATAACAACAATTCTATAAGGACGTCTCCCTCCTACTAACGAGGAAATACACGGGACAGAAGATCATTCTCAGGGGGAGATTTCAACTGCTTCCTGTCAAGGAACGATGTCGAAGGAGACGCATACAGCACACATACTAACCGCCCCAACGCTCTGTACGACATAATAATCGTCTCACGATTGTGTTCTCATATGCTTTTGAAAGTTAAAACGTACTGTAAACCTTATACCACACACATAACAAATGTCAGGTTTCTTTCATGTATGTGTTCGTCTATGTATATGCGTGGTATGAAAGTGATAAAACCCCAAATATAGCTCTCCAGCTTTCAACTTTTATCTGGGAGTGGATAAATTGTCCCACTAGTTTACAACAAAAAGCAATACTTATAGATTCTTGTGTTTGTGTAAACATCGGTGATTTTAACGGACTTAAATGTGTAAAGCTGTCAACTCAATTATCACGCCTGTACGGCTTCACTTTTGTGTATGTAAACGTATGTGATTTTAAGATTTATGTAGCACATTATGTTTTGTTTTAAATAATAATCTTTATTTAATTTTCAAATTCAAAATCATCACAGTACATAAACATAATTACATTGATATGATTCAATAATGGGAGTGAAAGATGTTACATATATTTTAGATGTAATTAAGAGGTCAATAAGATATGACGTCACACGACCAAGGACTTCCAGGAACACCAGAGGCGACAATGAAGACAAAAGCACCCCGACATCTCGGTTTATTTATGAGGGGTGTGTGACATCACAGTTTTTTTTTAATGAGGGGTGTGTGACGTCACAGTTTATTTATGAGGGGTGTGTGACGTCACAGTTTATTTATGAGGGGTGTGTGACGTCACAGTTTATTTATGAGGGGTGTGTGATGTCACAGTTTATTTATGAGGGGTGTGTGACATCACAGTTTATTTATGAGGGGTGTGACATCACAGTTTATTTATGAGGGGTGTGACATCACAGTTTATTTATGAGGTGTGTGACGTCACAGTTTATTTATGAGGGGTGTGACGTCACAGTTTATTTATGAAGTGTGTGACATCACAGTTTATTTATGAGGGGTGTGACATCACAGTTTATTTATGACGGGTGTGACATCACAGTTTATTTATGAGGTGTGTGACATCACAGTTTATTTATGAGGGGTGTGTGACGTCACAGTTTATTTATGAGGGGTGTGTGACGTCACAGTTTATTTATGAGGGGTGTGTGACGTCACAGTTTATTTATGAGGGGTGTGTGACGTCACAGTTTATTTATGAGGTGTATGACATCACAGTTTATTTATGAGGGGCTTGACGTCACAGTTTATTTATGAGGGGTGTGTGACATCACAGTTTATTTATGGGGGTTGTGACATCGCAGTTTATTTATGAGGGGTGTGACATCACAGTTTATGTTGGGAGGTGTGTGACGTCACAGTTTATTTATGAGGGGTGTGACATCACAGTTTATGTTGGGAGGTGTGTGACGTCACAGTTTATTTATGAGGGGTTTGTGACATCACAGTTTATTTATGAGGGGGGTGACATCTCAGTTTATTTTGGGAGGTGTGTGACGTCACAGTTTATTTATGAGGGGTGTATGGCATCACAGTTTATTTATGAGGGGTGTGACATCTCAGTTTATTTATGAGGGGTGTGACATCTCAGTTTATTTAAGGGGGGTGTGACATTACAGTTTATTTTGGGAGGTGTGACGTCTCTTCGGCGTCTGTAAAGCAAAATTGACTGATGACTGGCGCTTTCCGCCTGTTACCAACAAATGTAGCAAACAAGGGAAAGGAAAGACTTGAAAGATGTGTCTTTCTAAATGAATATTGGACATTAATTAATTTATTCTCACAAATTAAATTATGTTGTTTTAAAGATGGACATTGATTTTTGCTTATAAAACTGTTCAAACAGGTTGGCAATAAAAATGTTTTGAATTGGAAAACGTCAGCATTTCTACAGGTCCACACTAAATTTCTACATTCGGATATTAGAATTAGCGCTTTAGTGTAGGATTCATGTGTTGTTTTTGACAGTGTGTTGAGCATGATATATCTGTATATGTCTACCTTCTGTGTGTTTCTAGTGTAAGTTGTAACGCCGTTCTTGGTGGTATGATTGTGTTGCATTCGTAGAATATGTGTTCTTCCGTTTCTTGTATGTTTCGTCTGCAAAGTTGGCACTTGGCTGTCTGTCCTGATATGTGAGCTTCTCTTTCTGTTGTGGGTGTCATGCTGAGTCTGTATGTGACTTACCTTGCTTTGGGAGGGATGTGTGGATTGTGAAGTTTTGAGAAGGTGCTGGTGTAGTCTGTGAGAAAGTGGCCAGGAAATCTGGCAAGTGTAGCATTACGGTGTCCAGCATGAGAACGGAGATAGAAGCAGCAACGGCGGAGATAACAGGGTTGGTTACACAGAAAGTGGATCACGCAGTCTTGGTGACCGACTCTCAAAGTATGCAGCAGAAGATTGATAGAGAATGTCTGCAGGAGGAGTGGATGCAGCTCCCGACAGACTCTAATAATGTGAAAATACTATAAAGATAGTTTTCAGACAGATCCATCACAACGCCTTGTATTTTCGTTGATTTGCTATTTGTCTCTTTTGAGAAATGCATATCCTTTGTCTTTTGTACATTCAAGTTGATTGCTCGACTTTATATATATTAAATAATGAGAAAATTTGGCGTTGAAAAATTAATTATTTCAAAACAGAACGTGTCAAATTTGACAATTTTTGAAGAAAAAACAATTATAATTACTAGTATTATTCTATTAAAACATCATTCATGTATAGATTAATTAAGCCACAAGTTTGGAGCCTCGGTGGCTGAGTGGTTAGTGTAAACAGTGCTTGATTAGAAGGATCTAAGTTCGATTTCCAGAAGTGGATATTTTCGGACCGACAAGGCTTCAATCTTCACCCAGTCTCTGTAAAATGGGTATCGGATGTTTTTATTTTCCGGGAAGTATAGACGGCCTGGAGTGATACTGATCACCTCACTAAACAATTTGCCTTGTCATGGAAACATATGGTCACTAACACCATATTCCACACATGCCTAGCAAGGCAGGGAAGTGAACCGTAACTTTTACTTGTTAGCTTTACTAGAAGCTTCACTTGTGTGTGTGCGTGCGTGCGTACGTGCGTGCGTGCGTGCGTGTGTGTGTGTGTGTGTGTGTGTGTGTGTGTGTCTGGTGTCACAATTTGAAACAACTCCCATAAAATATACATTTTTGAATGGGCAAACGGTTGTAGACTCAGGTCATCTTCACATATTAAAGATGCAAACGTTTCAATGTTGGAAGTAAAATGCCACTTTAAGATTGAAACAAGCAGCTGTGCCGTAGCTTTGACTTTAGAACGGAATGGCTTCACTACAGTCTGGGCACCTCCATATCTGCTCAGCCAACAACCAACAAAATGTCCATCTCGATCGTTCATACTTTTCCATAGAACACGCTGAGGTCTCCCAAAATGGTGTGCTACTTGATGCATATAAAACTGTGTAATATTGAACGCGCTGAACTCTGTATAAAAGGCGTGCAGCTCATAATGGACACACCCGAGTCACTGTAACGTCCGTTACAAGCAGCATAACTCTATGTGTCAGCGACAAAACCGTGGACTTAAGATTAGTGAGTATGCCACAACAACAGTCGCTGTCTCAACAAATGAAGTCAGGCCACTACTTCCGTGAGACTCTCGATTCGACCGTGGTCCAGGTTGTGGCAAATTTTTACTCGAAAACAGACAAATCATACACCCCGTACCAACGCAAGGCCGAGGCCTGTTACAGTTCTACTAAACTCAAGAGGCAGTGGCACTACAGCACTGTCTCATCGCGTGGGCACGCGAAATTCATGTCACGGGAGAGGGAGAGAGGTAGTTTAAAATCGTAACATTAAGAGAGAGAGAGAGAGAGAGAGAGAGAGCGAAAAAAGAGATGCAGTTTAATATATTAAACATTAGGATATAGATAGAAGAGAGAGAGAGAGAGAGAGAGAGAGAGAGTTAACATTTCTAGCAGTATTATTTAGAGATCGAGATTAAAATGAAGGAGTTAAGAGAGTTGAGAAAGTTTATACTTCTAGCATCACAAGTTAACCATTTAAAAATCCTAGAATGACCAGAGAGACAATTTCAAATACAAGCACGATGTGAAAAGCAGATTATAATATTGGTATGAAAAGAGATACAGTTACAAATCCTACTATTAATTAATAAAGAATACAGTTAGAAATAATAAAAAGAAAATAAAAGCAGCTTAAAATAATGCATTGAAAAGAGAGATAGACAATTACATCTCAAGCATTAAAGTAGTGAGAGACAGTCATTCTTTTTTATTTTATTTTTAAACTGAGAATCAAGTTCAGAATAATTGATCAAACTTGTAGAATAAAGTGTAATACGGGTTTTATAATGTCGCTATGGAGTGACTTGATCAATATTCTTGAAATGAAATCACCAATTGATGAAATTGGCATCACATTCTGTGTCCACAATCCCGTCACAAACATAACACAGTAAGCCGCTTTAATATTCACGGTTTCATTGCTGAAGGGAAATGCTGTTATACAATGGAAACAGGATAATTTTTTTTTAATACGTCTTCGGTAATGATAGCAAATATAGAGAAGAAGTTATTCAACAATTTGTGTTGAAATGTCCAGACTCACAAGTCTCCCACCTCAATGAGGCTATGACTTTGATTGACAAGTTTCGTGCTACGGAAAGTGTTGTAGATGCATACGGATCTGGAGGGCCTTCAACTTCAGAAGACACAGAACTTGATATGCAAACCAGAATTACAATGAGCCCTAATAAATCTTTAAGGTGGTTGCCTCAACATGCAAACTTTTCCAATGAATACCGTCCACAAGGTTCTGAAGTGTTAGCTGCACTATCGTCCTTACAGATTAATTGAATCGTCTTAATTCCATGCAAGAGATTGTGAATCCAGATTGAACTACTGCATGCGGTTTCAGAACCTTATCTCTGAACGAGGTGATGAAGTCCTTGACGTGACATTCTTCACTGATGAAGCACGGTTTCATCTCTCCGGTTATGTCAACAAGTAAGAACAACCGTATGTAGAGCAGTAAAAAAAAACCCGAGTGAATTACATCAAGTAACGCTTTACGTTCAGAAAGTAGTATGCGGATAATTGGGAAACATTTTTTTAAATGCAAAAATCAACGCAGAACATGACCGTACTTTAATGCTGGAGTCATTCATAGCCCACCTTACAGAGCGGGAAATTAAAGAAGCTCGGTTTTGGCAGGATGGGGCAACAGCACACACAGCCGCAACAACATCACTTACTTATTAGGAAAGCGTATTTGCAAATCGCATTATTTCATTTGTAATCTGGCCTGCTCGTTCACCAGACCTAACCCCGCCTAATTATTACCATACCTAACTCCGCCAAATTATTATCTGTGGGGGTGAGCAGAAAAGAAATGTTTATCGAATATTCTGAAGACAGATAATGACCTGTAGGCAGAAATCGTCACCCAGAGACAACAAATATCACCGGTCATTATCCAGAAGTTATTTGTAGACAAACACCAGGCATACCAAGAGTTGTTAAACCCCTACTGCCCATACCAGAACAGACTCCCTTAACAGAGGAATCAGTATTGTCAAAACAAACACGGACAGAAGTGAAAGGAATACCTGACAAGGATGAACAGAATAACCTGCAGTGTAAAACAATAACTCTCAGTTTCTTGGATGAAGAATACCCACAAGACCTATGGATTCGTGTGTACACAGATGGGTCAGTACAGAATGCAGTAAAGAATGGGTGTGCAGGTGCATATATAGAATACCCAAATAACAATAGTGATATGGATAAAATAGCAACAGGGAAATATCGTCACAATTACGATGCAGAAATCCAAGCAATAGAGTTGGCAATATGCTGAACAGTAATCTTAGCTTGTAGTGTTTTTCACAGCCTGTAGTGTTTTTGACAGATACAAGATCAGTACTCCAAGCACTGCAAACCACAAAATTGCCACATCTTCAGACCTTATTGACTGAACTCTGCAAACATCACAGGATTGCCTGGCAGTGGTCCTACCTCACTGTAGAATACCAGGAAACGAGAGAGCAGATCAGCTGGCAAATGAAGGTGAAACAGGCACACAACCAGATGCACCGGTTACATACCATCATAAGAAACAGATAATCAAATTAATCAGGAGACAACATGCCCCAAATCAGGATACTTTTCATTATATGAATAGATGGGAACAATTTATCATTATACGCATTAGAACAGAACATAATCGACTCCACAGTCACGTGTCTACAAAATGCAAGATCGGTACCTCAACTACATGTACATGTGGACAGGCGCCCCAGGACTGCGGAACGCATATTTCAAGAATGCACTGAATATAGTAGACTGAGGAAAATCCATTGGCCCATAAAAACAACACCACATTCAAAACTATATGGGCCACTGCAAGAATTACGAAAGACAGTAACATTTATACACGAAATGACATTGCAGATATAGACAATATTTCAGGCAAACGAGAGATAGATCCAGAAGGTTTTAGAAAATATGAAGAGTTGAGTTACAGAATGTCTTGAGGCCTGTGCTGGATATTTTGAACACATGCTGTAAACACAACTTCTTGTTGTGCATTTCAGCACTTGTATTTCAGCATCAGTATGTTGTACTTCAGCATGCATTTCAGTTGTGTGAACAACTTTTTTATATAGCCTTCTTTTCTTAGTTGACATTTCAGTAACTAAAGGTAGATAAATTTTAATTTTTTAAAGAAATTATAAATAATTGATATTTGCAACCATAAATGAAAGGAAGATACATTTCTTTTGGTTTGGTTCTTCAGAAATTGATCTTTTCTTATAGGTTTTTGCAAAAAAAATTTGCACATTTATGATCATTCTTATTTGGGAAGGCAATATGCATATGAATGACACTTTAGACAATTTACAATATGCTGTTATATCAAGAATTGTTTCTATTAATCTAACAGGAGCTGCTTCCCTTTTAATAAAAGAAGACAGTTTTTAATTTCTAAAGCAGATAAGAAATATATTAACATTTTCGTTAACAATTCAACGGTAGAACATTTTTTGGATTTAAGTTTGATATATTAAGACGAACCGTTTCTGCAAATAATACGCAACATTTGAATATATATTCTTCAAATATTTATTTGTTTTCTTATCTGATAATCAACTGATTAAAGTTTCTAAGCATTATTATACATTACAGGTGCAAAAGAAGTTAATTTACAAAAAGTAACCGACGCTGTCTAATCACTTCACTGTTGAGTCTAGAAGAGATAATTTGTTAGAGAAATACGTATCAATAACACAAGGAAAATACTATGCAGTTTAAATTTCAAATTTGTAGTAGAAAAAGGGAGGGGAGTTGGAGATAGACAATTGCACATAATTCATGTCGCTGGATAGTGGTAGTTTCAAAGTCTAACATTGAGCGAGAGAGAGAGAGAGAGAGAGAGAGAGAGAGAGAGAGAGAGAGAGATCACCGGACTTTATACAGCCTCGTTTTCTTATTTAAGACAGAAGTTGAACTTTCTGTGAGCTAAGGAAGATAACTTTTAATTTTTGAGAGAAATTATAAATAATTAATATTTGCAGCCACAAAATAAGGAAATGTATATTTCTTTTAATTTGATATTTTAGGGTTTGCAATTTCTTATATGAATTGTCATAGAACTTGCATATATTATGATAACATTATTTTCTGGGAAACAATATGCATATAAATAACAGTTTTGACAATTTACAATTACAATATATCGTCGTATAAAGAATTCTTAACTATTAATTTAACTGGAGTTGCTTCCCTTTTATTTAAATCCAGAACACTTTTAATTTTTTAAGAATATAAGTTAATATTAACATTTTCATTAACAATTCAACGTTAGAACACTTTTTTGCATTAAATTTTGATATGTTAGAACGAACCATGCCTGTAAATATTATGCAACATTTAAATATATATTCTTCAATGAATTACTATATTTTTTAGCAGATTATCAAGTGTTTAATGTTTCTAAACATTTTTATAGATCACAGATCCAAAGAAGTTAATTTACAAAAAATAGCTGAGGCCGTGTCACTGGAGAGAGAGAGTGGCAGTTTAAAAGACTAGCATTACGAGAGAGAGAGAGAGAGAGAGAGAGAGAGAGAGATGCAGTTATATATATTTTAAACATTAAGATATAGATAAAAGAAAGAGAATAAGAGAGAGGCATTTTAAATTTCTTGCATTAATAGATAGAGATTAAAATGTAGGAGTTAAGAGAGTTGAGAGAGTTTATATTTCTAGCATCAAAAGTTAACCTTATGAAAATGCTAGAATGACCAGAGAGACAATTTAAAATACTAGCATGAAGATAAAAGGAGTTTAAAATATAAGTATGAAAAGAGATACATTTAAAAGTCCTACTATTAAGAAAGAAACAGATAATAATGCTAATATGGAAATGAAAGCAGCTTAAAATCCTGTTATGAAAATAGTGATAGACATTTATATCTCAAGCATTAAAATAGAGAGACAGTCACTCTTTTTTATTTTTTAATTGAGAATCAAGTTCTGAATAGTTTATTAAACTTGTAGTAACGAGTGTTATATCGGGTGTTTATAATGTCTCTGTGCGGTGACATAATCAATATATAGAAAAGAAAGGTGGAGCAGAGGTCTAAATAGAGTACCCAAAAAAATAACACTAGGGATTTGGAAAAGATAGCAACAGGGAATATTATCACAATTACGATGCAAAAATGCAAGCAATAAAGTTGGCAATAGAAAAACTGTTGAACAGTAATCTTAGCCCACAGCCTGTGGAGCTTTTGACAGATGCAAGATCAGTACTCCAGGCACTGCAATCCAGAAAGTTGCTACATCTGCAAACTTTATTGTCTGAACTCTACAAACACCATAGGATTGCCCTGCAGTGGATCCCATCTCACTATGGAATACCAGGAAATAAGAAAGCAGATCAGCTTTCATAAAAAGTTGCAACAGGCACACAACCAGATGCGCCGGTTGCATACCATCATAAGATACAGATAATCAAATCAATCAGAATAACAAATGCTCCAAATCAGGATGTATTTCATTACATGAATAGATGGGAATAATTTATCATTATGAGCATTAGAACAGGACACAAATGACTGACTCCACAGTCACGTATCTACAAAATTCAATATCGGTACCTCAACTACATGTACATGTGGACAGGCGCCCCAGACAGCGGAACGCATATTTCAAGAATGCACTGAATATGGTAGACTGAGGAAAGTCCACTTATACAATTAATACAACACCACAGACAAGACTATATGCACCACTGTAAGAATGAGAAAAGACGGTAACATTTATACAAGAAACGACATTGCAGATGTAGACAATACTTCAGGCGAACGAAAGATAGATATATAGATCCAGAAGTTTTTAGAAAATAGTAAGAGACAAGTCTCAGAATATCTTGAGGCCTGTGCTGGATATTTTTAACACATGCTGTAAACACAGCTTCATCGCGTGAACAGCTTCTTTACCTAAAACAAGCCAGCCAACAGCAGTATTATCTAGACACACATTTTATATACAATTTCACGTAATTTCAAAAATATGTTCACTGCACAGGACTTTATACAGCCACGTTTTCTTATTTAAGACAGAAGTTGACCTTTCTTTGAGCTAAGGAAGATAACTTTTAATTTTTGAGAGAAATTATAAATAATTAATATTTGCACCACAAATTAAGGAAAGGTACATTTCTTTTAATTTGATACTTTAGGGTTTGCAATTTCTTATATGAATTGTCATAGATCATGCATATTTTATGATAACATTATTTTCTGGGAAACAATATGCATATAAATAACAGCTTTGACAATTTACAATTACAATATATCGTCGTATAAAGAATTCTTAACTATTAATATAACAGGAGTTGCTTCCCCTTTAATAAAATCAAGAACACTTAATTTTTTAAGAATATAAGTTAATATTAACATTTTCATTAACAATTCAACGTTAGAACACTTTTCTGCATTTAATTTTGATATGTTAGAACGAACCATGCCTGTAAATATTATGCAACATTTAAATATATATTCCTCAATGAAATACTATATTTGCTAGCAGATAATCAAGTGTTTAATGTTTATAAAGATTTTTATAGATCACAGATCCAAAGAAGTTAATTTACAAAAATTAGCTGAGGCCGTCTCATCGCTTCAATGTAGAGACTAGGAGAGATAATGTTAGATATATATATATATATATTTAAAAATAAAAACTATTAATATACTATGCAGTTTAAATTTCAAAATTGTAGTAGAAAAAGGGAGAGGAGTTGGAGATAGACAATTGAATATAATTCGTGTCACTGGAGAGAGAGAGTGGCAGTTTAAAAGACTAACATTAAGAGAGAGAGAGAGAGAGAGAGAGAGAGAGAGAGAGAGAGAGATGCAGTTATATATATATTAAACATTAAGATATATATAAAAGAAAGAGAATAAGAGAGAGGCATTTTAAATTTCTTGCATTAATAGATAGAGATTAAAATGTAGGAGTTAAGAGAGTTGAGAGAGTTTATATTTCTAGCATCAAAAGTTAACCTTATGAAAATGCTAGAATGACCAGAGAGACAATTTAAAATACTAGCATGAAGATAAAAGCAGGTTAAAATATAAGTATGAAAAGAGATACATTTAAAAGTCCTATTATTAAGAAAGAAACAGATAATAATGCTAATATGGAAATGAAAGCAGCTTAAAATCCTGTTATGAAAATAGTGATAGACGATTATATCTCAAGCATTAAAATAGAGAGACAGTCACTCTTTTTTTATGTTTTAATTGAGAATCGAGTTCTGAATAGTTTATTAAACTTGTAGTAACAAGTGTTGTATCGGGTGTTTATAATGTCTCTGTGCGGTGACATAATCAATATATAGAAAAGAAAGGTGAAGCAGGGGTCTACATAGAGTACCCAAAAAATAACACTAGGGATTTGGAAAAGATAGCAACAGGGAAATATTACCACAATTACGATGCAAAAATGCAAGCAATAAAGTTGGCAATAGAAAAACTGTTGAACAGTAATCTTAGCCCACAGCCTGTGGAGCTTTTGACAGATGCAAGATCAGTACTCTAGACACTGCAATCCAGAAAGTTGCTACATCTGCAAACTTTATTGTCTGAACTCTACAAACACCATAGGATTGCCCTGCAGTGGATCCCATATCACTATGGAATACCAGGAAACTAGAAAGCAGATCAGCTTTCATAAAAAGGTGCAACAGGCACACAACCAAATGCGCCGGTTGCATACCATCATAAGATACAGATAATCAAATCAATCAGAATAACAAATGATCCAAATCAGGATGTATTTCATTACATGAATAGATGGGAATAATTTTTCATTATGAGCATTAAAACAGGACACAAATGATTGACTCCACAGTCACGTGTCTACAAAATTCAATATCGGTACCTCAACTAGATGTACATATGGACAGGCGCCCCAGACAGGGGAACGCATATTTCAAGAATGCACTGAATATGGTAGACTGAGGAAAGTCCACTTATACAATTAATACAACACTACAGACAAGACTATATGCACCACTGTAAGAATGAGAAAAGACGCTAACATTTATACAAGAAACGACATTGCAGATATAGATAATACTTCAGGCGAACGAAAGATAGATATATAGATCCAGAAGTTTTTAGAAAATAGTAAGAGACAAGTCTCAGAATATCTTCAGGCCTGTGCTGGATATTTTTAACACATGCTGTAAACACAGCTTCATCGCGTGAACAGCTTCTTTACCTAATACAAGCCAGCCAACAGCAGTATTATCTAGACACAAATTTTATATACAATTTCACGTAATTTCAAAAATATGTTCACTGCACCGGTCTTTATACAGCCTCGTTTTCTTATTTAAGACAGAAGTTGACCTTTCTTTGAGCTAAGGAAAATAACTTTTAATTTTTGAGCGAAATTATAATAATTAATATTTCCAATCACAAACTAAGGAAAGGTACATTTCTTTTAATGTTATACATTAGGGTTTGCAATTTCTTATATGAATTTTCATAGATCTTGCATATTTTATGATAACATTATTTTCTGGGAAACAACATGCATATAAATAAGAGTTTTGACAATTTACAATTACAATATATCGTCGTATTAAGAATTCTTAACTATTAATATAACAGGAGTTGCTTCCCTTTTAATTAAATCCAGAACACTTTTAATTTTTTTAAGAATATAAGTTAATATTAACATTTTCATTAACAATTCAACGTAAGAACACTTTTTTTGCATTAAATTTTGATATGTTAGAACGAACCATGCCTGTAAATATTATGCAACATTTAAATATATATTCTTCAATGAATTACTATATTTTTTAGCAGATAATCAAGTGTTTTATGTTTCTAAACATTTTTATAGATCACAGATCCAAAGAAGTTAATTTACAAAAATTAGCTGAGGCCGTCTCATCCCTTCAATGTAGAGACTAGAAGAGATAATGTTATATATATATATATATTTTTTTTTAAAACTATTAATATACTATGCAGTTTAAATTTCAAAATTGTAGTAGAAAAAGGGGGAGGAGTTGGAGATAGACAATTGAACATAATTTGTGTCACTGGAGAGAGAGAGTGGCAGTTTAAAAGACTAACATTAAGAGAGAGAGAGAGAGAGAGAGAGAGAGAGCGAGAGAGAGATGCAGGTATATATATATATTAAACATTAAGATTTATATAAAAGAAAGAGAATAAGAGAGAGGCATTTTAAAATTCTAGCATTAATAGATAGAGATTAAAATGTAGGAATTTAGAGAGTTGAGAGAGTTTATATTTCTAGCATCAAAAGTTAACCTTATGAAAATGCTAGAATGACCAGAGAGACAATTTAAAATACTAGCATGAAGATAAAAGCAGTTTAAAATCTAAGTATGAAAAGAGATACATTTAAAAGTCCTACTATTAAGAAAGAAACAGATAATAATGCTAATATGGAAATGAAAGCAGCTTAAAATCCTGTTATGAAAATAGCGATAGACAATTACATCTCAAGCATTAAAATAGAGAGACAGTCACTTTTTTTTATTTTTTTATTGAGAATCAAGTTCTGAATAGTTTATTAAACTTGTAGTAACAAGTGTTATATCGGGTGTTTATAATGTCTCTGTGCGGTGACATGATCAATATATAGAAAAGAAAGGTGGAGCAGAGGTCTACATAGAGTACCCAACAAATAACACTAGGGATTTGGAAAAGATAGCAACAGGGAAATATTATCACAATTACGATGCAAAAATGCAAGCAATAAAGTTGGCAAAAGAAAAACTGTTGAACAGTAATCTTAGCCCACAGCCTGTGGAGCTTTTGACAGATGCAAGATCAGTACTCCAGGCACTGCAATCCAGAAAGTTGCTACATCTGCAAACTTTATTGACTGAACTCTACAAACACCATAGGATAGCCCTGCAGTGGATCCCATCTCACTATGGAATACCAGGAAACTAGAAAGCAGATCAGCTTTCATAAAAAGGTGCAACCGGCACACAACCAGATGCGCCGGTTGCATACCATCATAAGATACAGATAATCAAATCAATCAGAAGAAGAAATGCTCCAAATCAGGATGTATTTCATTAAATGAATAGAAGGAATAATTTTTCATTATGAGCATTAGAACAGGACACAAATGACTGACTTCACAGTCACGTATCTACAAAATTCAATATCGGTACCTCAACTACATGTACATGTGGACAGGCGCCCCAGACAGCAGAACGCATATTTCAAGAATGCACTGAATATGGTAGACTGAGGAAAGTCCACTTATACCATTAATACAACATTACAGACAAGACTATATGCACCACTGTAAGAATGAGAAAAGACGCTAACATTTATACAAGAAACGACATTGCAGATATAGACAATACTTCAGGCGAACGAAAGATAGATATATAGATCCAGAAGTTTTTAGAAAATAGTAAGAGACAAGTCTCAGAATATCTTGAGGCCTGTGCTGGATATTTTGAACACATGCTGTAAACACAACTTCCTCGTGTGAACAGCTTCTTTATCTAATACAAGCCAGCCAACAGCAGTAGTATCTAGACACAAATTTTATATACAATTTCACGAAATTTCAAAAATATGTTCAATGCACTGGACTTTATGCAGCCTTGTTTTCCTATTTAAAAATAGGAAATAATTTAAATATAGAAAATATTTCCTATTTAAGACAGAAGTTGACCAATCTGTGTGCTAAGGAAGATAACTTTTAATTTTTGAGAGAAATTAGAAATAATTAATATTTGCACTACAAATTAACGAAAGGTACATTTATTTTAATTTGATACTTTAGGGTTTGCAATTTCTTATATGAATTGTCAATATATTGCATATTTTATGATAACATTATTTTCTGGGAAACAATATGCATAAAGTTAAAAGTTTTGAAAATTTACAATTACAATATATCGACATATAAAGAAGTCTTAAATATTATTATAACAGGTGTTGCTTCCCTTATAATTAAATCAAGATAACTTTTAATTTTTTAAGAATAAAGTTAATATTATCATTTTCATCAATAATTCAACGATACGACACTTTTTTTGCATTTACTTTGATATGTTAGACCGAAAAATGCCTGTAAATATTATGCAACATTTAAATATATATTCTTCAAAGAATTATTATATTTCTTAGCAGATAATCAACTGTTTAAAGTTTCTATACATTTTTATAGATCACAGGTCCAAAGAAGTTAATTTACAAAAATTAGCTGATGCCGTCTCATCACTTCACTGTATAGCCTAGAAGGGATAATGTTAGAGAGAGAGAGAGGTATAAACAAAAAAACTATTAATATACTATGCAGTTTAAATTTCAAAATTGTAGTAGAAAAAGGGAGAGGAGTTAGAGATAGACAATTGCACATAATTCATGTCACTGGATAGGGAGTGTGGCAGTTTAAAAGACTAGCATTAAGAGAGAGAGAGAGAGAGAGAGAGCGAGAGAGAGAGAGATGCAGTTATACATATTAAAAATTAAGGTATAGATAAAAGAAAGAGAATGAGAGAGAGAGGCATTAAAAATTTCTAGCATTAATAGATAGAGATTAAAATGTAGGAGTTAAGAGAGTTGAGAGAGTTTATATTTCTAGTATCAAAAGTTAACCTTATGAAAATGCTTGAATGACCAGAGAGACAATTTAAAATACTAGCATGAAGATAAAAGCAGTTTAAAATCTAAGTATGAAAAGAGATACATTTAAAAGTCCTACTATTGAGAAAGAAACAGTTAATAATGCTAATATGAAAACGAAAGAAGCTTGAATCCTGTTATGAAAATAGCGATAGACAATTACATCTCAAGCATTAAAATAGAGGGATAGTCATTTTTCTTTTTATATTTTAATTGAGAATAAAGTTCTGAATAGTTTGTCAAACGTGTAGTAACAAGTGTTATATAGGGTGTTTATAATGTCTCTGTGCTGTGACTCGATCAATATATAGAAAAGAAAGGGGGAGCAGGGGTCTACATAGAGTACCCAAAAAATAACACTACACTAGGGATATGGAAAACATAGCAACAGGGAAATATTATCACAATTACGATGCAAAAATGCAAGCAATAAAGTTGGCAATAGAAAAACTGCTGAACAGTAATCTTAGCCCATAGCCTGTAGAGCTTTTGACAGATGCAAGATCAGGGCTCCAGGCACTGCAATCCAGAAAGTTGCTACATCTGCAAACTTTATTGTCTGAACTCTACAAACACCATAGGATTACCCTGCAGTGGATCCCATCTCACTATGGAATACCAGGAAACTAGAGAGCAGATCAGCTTTCATAAAAAGTTGCAACAGGCACACAACCAGATGCGCCGGTTACATACCATCATAATATACAGATTATCAAATCAATCAGAAGACCAAATGCTCCAAATCAGGATGCATTTCATTACATGAATAGATGAGAATAATTTATCATTATGAGCATTAGAACAGGACACAAATGACTGACTCCACAGTCACGTGTCTACAAAATTCAATATCGGTACCTCAACTACATGTACATGTGGACAGGCGCCCCAGACAGGGGAACGCATATTTCAAGAATGCACTGAATATGGTAGACTGAGGAAAGTCCACTTATACCATTAATACAACACTACAGACAAGACTATATGCACCACTGTAAGAATGAGAAAAGACGGTAACATTTATACAAGAAACGACATTGCAGATATGGACAATACTTCAGGCGAACGAAAGATAGATATATAGATCCAGAATGTTTTCGAAATTAGTAAGAGATAAGTCTCAGAATATCTTGAGGCCTGTGCTGGATATTTTGAACACTTGCTGTAAACACAGCTTCATCGCGTGAACAGCTTCTTTACCTAATACAAGCCAGCCAACAGCAATAGTATCTAGATGAATAACACACATTTTATATACAATTTCACGTAATTTCAAAAATATGTTCACTGCACTGGACTTTATACAGCCACGTTTTCTATTTTAAGAAAGTTGACTTTTATGTGAGCAAAGGAAGATAACTTCTAATTTTTGAGAGAAATTATAAATAATTAATATTTGCAACCACAAATTAAAGAATGGTACTTTTCTTTTAATTTGATACTTTAGTATTTACAAATTGTCATTTAAATTTTTAAAGAACTGTCAGATTTTTTATAACATTATTTTCTGGGAAACATTATGCATAGAATTAAAAACTAAAACAATTTACAATTATAATAAATCAACATTTAAAGAATTCTTAACTTTTAATATAACAGGAGTTGCTTCCCCTACAATAAAGCAAGATAACTTTCAATTTTAAAGCATATAAGTTTATATTAACATTTTGATCAACAATTCAACGAGTAGAAAACATTTTTTGCATTTAAGTTTGATATGTTAGAACGAAAAATGCCTGTAAATATTATGCAACATTTAAATATATATTCTTCAAAGAATTATTATATTTCTTAGCTGATAATCAACAGTTTAAAGTTTCTAAACATTTTTATAGATCACAGATCCAAAGAATTTAATTTACCAAAATTAGCTGATGCCGTCTCATCACTTCACTGTAGAGTCTAGAAGAGGTAATTGTTGATGGCCAGCAACCCCACTTCAGCGACCCCGAATACCAGTACGACCCGGAATTTCAATGATACCTTCATGCCATTCTCGGGGCAAACATCGACTAAAATGTTACCATCATGCCATTCTCAGGGCAAACACCGACTAAAATGTTACCTTCAGGGCAAACACGGACTAAAATGTTTCCTTCATGCCCTTCTCGGGGCAAACATCGACTAAAATGTTACCTTCAGGGCAAACATCGACTAAAATGTTACCTTCATGCCCTTCTCAGGACAAACACCAACTAAAATGTTACCTTCATGCCCTTCTCAGGACAAACACCGACTAAAATGTTACCTTCATGCCCTTCTCAGGGCAAACACCAACTAAAATGTTACATTAATGCCCTTCTCAGGACAAACACCGACTAAAATGTTACCTTCATGCCCTTCTCAGGGCAAACACCGACTAAAATGTTACCTTCATGCCCTTCTCGGGGCAAACATCGACTAAAATGTTACCTTCAGGGCAAACATCGACTAAAATGTTACCTTCATGCCCTTCTCAGGACAAACACCAACTAAAATGTTACCTTCATGCCCTTCTCAGGACAAACACCGACTAAAATGTTACCTTCATGCCCTTCTCAGGGCAAACACCAACTAAAATGTTACATTAATGCCCTTCTCAGGACAAACACCGACTAAAATGTTACCTTCATGCCCTTCTCAGGGCAAACACCGACTAAAATGTTACCTTCATTCCCTTCTCAGGGCAAACACCGACTAAAATGTTACCTTCATGCCCTTCTCAGGGCAAACACCGACTAAAATGTTACCTTCATGCCCTTCTCAGTGCAAACACCGACTAAAATGTTACCTCCATGCCCTTCTCAGGACAAACACCGACTAAAATGTTACCTTCATGCCCTTCTCAGGGCAAACACCGACTAAAATGTTACCTTCATGCCCTTCTCAGGGCAAACACCGACTAAAATCTTACCTCCATGCCCTTCTCAGGACAAACACCGACTAAAATGTTACCTTCATGCCCTTCTCAGGGCAAACACCGACTAAAATGTTACCTTCATGCCCTTCTCAGGGCAAACACCGACTAAAATGTTACCTTCATGCCCTTCTCAGGGCAAACACCGACTAAAATCTTACCTCCATGCCCTTCTCAGGACAAACACCGACTAAAATGTTTCTAAAATGGTTTCCTTTTATAAATTAAATAACAATTTTTTGAATAAAATCCTTTACTAAAGTTCTTACTACTACTATTACTACTACTATTACACTCACTGCTACTACCACCTTTACTACAAAAAAAGAGAGATAATGTATGTGTGTGAGAGACAGAGAGAGAGAGAGAGAGAGAGAGAGAGAGAGAGAGAGAGAGAGAGAGGTATATAAAAAAAACTAGGAAAATACTATGCGGTTGAAATTTTCAAAATTGCAGTAGAAAAAGGGAGAGGAGTTGGAGATTGATAATTGCACATAATTCATGTCACTGGAGAGAGAGAGAGAGAGAGAGAGAGAGAGAGAGAGAGAGAGAGAGAGAGAGACAGACAGAGAGAGACAGACAGAGAGAGAGAGAGAGAATATAAGGAAAATGCATTTCTTTATTTGATTATACTTTCTGGAATTTTCCCATACAGGAAACTTTAAAATAATTCAAACCATATATGAAACTTTATATTTACAAATTAATATGCAAAATTAAGACGGTTGATAGAAATTACGTTACAGAATTACCCTCCTTGCAAGTTAAGGTAGATAACTTGAAGTCCTTGAAAGAGATCTTTTAAATAGTTTAATATTTTACCATAAATTTAAAGAAAATACAATTTCTTGCAATGCCTTTATTTGTTTCTAATTTATGAAAATGTTCCCATATATAACCATTTAAAAAAACAGCAAACTTTTTATGAAAATTTATATTTGCAAATTAATATGCAAAACGTAGACGGTTGATGGTATATTCTTCTTTCTCTTCTTCTACCTTTTAGCTCCCAGTGGAGCATAGGTCTTCAACAAACACTTTAAAAGTCGTTCTGTTTTTTTGCAATTCTTTGAAGATCATTCCATGTTTTCCCCATCATCTTCATCTCTGATTCGATCTGTCTTCTCCAAGAACTCCTTGGTCTTTCTCTTTGTCTTTTCCCCTGGGGATTCCAAAAAAGGCTTGTTGTGTAATACTTTCAGTTGGCTTCCGTAGTGTGTGTCCTATCCATCGCCATCGTCTACGCTGTATCTCTTTATCCACTGGTATTTGCCTGGTACTTCTTCTTCTTCTTCTTTCCTGCCTTTTTTGGAATCCCCAGGGGAAAAGACAAAGAGAAAGACCAAGGAGTTCTTGGAGAAGACAGATCGAATATATAATTCCACGTTAGTGACTTTGTCCTGCCATCCATTTCCACCCCTTTATTCTGCGTAAGCATCCATTAATGAAAGTCTGTACCTTCGTGATTGTCAATTTTGTTGTTCTTCATGTTTCACAGCCATATAATAGGACCGACTTAACATTTGAGTTGAAAATTTTTATTTTTGTATTTAACATAATTTCTTTGGATTTCCATATGTTTCCCAGTGCAATGAAAGCTCCTCTTGCTTTTGATATCCTTATTTTGGTATCATTTTCTGTTCCTCCCTCTTTATCTATATTACTGCCCAGATATATGTAAGATTGTACGTCTAGTAGAGGAATTTCTCCTAGTTTTATTTGGTTATTGCCAACTGCATTAATTCTCATAATGTTGGTCTTATCTCTATTAATCTTTAGTCCTAGCTGTTGTGATCTCTCATCTAATATACTCATTTTATCCTGCATCTGTTGATGGCTGTGTGATAAGAGAGCTATGTCATCAGCAAAGTCAAAATCATCAAGTTGTTTGGTCAGTGACCACTGGATCCCATTTCTGTTGTTTTGAGTTATTTTCATAATCCAATCTATGGCCAGTAGAAAGAGAAATGGGGACAGGAGGCATCCTTGCCTTACTCCTGTTCTTATTTCAAATGCTTCTGTAAGCTGTCCTTCATGCACCACACTACATTTTGTTCCTTCATACATTAATGGTATATACATTGCAGAATTTCCCTCCCTCTAACTAAAGGTAAATAACTTAAAGTGTTTGAAAGAGATTTTTTAAATAGTTTAATATTTTAACATAAATTTACAGAAATTGCAATTCCTTTATTTGTTTTTAATTTAGAGAAAATTTTCCCATACATAAAACTTTTAAAAAAGTGCAAACTATTTATGAAACTTTATATTTGTAAATTAATATGCACAATTTAGACGGTTGAAGAAATTACGTTACAGAATTTCCCTCCCTGCAATTCGAGGTAGATAACTTAAACTATTTGAAATGTATTTTTTTTAAAATAATTGAATACTACCACGCATTTAAGGAAAATAAATTTCCTCACTTCTTTATAATTATTGAAATATTCCCATATAGGAAATTTAAAAATTCTGCAAACTCTTTATGAAAATTTATATTTGCAAATTAATATGCAAAATTTAAACTGTTTATCGAAATTACGTTACAGAATTTTCCTCCCTTACTTTCAAGGTAGATAATTTGCATGAAAGAGATTTTAAAAATAATTAATACTTTACCATAATTTTATGGAAAATGCAATTCTTTTATTTTATTCTATTTGCTATAATTATGCGATATATAACTCTTTAAAATAATGCTTAGCATTATTAAAATTTTATATTTTAAAAATAATATGCAAAATTTAGGCCGTTGACAGAAGTTACGTGGTGAAATATTACATAAAATTAGTTGATGGTATGCTATGATGTCTGTATTTTAAAAAAAAGCAGATAACTTAAATGTGCTCAAGCTCATATTAATATTTTCTTATCAACAATTCGTCGGTAGAACATGTTTATGCATTTAAATTGGTTGTTTTAGAACGAGGGGAGCCTTTAAATATTATACAACATTTGTACATGTTTCTTCAAAGATTATAATTTGTCTTCTTTCTTGAGAGATCCCAAAAAAATGCATGTCTAGTAAAATTCCCAAATGGCTTCAGCAGTGGCAGTGGATGCATAATATTATGTGTATGTTGTCTTGATGATAGTTGGTGAGAGAATGACATTTGTCCGTATTTTGATGTTGTTCAGAAGCTCGTTGGTCACATTAACTGTACTTTAGTTCAAGGTCTGGCTCGGTTCGTAAACGAAGTCTGCATAAGATATTTTATTAACTTTCTCACCTGGAGAGCTGAAAAAGGAAATTCAAATAAATGAAAAGAGTCACGGTTGTGAATTCACCTATAAGTAAAACAATATTAATCTCCATAATTTGTTCTCTGTAGTTCAGTGAGACAAGGAACCCGCTGCCCCCTTTACTCTGTAGTTCAGTGAGACAAGAAACCCGCTGCCCCCTTTACTCTGTAGTTCAGTGAGACAAGAAACCCGCTGCCCCCTTTACTCTGTAGTTCAGTGAGACAAGAAACCCGCTGCCCCCTTTACTCTGTAGTTCAGTGAGACAAGGAACCCGCTGCCCCCTTTACTCTGTAGTTCAGTGAGACAAGGAACCCGCTGCCCCCTTTACTCTGTAGTTCAGTGAGACAAGGAACCCGCTGCCCCCTTTACTCTGTAGTTCAGTGAGACAAGGAACCCGCTGCCCCCTTTACTCTGTAGTTCAGTGAGACAAGGAACCCGCTGCCCCCTTTACTCTGTAGTTCAGTGAGACAAGGAACCCGCTGCCCCCTTTACTCTGTAGTTCAGTGAGACAAGGAACCCGCTGCCCCCTTTACTCTGTATACTCGCCATAGAATCATTCTTAGAAAAACAAATCAGGCAAGGCGCATCCATAAGGTGCACCTTCATACAAGTCAGAGGAGAACAAAATCTGCCCATCTATGCGGAGGACACCATTTTCTTCTAAGAATTAAGTTTCTTGTTTCTGGCTGTGCCCATCTTAACTCTCATCTTTTTTCATCCAAAGGAATGGTGTGGACTCATAGTTGTCGAAGTCATGTCCCACATCTCGGAGAGGATGATGTCCGCCGACCTATTGATTGACCATCTTCAATGACAGCACAGCTAGCCAGTCTGTCCACTCTTACATTTACCCATGTTCCCGCATGTTCAGGTACGTAGACAATGGTGACCTTACGTATTTTTACCTGTGCAATGACTCTACCCATTGCCTACATACAGAGCCCGCCTCCACTTTTCTTATCATGCTCAATGGATCAGTATGCAGACGTGGGTGTAGTTTTGTGACTCTAAACAGATGAATTTCCTGGTCATTGCCATCACCTTCATCGTCATGAACCTCGTGGTCATAACGTATGCACCACTATCTTCCTTAACTATTCTGCTTGCCGAGCGTGCTGTAAGTGCCCATACACTCCTTTGGTGTCGTATTACAGATCTGTCTGTATAGATGACTGCATCCTTTTTATCAGTGTTATCCCAGATGACTTCCGTATTGAACACGACTGAGTTCTGTTCCCTACATTTCCTGTCAAGTGTGATAATACACGAGAATGATCCCCCCGAATGATGTAGGCACCTGTATCCACTCCTAACAAGCGTTGCTATTGGTAAACCCACAGACCTGTTTCATGATATCTTCTGCTCGGCCCACCCATGATTTCCCTCTTTTTAGCCTGACACCTTTCCCTGTGTTGAGCTCGTTGTGCAATGGATGCTCCTTATCTGCACTTATCTTCAGGTATGCTCCTTCCCTCCAGATCTTGATCCTGTCATCCATGGTTGGAAAGTCAAGAAGATACCTCATTGCTACACAGGGAGTGTCCCTCCTACATTCCCAAGATAAAGCGCATAGCTTCATTATGTTTTCTCCAGCTTGTCGATTTATGTTGTACTGACAGTAAGAATTGCTAAGATTTACACAATTAGTGCGAGGACTAGTCACTGGAATAGAAGGGTAGGTAGCCTCTGCTCGATGTTGGCAGCTGCCATGGCCTTAAAGACATCTAATCTTGTGTGGGATTTGGTTATTACATGGTCGTCATGGTCCCTGAAACACAGGCTACAACCAAACTAAACTTATCACATGGTCCCTGAAACACAGGCTGCAAACAAACTAAACTTATCACATGGTCGTCATGGTCCCTGAAACACAGGCTGCAATCAAACTAAACTTATCACATGGTCGTCATGGTCCCTGAAACACAGGCTGCAATCAAACTAAACTTTGAGCTATGTCATCAACCTGTCCCTGGTCACCTCATCAGCTTCCAGTCGTACCACCAGGGCTTCCATGTTAACAATATGATTGTTAAGGGAGCACCACGGGATATAGAGATGGGAAAGTAACATGAAACAATAGGCAGGTTTCAACTTTCAGTCTCAAAGAAAGATTGGAGGTAGAGATGGGAAAGTAACATGAAACAATAGACAGGTCTCAACTTTCAGTTTCAAAGAATGATTGGAGGTAGAGATAGGAAAGTAACATTAAACAATAGACAGGTCTCAACGTTCAGTCTCAAAGAATGATTGGAGGTAGAGATGGGAAAGTAACATGAAACAATAGACAGGTCTCAACTTTCAGTCTCAAAGAAAGATAGGAGGTAGAGATGGGAAAGTAACATGAAACAATAGGCAGGTCTCAACTTTCAGTCTCAAAGAAAGATTGGAGGTAGAGATGGGAAAGTAACATGAAACAATAGGCAAGTCTCAACTTTCAGTCTCAAAGAAAGATTGGAGATAGAGATGGGAAAGTAACATGAAACAATGGGCAGATCTCAGCTTTCAGTCTCAAAGAAAGATTGGAGGTAGAGATGGGAAAGTAACATGAAACAATAGGCAAGTCTCAACTTTCAGTCTCAAAGAAAGATTGGATGTAGAGATGAGAATGTAACATGAAACAATGGGCAGGTCTCAACTTTCAGTCTCAAAGAATGATTGGAGATAGAGATGGGAAAGTAACATGAAACAATGGGCAAGTCTCAACTTTCAGTCTCAAAGAATGATTGGAGATAGAGATGGGAAAGTAACATGAAACAATAGACAGGTCTCAACTTTCAGTCTCAAAGAATGATTGGAGATAGAGATAGGAAAGTAACATGAAACAATGGGCAGGTCTCAACTTTCAGTCTCAAAGAAAGATTGGAGATAGAGATGGGAAAGTAACATGAAACAATAGACAGGACTCAAAGAATGATTGGAGGTAGAGATGGGAAAGTAACATGAAACAATGGGCAGGTCTCAACTTTCAGTCTCAAAGAAAGATTGGAGATAGAGATAGGAAAGTAACATGAAACAACAGACAGGTCTCAAAGAATGATTGGAGGTAGAGATGGGAATATAACATGAAACAATGGGCAGGTCTCAACTTTCAGTCTCAAAGAAAGATTGGAGATAGAGAGAAATGGACAATGTTGATGAGGTCGGTCAGTGGTGACCCAACGATCCCCAAGGTTATGGAATGAAGAAGAAGAAGAAAAATAAATAGTAATAGAAGTAGGAACAGGGAAAGAAGAAAAATAAATAGTAGTAATAGTAGTAGGAACAGAGGAAGAAGAAAAATAAATAGTAGTAATAGAAGTAGGAACAGAGGAAGAAGAGAAATAAATAGTAGTAATGGAAGTAGGAACAGAGGAAGAAGAGAAATAAATAGTAGTAATAGAAGTAGGAACAGAGGAAGAAGAGAAATAAATAGTAGTAATAGAAGTAGGAACAGAGGAAGAAGAGAAATAAATAGTAGTAATAGAAGTTGGAACTGAGGAAGAAGAGAAATAAATAGTAGTAATGGAAGTAGGAACAGAGGAAGAAGACGTAGAAACTGAAACAGAAGAGGATGAAGAAGAGGAAAAATAAACAAGTAGAACAAGAAGTAGAAACAGAAGAAGAATATGAGGAAAAGTAAAAATAGCAGAACAGCAGATGTAGAAAGATCAATAACAGAAGAAGTAAAAATAGCAGAGAAGCAGATGTAGAAATATCAACAACAGAAGAAAGAGAAGAACAAGAAGAAGAAAATATAGAAGACTGAACATAAACAAGAATAAATTCAACAATTTAAAACTGAGACATTTTGTTTTCTTTTATTGTATGATTACTTCCCTTGATTTATGTGTGAGAAAGTGTGTGTAGTTGTGTAAGTGCATGTGTGTCAGCTCATGTGTGTATGTGTTTGTATAGAAAGGAATTGGCCAATTCCTAAGACAGCAGCCTCCAAACACTTTAGAGAGAAACAAAGCTGTGAGAGATCCCAGTAGCTTCTTCATCTCTTCCACCAAATTTTTAATGGCCTGCGATGATTCCTAGAAATAAACAAACCCATTAATGAGAATGTTAAATACAAAAATTAAAATTTTCAACTCAAATGTTAAGTTGGTCCTATTATATGGCTGTGAAACATGGAGAACAACAAAATTGACAATCATGAAGATACAGACTTTCATTAATGGATGCTTATGCAAAATAAAAGGACGGAAATGGTAGGACAAAATCACTAACATAGAATTATGGAAATGTACCAGGCAAATACCAGTGGATAAAGAGATACAGCGAAGATGATGGTGCAGGATAGGACACACACTACGGAAGCCAACTGAGAGTACTACACAACGGGCCCTTTTTGGAAACCCCAGGGGAAAAGACAAAGAGGAAGACCAAGGAATTCTTGGAGAAGACAAATAGAAACAGAGATGAAGATGATGGGGAAAACATGGAATGATCTTAAAAGAATGGCAAAAAAACAGATCGACTTGGAAAGTGTTTGTTGAAGACCTATGCTCCACAGAGAGCTAAAAAGGTAGAAGAAGAAGATTAATGAGAATGAAATTATTGCAGAAGGCAGATAATTAAAGTGACAATTAAACAAAAAAATGTGGTATGGTAACAGCTTTACGTAGGTGAGTTCAAAACAAAAGTTGATGTTTCGGCCAAGTAGGCCTTCAGCTGGAACAACAAACAACAACACAAAAATATATATAAGGATATATAGACAAATCTAACTACATGGCGATAATATGCTACATACTCAAGAAAGGAAATAAAAAAAGGTCACTTCCCTACGGTCAAGAGCTTGGTCAGCCTCTGATTGAACTAAAATATGTGGGCGGGCTGACCAATTATATATCTCACTGACCAGGCAGTCAGGGAAGAAATAAAAAGGAAGGGTTCTAAAAATATGGGGAGGTGGGTACAAGATACCTATAAACTGTGTATATCTAACTGTGGGTGTGCACACCGAACAGATGTGTTAAAAAAACCATGTGTGCATAACCATACATGCGTACAAGCATAAGTGTGTATATGTTACCACAAAGCACACAAAAGAAAACCAGGTGTCAAAATGTGCTAATACATATGCAGACAAATATACATACATATACAGGTGCGGTAGCGCATGAGAGTAAGAAATGTATAGTAGGTGTCCTATGTATATGAGAGCGATATGCTCATGCCTTTTTTTTTTTGGGGGGGGGGGCACCACTGAACACAACTGGGTAATGAGATATTCTCAAAGACAAACTGACTGCGATTGCTGGAGTGACACGAGATAATACCAGTGACTTGCATGTCAGGTTTACCACTATGGCCTGGGGAGTTGAAATGGGCAGACACAGGGCTGCCAAGTCTTTTTCTCAACATCACGGAGATGCTCACAAAATCTGTCATTCAGGTGTCGTCCAGACTCGCCCACATATGTCATCTGGCAATGCATACATATTATGGCTTTGATAATATTCAGTGACACACTAGTAAACCACCCATTTGATGTGAAATCACCTGTTAGGGAACAGGACCAAATTGGTGCAAAGCTCATGGTCAAAAGTTCTGCAAATTCAATGTTCATATAGAAAATTACCTAGGTGTTTTTAGTTTGAGTGAGGAAGGCAGCTCGCAACAAGAATGCCTCTCAGACTCCTGTCGGGTTTGATGGCCACCAAAGGAAGATCACTGAAAAGTAGACAGGTAATTAAAGATAATCAGATAATTCAAGTACTTCCTAGCTCTTCAACTGCAGCTCTTTAAGCCTGTGATTGTATTTTCTGCAATTTCATGAAAATTTTTTAGAAATGGTCAAACAATACCAACTGAACAATTCCCAGAAATTGTCTGAGCAGCTCTTGTTTCTCTTCACATTTCCATAATTTAGTTCCTTTCACTTAATAGATAGTTGTTGTTAATAATAAGTGGGGAAACTGTTGCAGAACCTTGTGGTGTTAACAAAATATGGAAATCAAAAATGATATGCAAGAAAACCAAACTTAGGATATTCAACTCAAACATATTAAAAACACTTACCTATGTATGTGAAAGCTGGAAAATAACAAAAGAGAGAAAAGTAACAGCTTTACAAGACAAATGCCTAAGAAAGATACTCTGTGTACAATGGAATGGATTCAAGACTAATATAGAATAAGAGAAATGGTCATGCAACCAACGATCTCATCTACAATGGAATGAATTCAAGACTAATATTGAAATAAGAGGAATGGTCATGCAACCAACGATCTTATCTACAATGGAATGAATCCAAGACTAATATTGAAATAAGAGAAAGGGTCATGCAACTAATGATCTGATCTACAATGGAATGAATTCAAGACTAATATTGAAATAAGAGAAATGACCATGCAACCAAAGATCTCATCTGCAATGGAATGAATTCAAGACTAATATAGAGATAAGAGAAATGGTCATGCAACCAATGATCTTATCTACAATGGAATGAATTCAAGATTTTAATATTGAAATAAGAAAAATGGCCATGCAACCAAAGATCTCATCTACAATGGAATGAATTCAAGACTAATATAGAGATAAGAGAAATGGTCATGCAACCAATGATCTCATCTACAATGGAATGAATTCAAGACTAATATTGAAAAAAGAGAAATGGCCATGCAACCAAAGATCTTATCTACAATGGAATGAATTCTAGACTAATATTGAAATAAGAGAAATGGCCATGCAACAAAAGATCTCATCTACAATGGAATGAATTCAAGACTAATATTGAAATAAGAGAAATGGCCATGCAACCAAAGACATCATCTACAATGAAATGAATTCTATACTAATACTGAAAAAAGAGAAATGTGTAAGCAAAAAAAAAAGATATCTACAATGGAATGAATTCTATACTAATACTGAAATAAGAAATGTGTAAGCAAAAAAAAGATCTCATCTACAATGGAATGAATTCTATACTCTATACTAATACTGAAATAAGAGAAATGTGTAAGCAAAAAAAAAAAGATCTCATCTACAATGGAACGAATTCTAGAATAATATAGAAATAATAGAAATGGCCATACAATCAAAAATCTCATGTACAATTAAGGAAAGAAGATGGACATAGGTGCAGGATCAAGAATCAAGGTTGTTAATTTCACACATACATACACCGTATGAAAGATGGCCACATATCAAAAGATATACTCTATGGACAACTGGCAGATGGCAAAAGGACTGGGTGGTGTCCCAAACTTTGATTTGTAGATGTGTGTAAACAGACATAAACCCTGCAGTCTGGGAAGACATAGCTACAGACCGCAATCTTTGGAAACACACTCTAAAGCTCAACTCAAACATGAAGCAGACAGGTTCATAGAAAAAGTGAATACCACAGAGAAAGTAAAGTAAAAATAACATTTCTAGGGGAGCTGGAAAATCCACAGTCAACTATGACTGATGGAGGCTACTACAGTCAACTATGACTGACAGAGGCTACTACAGTCAACTACGACTGACGGAGGCTACTACAGTCAACTATGACTGACGGAGGCTACTACAGTCAACTATGACTGACGGAGGCTACTACAGTCAACTATGACTGACGGAGGCTACTACAGTCAACTATGACTGACGGAGGCTACTACAGTCAAATACGACTGACGGAGGCTACTACAGTCAACTATGTCTGACGGAGGCTACTACAGTCAACTATGTCTGACGGAGGCTACTATGATCAACTATGTCTGACGGAGGCTACTACGGTCAACTATGACTGACGGAGGCTACTACGGTCAACTATGACTGACGGAGGCTACTACTGTCAACTATGACTGACGGAGGCTACTACTGTCAACTATGACTGACGGAGGCTACTACAGTCAACTATGACTGACAGAGGCTACTACAGTCAACTATGACTAACAGAGGCTACTACAGTCAACTATGACTGACGGAGGCTACTACAGTCACCTATGACTGACGGAGGCTACTACAGTCAACTACGACTGACGGAGGCTACTACGGTCAACTACGACTGACGGAGGCTACTACAGTCAACTATGACTGATGGAGGCTACTACAGTCAACTATGACTGATGGAGGCTACTATGGTCAACTATGACTGACGGAGGCTACTACTGTCAACTATGACTGATGGAGGCTACAACAGTCAACTATGACTGAGGAGGCTACTACAGTCAACTATGACTGATGGAGGCTACTACAGTCAACTACGACTGACAGAGGCTACTACAGTCAACTACGACTGACGGAGGCTACTACAGTCAACTATGACTGACGGAGGCTTCTACAGTCAACTACGACTGACGGAGGCTTCTACAGTCAACTACGACTGACGGAGGCTACTACAGTCAACTACGACTGACGGAGGCTACTACAGTCAACTACGACTGACGGAGGCTACTATAGTCAACTATGTCTGACAGAGGCTACTGAGTCAACTATGACTGACGGAGGCTACTATAGTCAACTATGACTGACAGAGACTAAAACAGTCAACTATGACTGACGGAGGCTACTATTTTCCCACATTTATGGTAAAGTTTAAATCTTCAATTCTCTACAGTC
Source organism: Megaustenia siamemsis (assembly GCA_032433765.1). Classification (NCBI taxonomy): domain Eukaryota; kingdom Metazoa; phylum Mollusca; class Gastropoda; order Stylommatophora; family Ariophantidae; genus Megaustenia; species Megaustenia siamemsis. Next base: position 52,631,045 of record JAVIAB010000047.1, on the reverse strand, counting down.
TAATTGACATTAATTTTATTGAATAACTTGCACCACTTTTCTGATATAATTGCTTCTTCTGACATCCATTTTAACAGTTTGTATTATATCCTGTCTTAGATTCCCCAGCTCTCAGTAGGCCTCTCCTGTTATGTTTCCTAGTGTTTCTAATATTCCATCAATCCATCTTTTCCTCTTCTGTTGGCCTCTCCTGCTGTTATGTTTCCTAGTGTTTCTAATATTCCATCAATCCATCTTTTGATCTTCTGTTGGCCTCTCCTGTTGTTATGTTTCCTAGTGTTTCTAATATTCTATCAATCCATCTTTTGCTCTTCTGTTGGCCTTTCCTGCTGTTATGTTCCTAGTGTTTCTAATATTCCATCAATCCATCTTTTGCTCTTCTGTTGGCCTCACCTGCTGTTATTTTCCTAGTGCTTCTAATATTCCATCAATCCATCTTTTCCTCCTCTGTTGGCCTCTCCTGCTGTTATGTTTCCTAGTGTTTCTAATATTCCATCAATCCATCTTTTTCTAGGTCAGCCCTTGGGTCCGAGTTTTTGTAATGTTTATTGAATGCTTGATATGTTGTATTTTGGTCTTTCTATCATACCACATGGCCAATCCATTGTATCTGTTGTTTCCTTATGTACTCTATTGGGAATTATTCCTAGCTTTTTTCTCAGTTCTTCATTTCTGATTTTATCTCTCATGCTATTTCCTGTCATTTGTTTAACACATTTCATTTCTGTAGAGGTTATTTTTCTAATTGTTCTTGTGTCTTACATCCAGGTCTGGCATTGGTAGCACAACGTTGGGATAAAGATTGTATTTAGAGTGCCCATTTTGCCTCTAGAGTTATTTCCTTGTTGGACAATAGTGGTGAACTGCGACTGATGATCTGACAAGCTTTGTTACATCTTGAGTCTATTCGTAATCATCAACAATTAGAACATTTTTAGATTTCTCACAAATATTCTCTTTGATCTACCTTGTCTTTCTATTCCAGATTTACCTATTCAGTCCTGAGAAGCACATTGCTGTGCATCAAAATCCACTATTTCACTGGCTGAAAAGTCTGCGTTCTGTGTTTGAAACCTGCAGTAGATAGAAAGGATTTTGTCTATCAGGAGTGAAATAAAAATTGTGATTCTCACATGTTGTGGTGACTGCTTTGAACAAGCGGCTTTTATTGCTCCAGTCCTGTCATGAGCGCCCCCCCCCCAACATACACTAGCAATGGTAATATGTGTCATAAAGATAGTTTTTTTTTCTCAAATCTACTATGGCTATCTTTTGAAATCTTACTTTCAAACACCTGCCTTACTTTTTTCCATATTCATACCCCAATCTTTTTTTCTCATTCGTTCTTGTTTTTACCCCATTGCTCAAATGAGCTGATAGTCCTTTACCCCTTAGGTAGACATTAACCCTATATTATGATACCGCCGTAAAAATTACCACCTCAAAATAAAAAGTCTTGAAATTTGACAGCTTGCTGCCTGCAAACATACCCCCTCCTAATTACTACATCCAGTGACTCTTGGGTATTGGATTTGTTTCCCTTGATGTTGGATCAGACATAAGTATGCTCACCATAAAAAGTACTATGCACGTCTGTTCGGGACATGCTCTGTAGCTGAAATGACCTAAATCGCGTTGACACAAATGAGGCCCTTCCTCTGACAACAATTCCACTGTTTCTAACCTACATTCAGAACCTTTCCCCTCTGACAATAATTCCACTGTTTCTAACCTACATTCAGAACCTTTCCCCTCTGACAACAATTCCACTGTTTCTAACCTACATTCAGAACCTTTCCCCTCTGACAACAATTCTGCTGTTTCTAACCTACATTCAGAACCTTTCCCCTCTGACAACAATTCCACTGTTTCTAACCTATATTCAGAACCTTTCCCCTCTGACAACAATTCTGCTGTTTCTAACCTACATTCAGAACCTTTCTCCGCCTCCTTGCTGCTGTAAAAATAATAATTGTTTATATAATGCTGTCAACAGTGTCCTGTCTGTTGTTTCAGTTCATCTCACAAATTTGCTAAAATAACAACAGCCACCTAATAGCCCAGTGTTCATGACTTTCACCGACCCAGCGAGCACAAAAAATATGTTTCAACTTCAAATGCAAATTTAACAAAATTGAAGCGGTCACAAAAATTATGACTTTCACTTCTACTCACTGAAATTATTAGGTTGTATTGTTGTATAAACAAATATAGATTCTAAATGTTAATATGAGAGATTAAATGTCATGAGTTAAGCAGATTGTAAGATATTATTATTATAAATGTGATAACAAATAATATTAACAAACACAAAAACATAGATCCTCTCTGGATACATGTTTAACAAAATTGGAGTGGTCAAAAAAATTATGACATTTACTTTTACTCACAGAAATGATTAAACTTGACTGCTGTATACAAAAATCTAGATTAAAAACATTAATATGAGAGATTAAATGTCATGAATTAAGCAGATCATAATATAAAATATATAGTCCAGGTGTAATTTTTCCAGCAGTGGTGGGCTAGAAACATTCTGGTTAGACTTAGTTGGAGGGAATTACGTATTTGACGTCACAACTGCATAAAACTATGGTAGATGTTTTAAAGAGAAGGTGTTCACATGTGTATTGTATCATGGACTTACGGTAGCTGCATGAATAAACAATATAACACCTCCAGTAGCCATAGCACGATGGAGTTGAATTTCATTCCATAAATCTAATGTAACCCAGGAAATGATTACAGCCTCCAATTCCCATGTCTCTGCTTGGGTAAACACAAAGCTGTGTAGCAAAAGTTAAAAAAAAAAATACTATTTTTAAAAATCCAAATGTAATAATTAAATGGTAGTAATTTTTACAATGGTATCATGAAAACATCACTCACAGATCATCATCATTATCGAGTGCCGTCTCCACATCAAAGGTTGGCTACCATGGAGCGTCATTCTGATCTGTCTCTTGCTTTGATGGTGCAGGTTGTCATAGGTTGTCTTGTCCATCTTTTGATGCTACTTGTCCATATTAGTCTTGGTCTGCCTCTATTACTTTGTATTTTCCCTTCCAATATTACTTTTAGTAGGCTGTTGTGTCTTTTAACTTACCCCTAAAATCGCATGTCTTCTTTGAATTGTATTTAGTAGTTCTCTTTTCATTTTTAGTTGTTTTAAAACGTCATCGTTTGTTTGATTTTCTTTCCATCCAATTCTACCTATTCTTCTATAAATCCACATTTCAAAGGCTTCAATTTTCTGTTCTGTTTTCTTATCTAATGTCTGTGTTTCTGCACTATACAGGAGCATTGAGAAGATATAACAATTTGCTATTCTTAGTTTTAGCCCTGATATTTGTTTTGATGTTAATATACTTTACAAGGCATTAAAATTACTTTCTGCTATTCCTATTCTTTTGTTTATTTGAGTTTTACATTTTCCATCGCTGGTTATAGTTTGCCCAAGGTAGTTGTAGATCTAAACTGTCTACAGGTCTATTCCTTCAACTTTGATATCCACTTGTAGGTTTCGACTACTATCTTTGTTTATGATCATAGTTTTAGTCTTTTTGATTTCACTCACAGATAGGTCTCGTAATCTAAAGTTAAGTGGGCGTAGATGTATTATTTTGAGCTTTACAGCCAAGCTTTGATATCTGTGCCTTTCAGCCTAACACATCTGACCTCAACACAGTATTTCTGAGAACTGGGTTGCCTATCCTCTTTGATCCCTTTTTGCTTGGCCAAACTGGTTAGTTTATTTCTACAAACACTACTGGGGGGTGGAGTAGGATCTTAATCAGCTCCGTTGTTTGCTGATCCTGAAGCAGGAATTGTCTGCTCTCAACTCAGTTTACGGATGAGAAACTTGGTGCCCACCCCCATCTCATTTTCTTTAATACTTCTACATTACATTTGTCAACAAGGCCCAAGACACTAATCCAGCAACAGACCTAAGTACGGTCAGCAACCCACAGCTGACTGCATGTGCCAGAATCAACGGAGGGAAAAATTTGTGAGTAATAAACAATCCAAATCTGAATGCCTGATCTTTAAAACCTCTACCAAAGTTTTATTTAACCGTGACGTCAAATACAGAATTCCCTCCTACAATGCCTACTGATTTAATCATATTTTATGATCAGCTTAATTCACAACATATAATTACTCATATTAACATTGAACACCTATATTTGTTTATACAATATTATAATTTGATAATTTCTGTGAGTAAAAGTGAAAGTCATCATTTTTTTTTTACCTTTTCAATTTTGTTAAATTTGTCTTGGAAGTTGAACTATATGGTTGTGCTCACAGGGCCAGTAAAGGTGACAGTCATAGACACAGTAATAAGGATGGCAATTGTTATTTTAGCAAATTTGCAGGACGAAACGAAACAACAGACACTGCAATGTCTGCGGTGTTACATAAACAATAATTATTTTTATAGCAGAAAGGCGGGAAAAGATAATGAAAGCTGCATAGACAGCAATCCTGAATGTAAGTTAGAAACTTCTGAATTTTTATCAGGGAAAGGGCTTAATTTGTGTCATTGTGATTTAGGTCATTTCAGCTAAAGAACGTGTCCCGAACTGGCATGTGTCCAATTCCAAGAAAATTGTATTGTGAAGAGGTTGTTATTACCTAAAGATTTTATTTAGTGTTAATACACCGACTTTATTTCTGTTTATCTAATACATACCCCCATTATCCCATGAACAACAGCAACATGCAACAGAGAGTGCTGCCTCAGTCTCAGCTGCCTCAACATTTGGTCATTTCCTTGGTGGTAAACACAACGTCACAAGAATCTTCTGTAAGATACACATCAAACAATAATCTTCCCTAAGATATACGTAAGATATACATGTATATCCTTGACAAAATATGGGAATAAAAAATACAAAACGAGAAAACCAAATTTAGAATATTCAACTCAAACGTATTATCAACACTTACCTATGCATTTCTACAAACACTACTGGGGGGTGGAGTAGGATCTTAATCAGCTCTGTCGTGTGCTGATCCTGATGCAGGAACAGTCTGCTCTCAACTCAGTTACTGGATGAGCAACTTGGTGCCCACCCCCATCTCATTTTCTTTAATACTTCTACATTACATTCGTCAACAGGGCCCAAGACACTGATCCAGCGACTGACCTAAGTACGGTCAGCAACCCACAGCTGACTGCATGTGCCAGAATCAACGGAGGGAAAAATTTGTGAGTAATAAACAATCCAAATCTGAATGCCTGATCTTTAAAACCTTTACCAAAGTTTTATTTAACCGTGACGTCAAATACAGAATTCCCTCCTACAATGCCTACTGATTTAATCATATTTTATGATCAGCTTAATTCACAACATATAATTACTCATATTAACATTGAACACCTATATTTGTTTATACAATATTATAATTTGATAATTTCTGTGAGTAAAAGTGAAAGTCATCATTTTTTTTTTACCTTTTCAATTTTGTTAAATTTGTCTTGGAAGTTGAACTATATGGTTGTGCTCACAGGGCCAGTAAAGGTGACAGTCATAGACACAGTAATAAGGATGGCAATTGTTATTTTAGCAAATTTGCAGGACGAAACGAAACAACAGACACTGCAATGTCTGCGGTGTTACATAAACAATAACTATTTTTATAGCAGAAAGGCGGGAAAAGATAATGAAAGCTGCATAGACAGCAATCCTGAATGTAAGTTAGAAACTTCTGAATTTTTATCAGGGAAAGGGCTTAATTTGTGTCATTGTGATTTAGGTCATTTCAGCTAAAGAACGTGTCCCGAACTGGCATGTGTCCAATTCCAAGAAAATTGTATTGTGAAGAGGTTGTTATTACCTAAAGATTTTATTTAGTGTTAATACACCGACTTTATTTCTGTTTATCTAATACATACCCCCATTATCCCATGAACAACAGCAACATGCAACAGAGAGTGCTGCCTCAGTCTCAGCTGCCTCAACATTTGGTCATTTCCTTGGTGGTAAACACAATGTCACAAGAATCTTCTGTAAGATACACATCAAACAATAATCTTCCCTAAGATATACGTAAGATATACATGTATATCCTTGACAAAATATGGGAATAAAAAATACAAAACGAGAAAACCAAATTTAGAATATTCAACTCAAACGTATTATCAACACTTACCTATGCATTTCTACAAACACTACTGGGGGGTGGAGTAGGATCTTAATCAGCTCTGTCGTGTGCTGATCCTGATGCAGGAACAGTCTGCTCTCAACTCAGTTACTGGATGAGCAACTTGGTGCCCACCCCCATCTCATTTTCTTTAATACTTCTACATTACATTCGTCAACAGGGCCCAAGACACTGATCCAGCGACTGACCTAAGTACGGAAAGTGACCCACAGCTGACTGCATGCATCAGGATTGACAGAGGGAAATATTTGCGAGCGACAAATTGTCCACATCTGAATTGCTGCTCTTAAAACCTCCACAGTAGTTTTATTCAACCGTGACGTCAAATACAGAATTCACTTCTGCAAAGTCTGACCAGAATGTTTGTCTAGCCTGCCACTCCCAGAAAAAATTACACCATGGCTATATATTTGTATTACGATCCGCCTAATTCACATTTAATTTCTCTAATTAACATTGAATACCTATATTTGTTTATACAGAAATACAAATTCATAACTTCTGTGTGTAGAAGTGAAAGTCATAATTTTTTTAGCCATTTCAGTTTTGTTAAATTTGTATTTGGAGTAGGTCTATGATTTTGTGGAGCCTTAGTGGCTGAGTGGTTAGTGTGCTCACTTCCTGACCAGAATGGTCCAGATTTGATCCTCAGCAGTGTTGGATTTTATTTTGGACTGACAAGGCTCCAGGGTTCACACAGCCTCTAAAAATGTATACCAGAGATCTTTCTGGGAAGTAAAGGCGGCCTGGCAGGATACCGACCACATTGCCCAAAAATGTATACCAGAGATATTTCTGGGAAGTAAAGGCGGCCTGGCAGGATACTGACCACATCGCCCAAAAATGTATACGAGAGATATTTCTGGGAAGTAAAGGTGGCCTGGTAGGATACCGACCACATCACCCAAAAATGTGCCGTAGTCATAGAAAAATGTGGTCACTAACACCATATTCCCCAAATATCTAGCAAGGCATGGAGGGAACCCTTTACTTTTTGTGTTTTTATACTCGCTACACAGGTGACCATAAGTGATTTAATAATATTTTATGATCAGCTTAATTCGTGACATTTAATCTCTCATATTAACACCGAACACCCATAATTGTTTATAAAGTAAAACAAAGTAAGTAAAGTACCCCGGTCACTCCAAGTGGCTGCGTATAGGGAATATGGTGTTAGTGACCATAAATTTTTACAGACTTTCGCACATGATTTTTGGGGTAATGTGGCCGGTATTACGACCGTGCCGCTTTACTTTCCCAGAAAAAAAAATCAGGTACCCATTTTAGGCTGGGTGAACCCGGAAGCCGTCAGTTGGGATCGAACCCTACTCCTTGTCCTTTGTAGTCCAGTTCACTAACCACTGAGCTATCGCGGCTCCCTTATATTTGTTTATACAATAATATAATTTGATAATTTCTGTGAGTAAAAGTGAAAGGAATAATTTTTTTTTACTGTTTCAATTTTGTGCAATTTGTCTTGGAAGTTGAACTATATTTTTGTTCTCACAGTGCTGGTAAAAGCGACAATCATAAACACTGGGTTATAAGGTTGGCAATTGTTATTTTAGTAAATATGTGAGATAAACTGAAACAACAGAGACTGCAATGTCAGCGGTGTTACATAAATAATAACTATTTTTATAGTGGAAAGGCGGGGAAAAGATAATGAAAGCTGCATAGACAGCAACGCTGAACGTAAGTTAGAAACTTCTGAAATTTTATCAGGGGAAGGGCTTAATTTGTGTCATATTAGGATCTGATTGGTCACGACTGAGGGAATCATAGCTGGCTCATGGTGTCGGATATGATCGGTCATGGCTGAGGCTGTCAAAGCTGGCACAGGAAGCTGAAAGGCAGAGGATTATGGAGAAGACATGGAACAACCTTAAGAGAATGGTAAGAAACAGGACGGCTTGGTAAGTGTTTGTTGAAGAAATATGCCTCATGGCATCCTTGTATTAAGTCTACTTTTTGACTGGTGGAATGGATGCGAAGAACCCCCACTACAATGATTCCATGGATAGGACAGGATCTGTTTTACAGAATTACCAACATGTTTAATGTTGGCGTCAACTCATCCATGTAGTCGCCTCTCCACTGTTGTCAAAGTCATTGAACCTCACAGACTTGAAGGTCGTATCCTCATTCTCTGGGATCTCAGCACAGAAAGGACCATACAAAACAGATTCACTTAGTATCATCTCTCAGCTCAGAGTTTGACTCCATGATCCATGTCATATCCATGCTAGATGGTTGTAAATGTGTACCTGTTACAAAAATTTGAAAGAGTAATAAGAAAAATAATGGATGCCCTCTGCACTTCAAGGGATTGTCACGCTAGTGCCCACATTTTACACAGCTGTTTGTCACTTATATCTTAGTTGATTTGCTGATTTGGTGTGTACCACTTTCCACCTGATGCCATAGTTATGAAAATTCAAGTCGAGTTTCAAAATCGCAACCTACAATATTTTCCCGAACATGGGAAACATTTAAAGAATAAAACCAACAGAAGGGATACATCTAAGAAAAGTTATGACAATAATTATTCTTTACATCCCTCTCAAAATGAGCAGTATTTTATTTATTTTAGAGTGAAGACAAATGCCCGGTACAGTTTTACGATGGACAGAAACATAGGTCTGGTATGTTGTGATGGTCTCGTTTTATCAGGAGTAATGATAGAGCTCCGACAATTTTTTTTTTTGCTTTCAGTTTCAATAAAAAGGACAGTCTATAACCCAGCATATATAAGGCCTATTATAGTCTATACTCTATAATAAAATATACTTTTTGTTTAATTTCCCTCCCCTGCTTTTCTAGAAGTATGAGGAATTTGGATTTAGTGACAATATTTTTCTATGACCATAGCACATTTTCAGGTGATGTGGTCGGTATAACACAAGGCCACCTTTACTTCCCAGAAAAATCTCTGCTACCCATTGCTAGAGGCTGGATGAATCCAGGAGCCTTGTCGGTCAAATAAAAAAAATAATAAAAAATAAATTCTACCCCTTCTGCGGATTGAACCCATGTCTTTCTCATCAGGAAGCACACTAACCACTCAGCCACCGAGGCTCCATGTAATGACAGAATTCATATACATTTTTTGGGTTTGATTTTCAGAAATAAAATGACTGAGTATGACCCAAAAAATCATGTGTTATTATTATAATTTATGGGGTACTGGTTGGTCTCAAGGCAAGATGCCAGCCTCAAGACAGAGTTTGTGGGTTCAAATCTTGACTGCGCCAGTTGGGATTTTTATTTATCTGCGGCAACCACCCCTGAAAAAAAGTCGTGTTTAGTGTCCTAAATTATTTCTGCTAAACGAGTGATCTCCCCCTCACCGACCCGACGTATTAAACTTGAATTATAAATTTCTTTCTAACTTTTGTGAATTTAATTTAATTTTTTCAACAAAATTTAAGGTTAGGGTTAGTTGTTGGCTATTCCAGATCCAGAGGTCTTCTAATGACTCAACAATAGGACAACAGACAAGAAAATCACTGGAGAGTCTGTAGAAATGTGGTTTTACAGAAGAATGTTTGAGAATAGAGAAGAATACTAAAGACAGCTAAGAATAGTAATGAAAACGTTCTGAATGAGGCCAAAGCAAAAAGAGAGCTAATGTCCAATATTATTAGGAAGAAACAAACATCATTTTTTGGCCAAGTAATGAGAAGAGAACAGCTGGAATATATATTTTTATAATATTATATATAATATTCATTAATTCATTGTATGATTGTAACAACTCAAACTGAGGAAATTGAGGGACGAAGAGATAGAAGGCTAAGAAGGAAGCAAAAAGAAAAGATACCAAACCAGACAGTTTAAGAGAATGGCTTGGCAGAAGGTCAACAACAGAAATGATAAATAACTGTCGAGATCGAAAGTTGTGGAGAGACATGGTCACCTACGCCAGCAGGACCGCTACTTGATGATGGTGTGGGTCAATCTCGTCTGTTTACATCAAACGCCATCTTGGGTATGTCTTCAGCAGCAAATATAAAGAAGGTTCGAAAATAAAAGAATTAATTGGGGAGAATATTCTATAGAATGATTTGTTCTATATCTTAAGCAAAAGAACCTTTCAAAAAAAATTAGGAAAATATTAAACAATTTTTTACAATAGAAGCAAGAAAAAGGAGTTCTTAAATGTTATGTACAGCCACTCTTAACATGGAACTGAATCATGGACAATAGGACAAATGGCAAGAAACTTGCTGGATGTTGTAGAAAAGTGATTTTACAGAAGAATGTTGAGAATACCATGGATGACAAAGAAGAGTATTGAAATATTTCTGAAAGAGGCCAAAGCTAAAAATATAGCAGGTTTCCAATATTAGGAAGAAACAATCATTTTTTTTTTGGCCATATAATCAGAAGGGAACAACTGGAATATATTGTGACACCTGGGAAAATTGAGGGATGCAGGGACAGAGGGACAGAAAGAAAAAAAGAAGAAACCAGATCTTTTAAAGAATGGTTTAGCAGAAGGTCAACAACAAAAATGATAAATAACTGTTAAGATCAAGAGATGTGGAGAGACATGATCACCTATGCCAGCAGACATGGTACTTGAGAATGACGATGATTATATCCAAGTATTTTACAAAAGATGTTTCCATTATTTATACCCTAACTATAACTTAGTCAGCATGTTTATAACATATAACATCTAACCATAATTATGTCTATAACATATAACATCTATCTATAACTTAGTATGTCTATAACATATAACATCTAACTATAACTTAGTAGTATGTTTATAACATATAAAATCTATCTAATCATAATTATCTCTATAACATCTTTCTATAACATAGTATGTATAAAACATATAACATCCAACTATAACTTAGTATGCCTATAACATATATCTATAACAGTGTGTCTAAAACATATAACATCTAACTATAACTTAGTATGTCTATAATATAAAACATCTATCTATAACTTAGTATGTCTATAACATATAACTTCTATCTAACCATAACTATGTCTAAAACATATAACATCTATCTAACTTTAACTTAGTCGGAGTATCTATAATATATAACACATATAAATATAACTAACTCAGTATATTACTTAGTTATTATGTCTATAATATATAACTTCTAATCCATTTTATCCAGAATTATGCTTTAATGTGACTACAACAAACTGTGTGAGTGAGAGAGCTATTAATATTGATTTAATTTAATTTGTGAACTTAAAATAATAATCAATAACTTAGAAATTATTGTAATAACATAAGATTGATGTTATAATTGTAATGTTGATTTTTACTTTTTCAATTTTAATTTTTTTTTAATTACAAGTGACAATTATGACAAATAAACAATTAATAATAATGAATGTCCATATGCTTTCATTATGAAGATTGAAGTATCTAGAACTGTGGACATAATAATTTATAAAATTAAACTTAATCATTAGTTGAAGATATTCTTAGTTATTTTGTAAGAGAACCTAAAATGATATAGCCCTGTATGATCCTCAAAATACAATTTTGATTTTGAACTTACTTCTACATTTGTTCAGGAAAAGATGAAAATAGTCACTTGTTTACATGGGACAATATCTTGTAAACAACTGCTGTGGTTGTCAGATTTTTTATTATCATATATTAAATAATAAATAAATCAAAATATATTAAATAAAATATAACAAATAAAACTTATAAATAATACCCTAAAAAGGATACAAACAAATGTAAATATAATTATGTTATTTTATTTCATGAAATTAGGTCTTACATACAGGGTGAGTGGCCTACCGCATAATTTCTTAATTGTTACCTTTAAACAAAATAGTTCATCTCCTATCTTTCTGGATCTAAGAATAATAAAGAACATGTAATGGCAACAAGAAGAACAGGAAATTAACTGGGAATGTTGAAAAATATAAAACCGGGTGTTAGGCAAGGTTGTGTGCTGTCACTAGATTTGTTTAATATTTATAGTGAGATTATTTTAAGATCCATAAGGGGCATGGCTGGAAAAATTAGAGGTCATAATATAAATAATCTAAAGTATGCTGATGATACAGTTTTAATCACTAAGAGTGAAGATGAGTTATAAGAAAGATTGGACATTATAGTGAAAAAAGCAAAAATAAAGGACTCAGCCTTACTAGCAAAAATACAGAGGAAATGGTAACAACAAAGAAAAAGACATCACCTCAGTGCAAAATAAAGACAAGTGGAACAATTTTGAAAGAGGTAAATTAATTTAAATATTTGGGAAATTTGTGAACCTCAGACAGAAGATGTACAAAAGAGGTGAGATGCAGAATGGCTCAGGCAAAAGCAGCTTTGCAAAAAATGAGGAATATACTATGCAATCCACTTTTGACAATAGAAACAAGAAAAAGAGTTATTAAATGTTATGTATAGCCAGTCTTAACATATGGATGTGAATCATAGACTACAGGACAACAGACAAAAAAAATCACTAGAGTCTGTAAAATGTGGTTTTACAGAAGAATGTTGATAATATTATGGACAGCCAAGAAGGGTAATGAAAGCGTTCTGAAAGAGGGCAATGCAAAAAGAGAGCTATTCCAATTTCCAAATTTAGGAGAAAACAATATTTTTTTGGCCATGTATTGAGAGGTGGGCAGCTGGAATATATTGTAACAACAGGTAAAATTGAGGAACAAAGTGATAGAGGAAAGCAAAGAGAAAAGATACTAGACAGCTTAAGAGAATTGCTTGGCAGAAAGTAAACAACAGAAATGATAAATAACTGTCGAGATCAAACGTTGTGGAGAGACATGGTCACCTACTTGATGATGATGATGATTATATCCTGTTTTAGTTTCTCCATCACACAGTAAACTCCAAATGGAAGACTTACCTTGATTTTTATTTTATTTTTAATAATGTTGTCCTAAATAAATCAACTGAAGATTGTCAAACTGAATATGTTTGTGAGAAACTGTAAAACAAAAAGAACACAAAGATTAGAATTAATAAATAAATTAAAGTACTGTCTGTTTTTATTCAACAAACAAAGGAACAGTTTGATTTACTGTTTTGTATTCAAATTATTATTTCTTTATTTTTTAAATGAAAGGTTTCTATTTTATTTACATTCTAACTATAATTTAGTATGTCTATAAGGTACAACTTCTAATCCATTTTAACTAGAATTTCTCTTTTAACTTGACTGCAAAATAAAATGTGTCAGTAAGAGAGCTATTATATTACTAATTTCATTTCATTTTATTAACTTAAAATAAAAATGTTGTAACTTGTAGTAATTATTATTATTTGTAAAATTAGAATGACACTATAATCGTATTAATATATAATTTTTAACTGCAGCAAGCTTACTTATTTTTTAAAAATTATTTTTTCATTTTCAATTTAAATTTAAGTTGAAGTAATTCAAACTGTGACATCATTGTTAATATGGCTCATCGTAATCAGTACTTGAGGATATTCTAAGTTATTTTGTTAGAGAACCTGTAATGATATGGCCTCTAAATTTATGAAAATATTATTTGATTTTGACCATCTACGAGGCATTTTGTGGGGAAAAGACGAAAATGAAATATCTTGTTTACTTACATTGATTGTATCATCTTGAAATCAATCGAGGAATTTTAATTGAATTGTATGCACACTATACAATTTTAAAATCCTACTATTTTTAACAAATTAATTTTATATAATTTACACAAAACACATAAGCACATCTATTTATCGCATTAATTTTAGTCTATATGCATTGCTAAACATGTTTAATGAGTAATATATCGGTTAAATCGAACGCCATTTTAATTTTTATTCTGAGTACTAATTGAATGTTATGCATAGTTGATAATTTTAAATTACTACCATTTAAAAATAAAATAATCTCATATAATTTTCACAAAACTTGGAAGCACATTTATTTATCGTATTAATTTAAATCTATATGCATAGCTGAACATGTCTAATGATTAATGCTTTAGAGAATATTATTCACTGTCTAAAAGATAAAAGGAATTACCCCCAGGAACAATAACTTGTACTTTACAAAAAATTACACTTTTGAGTGGCTTCCCTTAATAAGCAAGGAAAATAATACTTTTAAAAATTCATATAAAAGTAATACTTTTAGTTGCATCATAAATTAAAGGCACATACACTTTGATTGATAAGATTTAATATTAGTGCATTGTAAGACACATTACCTAATATGTTTTTGTATATTTAAACATAAACATTTTTAAGAAAATATTTTTTTTTCAAATGATATGCAAAATTGTGGTACTCTTAAAAAATTACAATAGCAAGAGATTTATATAATTAACTATTTTGTATGTAGTTTTCAGTGGTCCGGGTTTATGAAATTCTAGTGAATATTTATAAACCAACTGCCCAATTTTCTCTTTGGCTAAGACGCAAGGCTTATAAACCTTGTCCTAGGTGCAAAGCCGTGTTGCCTGCTCTAGCAACACAGACTGTGTCACGTCGGCTACGTGACACAGTAGTCTTTGGGTACTGCTTTGCTACCTCCCATTATGTCAAAGTTTGAACAGAAAATTGGGGGGGTGGAAGATGCGTGGTCGGACTAGGGTAACACCCGATGTTCTTAGTGCCGAGATTGCAATCGGCACGTCTGTGTGCTGTTGAATCTGGGCTAGTTTCCACTAGCTAGGCAGCCCTAGCCTAGGGCATCAGTCTTAGTGAGGTGGGGATCCTGGGGACAGCAGCCCTTCCATTTACACAAATGACATGAATGGTTATCCCCTTAACTTCTGTTCCCTACATTTTATGTGGAGTGTGAAAATACACGAGAATGTGCCCCTGTATGACGTAGGCACATGTAAACTACTCCTCGCCAGCGTTGGTAAATCCTCAGACCTGTTTGATGACATTTCAATTAAATACTATTTTATAACGCGTGTATTCTGCCAAACAATAACAATTCAGTAAGTTCCATTTCAACAATCAATTCAAAAGGACAATCAATCAATTCATAAATATAATTAACTAAGTAAGTAATCCATACTTAATCTCTCTTCTACCTTTTAGCTCCCAGTGGAGCATAGGTCTTCAACAAACACTTTCCAAGTCGTTCTGTTTTTTGCAATTCTTTTAAGATCATTCCATGTCTTCCCCATCATCTTCATCTATCCATACTTAATAATCCTTGGAAAAAGAAAGAAGACACTCGATGTTTATGTTTCTTAAGCCAGAAGTAGGTTACACTTACACGGTCACGTGATTATACGGATGTCTCTCCAGACACAACGTTTTAAGTTCGACGATCTCACACTGTACCCTAGTTAACCTGGATTTGTCGTATGCTAATTGACACGACACGCTGAAGTAGCTTGAATTCTTTAGTTGTGAACTTATTGTTGACATCAATTTGACTAGTCTCGACAACTTGAGCATGTTTTGTCTTGAGCTTTCATGATAACTTGCTATTTTGAGTCCGTGATCAGATCATCATCATCATCGAGTGCCATCTCCGCATCGAAGGTTGGCTATCATGGAGCGCCATTCTGCTCTGTCTCTTGCTTTGATGGTGCAGGTTGACATAGGCTGGTTTGTCCATCTTTTGATGTTACTCGTCCATGTTAGTCTGTCTCTGCCTCTTTTACCTTGTATTTTCTCCTCCAGGATTACTTTTACTGTTGTGTCTTTTAACATGGCCCAAAAATCGCATTTGACTTGTTTGAATTGTGTTTAGTAGTTTTCTTTTCATTTTTAGTTGTTTTAAGACTTCATCTTAGTAGTTGTAGCTCTGGACTGTCTCTCCAGATGTATTCCCTCAACTGTGATATTTTATTGTAGGTCTTGTGAAATTTCTTTGTTTATGATCATAGTTTTAGTTTTTTTGATATTCATATCTAGTTCCTATTTTTTGCTTGTCTTGTTTATTTTATTAAGTAATTGTTGTAGATCTTTAGCATTTTCTGCTAGTAGTACAGTATATCAGCATATTTTAGGTTATTGATTATCTTTCCATTAATGTGTAGGCCTGGCATCTCTGATGTTTTTAAAGATTTGCTCAGTGTATAGATTGAACATGCTGAGTAATATAATGCATCCCTGTCTTACTCTTATTTTTATATCAAATGGGTGTAGAGTTCTCTTTGTTATATTTTATTTTTGCTGTTTTCTCCCAGTATTGATTACATATTAGTCGTATGTCCATGTCATCTAGATGTATCTCTTTTAGGCATTCTATAAGTTATTTGTGGTGTACTCCGTCAAAAGCTTTGGTGTAGTTTATGAAGAAGGTATATATTGGTTTATTTCTATGTGCATTCCTCTTATGTCTTATTTGCTTTCTTTAGTTTCTATTTGTATACATTTCTGGCTGAGCAAGTCTTCTTTTACCTTTCTGTACATTTTGCGTATTTCATTATCTATTTTATTGTATTGGGCAGTGTTCTTCGCTTGTGTCCTTTCTTCCATTTTTCTCTAAGATGTTATCAGTTATCCATTTTTTTTTCTTTTTTTTGTGTAAGGTGTCGCAGGTTTCTTGTATGCTTTTCTGTATGCATTGCCATTTGGTTGTTACTACTTTTTCATCAGGATTTTCTCTTCTGTATTATTCAGTTCCTTCTTCTAGCAGGTTCGGATATGTGTTCTTTACTTGTATTGTATAGGTATCTTTAATATCTTTTTGATTTAAAGCTGTTATATCTGGTGGTATTGTTGATGAATTAGACTTTTTCTTTTTTCTTTAGTTTGATTTTCATTTTAATCATTACAGGATAGTGATCTAAATTAGTATCTGCTCCGGATAGGTTTTGGCTTTCTTTACGCTGTTACGGAACATTTCTTTTATCATTATCTAACGGAACATTTCTTTTATCATTATCTAATCTATTTTGTTTCCTCTTCTTATCTCCATGGCTTTTCCATGTGTATAGTGTCCTTTTATCTTGCTCAAAGTAGGTGTTGCATATTATTAGCCTGTTTTCTTCACAGAATTGTATTAATCTTTCTCCTCTGTCATTTCTTTTTTCCTAAACTGTGGTTTCCTATAATGGTCTTATATCTGCCTTTTCCTACTTTAGCGTTCATGTCACCCATAACAATCAAGATGTCCGAAGATTTCACTTGCATAACTTTATTTAGGTTATCATACTATGCCTCTATTTGCTCATCTGTGTAGTCTTGAGTAGGTGCTTATGTCTGTATTATTGCTATGTCGAATGATTTTGCTTTCATCTTGAGTAGTATAATCTTATCATTGTATGTCCAGTGGGTACTTATTTATTTTTGAAGCTCTCTTTTTATTAGTATTCCTACCCCTCTTTGATGTTCTGTTGTGTTTCCTGAGTATATAAAAGTATATTTTTCGCCCTCTATGTACCCACATTCTTTCCATCTTGTCTCTTGATATGCCAAAAATATCTATGTTTATTCGTTCTGCTTCTTGAATTAGATTTTCCAATTTCCCGTGATCAGTTAACTTGAATATATATGTATATAACTTGCTTATTCCTTGCATTGAACGTGACTTCTTTGCTACTTGATTTACTTCGTAAGTTAGATCCTTTATCAACCTTTATACTGTTAATATAATTCGTATTTTCTTGATATACTTTGACAACACTGTTTAAATATTTTTGATAGCTGGCTTGATAAGTAACTACTACGGCGGTGATTTTGTATTAGTTCATTCACTTGGCTCGTTGAGCTTCTATTATGTGTTGTAATGCTGTTATTGTTGGTCCCTACTGTTGGGTATCTGTAGTGAAATGTATGACGCATTCATGCTCGCAGAGAGCTGTCCTTTGACGAAAGATTCAATCCTGTAGAACATGTTGTCATGTTATCCAGGGTACAGTGGCACTGGCTGGTAGTTCCTATTTTGAGTTTAGTGAACATGTGGTTTCTCATTCTGTTGTGGCCAGTACGTAGGCGAAATATGATGACTTTGTCCCTCCTTGATAGTTGGAGGTATCCATCCATCTCGTTATACTTTGAGTGTTCTTGTTTCCATTTTTAATTATACTTTCCATTGATGATGGATTTGACTTCATCGTAGCTTACCAGATGGTTCTCTTGTGGTAATCTTCCTCTCTCTTTAGCTAATCTGTCTGCGCGTTCGTTTCCGTATATATTACAGTGTGATGGTAACCACTGGATGACCAATCTCTGGAAGTTATTGTATATCTGGTAAGGGTTGTTCTCAAGTCATTTAGCTCACTATTCCTGAGGATTTTATAGCTGTTAGGATTGACAGTGCATCGGTCATTGTCACCAATATCTTGTGCACGCTATTTTTGTGTTGGAGATCCAGTTTTGCAGCGTCTTTGAGGGCTTCAGTCTCTGCTTTAAAGTTGTTTGACACTTTCCCAGTAGCTATTAACTTGGTGATCTCTTCTTGGTTGCTCAGCTTCAAGAACACACCTCCCCCTCAATTTCTGATGGCGCTTGTAGCAGAGCCATCTGTGTATATGTGTGAAGTTTGGGGAAAGCCTAGCCTAGCGTGTAAATTTACTATTTTTTAACTGATTTCATGGCCGTATCCATAAACAAATGTCTGAGGGTAAAATTAATCAATGTGATTTTTATTCAAAATCTTGCGACGGTGATGTCCAATATGAAGATTTAAGAAAGCCTAGAGGTTAAATGTATTTTTTCAACAGTTTCATAGGTGTATCCAGAAAAAATGATCAAGGGGTAAAAAATCATAAAAGTGATTTTTAAGTAAAGTTTTGCTACGATGATATCTAATATGAAGTTTGAGGCAAGCCTAGAGGATACATTTATTTTATAAACAGTTTCATAGGCTAATCCCTAAAAAAATTGTCAGGGTGTAACATTTATAAACGTGCTTTTCAAATAATTTTTTGCTACGGGGATGCCTAAAGTTTGAGGTAAGCCTAGAGGTTACATTTTATTTCTTAAAACAGTTTCAGAGGCGTTTCACTGAAAAATGGTGGGGATAAAATTCATAAAAATGATTTTTATGCAAATTTTTGCTTCGGTGATGCCTAAAATAAAGTTCGAGGTAAGCCTAGAGGTTAAGTTTTATTTTTTATCAGTTTCATAGGCGTATCTTTAAAAAAAATGGCCGCGGGTAAATTTCATAACAGTGACTTTTATTCAAAATCTTGGTACAGGGATGTCTGATATGGAGTTTAAGAAAAGCCTAGAGGTTAAATTTATTTTTTAAACAGTTTCATAGGTGTATGCCTAAAAAAATGATGAAGGGGTAAAAAATCATTAAAGTGATTTTTAAGTAAATTTTTGCTACGATGATTTCTAATATGAAGGTTAATGTAAGCCTAGATGTTAAATTTTATATTTTAAAGAGTTTCATAGGCGTATCCTTCAAAAATAGTCATGGATAAAATTAATCAAAGTGGTTTATTTTTAAGTCCATTTTTGCTACAGGGATGCCTAAAATAAAGTTTTATGTAAGCCTTGAGGTTAACTTATTTTTTTAAACAGCTTCATATGCGTATCCATCAAAAATAGTGAGGGGGTAAAAATTAATAAAAATAATTTTCAAGTAAATTTTTGCTACGGGGATGTCTAAAATAAAGTATAGGTATGCATAGAGGTTACATGTTATTTCTAAAACAGTTTCATAGGCGTATCCCTTAAAAATTTGTCAGGGTGTAACATTTACAAACGTGCTTTTCAAATTTTTTTTTGCTACGGGGATGCCTAAAATAAAGTTTGAGGTAAGCCTAGAGGTAAAATTTTATTTTGTATCAGCTTCATGGGCGTATCTTTAAAAAAAATGGCCGCGGGTAAATTTGATAAGAGACTTTTATTCAAAATCTTGGTACAGGGATGTCTGATATGGAGTTTAAGAAAAGCCTAGAGGTTAAATTTATTTTTTAAAACAGTTTCATAGGTGTGTGCCTAAAAAAATGAAGGGGTAAAAAAATCATTAAAGTGATTTTTAAGTAAATTTTTGCTACGATGATGTCTAATATGAAGGTTAATGTAAGCCTAGAGGTTAAATTTTATATTTTAAAGAGTTTCATAGGCGTATCCTTCAAAAATAGTCAAGGGTAAAATTAATAAAAGTGGGTATTTTAAGTGCATTTTTGCTACAGGGATGTCTAAACTAAAGTTTTAGTTAAGCCTAGAGGTTAAATTTTAATTTTTTAACAGTTTAATATGCGTATCCGTAAAAAAATTGCCTGGGGAAAAATTCATAAACGCTATATTTTATTAAAAATCTTGCTACGGGGATGTCCAATATGAAGTTTTGGGAAAGCCCTGAAACAATGGCTGGGGGTAAAATTCATAAAGTGATTTCTTTATTCAAAATCTTGCTATGAAGATGTCAGATATGAAGTTGGAAGTAGACCTAGAGTGTAAATTTACAATTTTTTTTGTGATTTTAAAGGTAGTTTCTATATCCATAAAAAATGGCTTGGGGTTAGTGAGGGGGAAAGTAAAACACATAAAAGTGATTTTTATTTAAAAATCATGCTAAAAGTATGTCTAATATGACGTTGTGGGAAAGCCTAGAGGTTAATTTTTTTAAACAGTTTCATAGGCGTATCCCTAAAAACGATCAATAGGTAAAAATTCATAAAAGTGATTTTTAAGTAAACTTTTGCTACGATGATGTCTAATATGAAGGTTAAGGTGAGCCTAGAGGTTAAATTTTTTTAAAAAATAGTTTCATAGGCGTATCCCTAAAATGATAAATGGGTAAAAATTCATAAAAGTGAGTTTTAAGTAATTTTTTTGCTACAGGAAGCCTAAAATAAAGTTTGAGTTAAGCATAGAGGGTACACGTTATTTTTGAAATAGTTTCATTGGCGTATCCCTAAAAAATGGTGGGGGATAAAATTCATAAAATTGATTATTATGTAAATTTTTGCTTTGGGGATGCCTAACATAAAGTTTGAGGTAAGCAAAGAGGTTACATTTTAATTTTTCAACAATTTTATAAGCGTATCCCTAAAAAATGGATGAGGTATAGTTCATAGAAGTGTTTGTCTATTGAAAATCTTGCTACGAGGATGTCTAATATGAAGTTTTAAATAGGCCTAGAGTATAAATTTACTAATTTTAGTGTTGTTATTGTCGTATCCATAAAAAATGGCTTGGGGTAAAATTCATAAAAGTGATTTTTATTCAAAATCTTGCTACGGGAATGTCTAATATGAAGTTTTGGAAAAGCCTAGAGGTTAAAAATTAATTTTTAACAGTTTCATATGCGTATCTTTAAAACAATGTTTCCGGGTAAAATTTATAACAGTGACTTTTATTCAAAATCTTGGTACAGGGATGTCTGATATGGAGATTAAGAAAAGTCTAGAGGTTAAATTTAATTTTTAAAAAAGTTTCATAGGCGGAAGCATAAAAAAAGATCAAGGGTCAAAGATCATTCGTTAAAGTGATTTTTAAGTAAGTTTTTGCTACGATGATGTCTAATATAAAGGTTAAGGTAAGCCTAGGGGTTAAATTTTATATTTTAAACAGTTTCATAGGCGTATCCCTCAAAACTGGTCATGAGTAATATTGATAAAAATGGTTTATTTTTAAGTACATTTTTGCTACAGGGATGCCTAAAAAAAAGTTTGAGGTAAGCCTAGACGTTACATTTTAATTTCTTAAAACATTTTCATAGGCGTATCCCGAAAAAATGGCTGGGGGTAAAATTCATAAAGTGATTTTTGTTTTCAAAATCTTGTATGAGGAGATCAAATGTTATTTTTCAAACAGATTCATAGGCGTATCCCTCAAAAATGGTCATAGGTAAAATTTATAAACGTGATTTTCAAGTAATTTTTTTTGCTACGGGGATACTTAAAGTTTGAGGTAAGCCTACAGGTTAAATTTTATTTTTAAAACAGTTTTATAGGCGTATCCATCAAAGATTGTCGGGGTAAAATTCATAAAAGTGATTTTTAAGTACTTTTTTGGGACAGGGATACATAAATAAAGATTGAGTTAAGCTTTGATGTTACATTTTATTTTTTTAACAGTTTCATAGTCGATTACCTCAAAAATGGTCAGGGGATAAAATTCACAAAAGTGATTTTTAAGTAAACATTTGCTTCGAGGATGCACAAAATAAAGGTTTAGGTAAGCCTAGAGGTAAAATTGTATTTTTTAAAAACAGTTTCATAAACGTATTCCTTAAAAATGGCTGATGTAAAATTTATAAATTTTTTTTTTTCTGTTCAAAATCTTGCTATGAGAATGTCTAATATGAAGTTTGGGGAAAGCCAATCCTGTCAATTTACTATTTTTAATGATTTCATAGTCGTATCCATAAAAATGTGGTTTGGGGTAAAATTCATAAAATTGATATTTTATTCAAAATCTTGCTACGAGGATATCTAATTTGAAGTTTTTGGTGCGTTTAGAGTGTAAATTTACTATTTTTAGTGATTTCATAGTCATATCCATAAAAAATGGCTGGTGGTAAAACTCATAAAAATGATTTTTTATTCAAAATCTTTATGCGAAGATGTCTAATATGAATGTTTGTGTAGGTCTAGCGTGTAAATTTACTATTTTTAGTGATTTCATAGGCGTAGCCATAAAAATGGCTGGGGGTATAAAGATGTGTGAGCAGTTGTGTGTGGGTGTTTGACATTTTTTTTTCAACTATTATGACTACGGGTGTAGGTTTTTAGGGTTCGATTTCAACTTTTTGATTATAAACCTAAATATTTGTGTTTTGGGGCTAATTTTTTGCGATTTGGCCTAACTTTTTGGACCTAGAATATAACTTTCTGCTTGTTGTGCTAAATATGACTATTTGAGTAGATTTTTAGGTTTTTGAGGTCGACTTTTTGAATATGAGCCTACATTTTTGTGTTCTGGGGGTAAAATTTGTGCGATTTGACCGAACTTTTTGGATCTTGAACATAACTTTCTGTTTGTTGTGCCTAACTATTATGACTATAACCGTGTTCTGACTTTGATCTTCGTTATGACACGACACCGCACATTCAAGAATCAACAAACTTTGTGGGTTACAAGTCAGTCCTCATTTATTATATTACACACATATATATAGATAGATGCTATCAGGCTGTCCTTCCTAGCGTCTCTGTTCTGTAGATACTTGTTCGATATAATAAGTCTTGGCCGCTGAGGTATTTCGACTGCCGTCGGTATTGTACCTCAGCTATTTGTATAGTGGATATTTTAGCTTTCTCTCTATCTATATTGTTTCTCTTTCGTCTGTGTCTTCTGTTCTAACGTTCTCCGATGGCTATTTCTGTGCCTATCTTTAGGACTCCGTCTCTCGTTCTAGTTTCTTGTCTTCTAGTTCTGGTGCCTGACTTCTAATTCTGATCTGTAATTCTAATTGTGCTCTCCTGTTTTACTCTAGTTGAAGTTCTTCAGTGACTATCTCAATTCCTATCGGTCGCTAGTGCGTGGCTATGTTCCTAAGTTTTCTGTAAGTCTAAGTTCTCTCTAAGTGTCCTCTCTATGTTCCATCCTAAGTGTGGAAGTCCCCTAGTTTTTATAATCCTGTCTTTTGACCGACAGTTTACATTTTCTCCTGCAAACTATGGCATTGACACTGTTCCACTCCTCTCTGCACTCAAGTGACTCTCTCTAGTCATCTGACACCGCGTGGCGAGCACTTTATTTGTTTACGAGTTCTAGGTTCCCCATCAACAGCTAGGGTCATTCCACCGCCATCTGGCAATTTTAGTTTATGAATTCTATCTTCCTACTGACAGCTAATATAAGTTTCCCACTAGTGGTCAATCAGTGCGGTTTCCCATTGTCTCTAGCCATCTCTATGTTAATTTTGTCTAATCCTGTTTTGGAAAGTGAAAGAAAAGTGACAGAAAGTGAATCACAGGTAGGGCGTTAACTTGAGTATACTGTTCAGGGCAAGTTGGTGTACTCTGAATTGAAATCGCCCGTACGCTCAATGGTGTACTCGGTAATGAATTAGCTGATAAGCTCACTGGTGTACTCGGTAAAGGAACAACGGATAAGCTTGCTGGTGTACTCGGTAATTAAATAGATGATAAGCTCGCTGGTGTACTCGGTAATGAAATAGCTGATAAGCTCACTGGTGTACTCGGTAAAGAAACAACGGATAAGCTCGCTGGTGTACTCGATAATGAAATAGATGATACGCTCGCAGGTGTACTCGGTAATGCAATAGCCGATAAACTCACTGGTGTACTCAGTAATGAAATGGCTGATAATCTTGCTGGTGTACTAGATAATGAAATAGACGATAAGCTCGCTGTTGTACTCGGTAATGAAACAGCTGATAAGCTCACTGGTGTACTCTGTAATGAAACAACTGATAAGCTCACTGGTGTACTCGGTAGTGAAATAGCTGATAAGCTTGCTGGTGTTCTCGGTAATGAAAAAGCCGATAATTGGCTGGTGTACTCGGTAATGAAATAGCCGATAAGCTCATTGGTGTACTCGGTAATGAAATAGCTGATAAACTTGTTGGTGTACTCGGTAATCAAATAGTTGATAAGCTCACTGGTGTACTCGGTAATGAAATAGCGTATAAGCTTGCTGGTTTACTCGGTAATGAAATAGCCGATAAGCTCGCTGATGTACTCGGTAATGAAATAGCTGATACGCTTGCTTCTGTACTCGGTAATGAAATAGATGATAAGCTCACTGGTGTACTCGGTAATGAAATAGCTGATAAGCTCACTGGTGTACACGGTAATGAAATAACTGATAAGCTCACTGGTGTACTCGTTAATGAAATAACTGATAAGCTCGCTGGTGTACACGGTAATGAAATAACTGATAAGCTCGCTGGTGTACTCGGTAATGAAATAGCTGATATTCTCACTTGTGTATTCGGTAATGAAATAGCTGATAAGCTTACTGGTGTACTAGGTAATGAAACAACTGATAAGCTCACTGGTGTACTAGGTAATGAAATAGCTGATAAGCTCACTGTAAATCTAAAATAATAAATCATGCCATTTTAGAAAGTGATGGTAGAAAAGAATAGAGCTACTGTAACCTACCACGCATGTAGCAAGAGGCGAACTAGGCGGTTTGGGACAAGGTCTTCGTCGAAGTGACGGTGAGATGTAGCCATTATCAGTTCTTTCGCCAGTCTGTAGTGGGCGTTCTTCATACCGGTGACCATGATGTGAAGAGAGTTTTACCATTATGGTGTTGTGCAATGAAAATGATCTGTCGGCTAAACCAAACTAACAGGTTAACCCAATCAAGTGGAAGATTTTGTATTTGAAACATCAGAATCATACATTTTCGAATATCATTTAATGTAGCAAGTAATCTTGCTCACTGCGATCCAGCTAGGTCTTGCTGTATGTGCTAATATTTTACCCTATAAGCTGATAATCTTATTGTGGCAGCGTTGAATACTGTGCCATTATTTTACTTTATTTAAAAAATGGCTATATTAATATCAAATAATGTATATGTATAGTTTAAATCCCAGTTTCTTTCTCTTTGCTATACTATATCAAGCTTTCATGTGAAGACACAATAACCTACTAAAGGTCATCTTGGCGAGGAAAGTAAAAAGTAGACGAGACAGAAGCAGACGAGGACTAAAATAGACTAGTAACATTTACAGGTGGACAGGTGAATCGACGACAACATGCACCATTAATACAAGAGACAGAGTTAAATGATGCTCCATGGATGGCAACCTTCGATGTGAAGACGGCACCTGAGGAATGTAAATCTACGTTGACAATAGTGTATACAAAGTTCAGGCTTTCTCTGTTTACAGTAACTGTGATTGTTGTAGCCGATCCACATTACATTTCAATATTGTTTTTGGTAAACAAAGTTCATCCATCTATTGTTGTCATTATATTGCCTATCGCTCTCATGACGATAAGATGTTATTTATTTCTTTTCAACAGAGCGATGACAATTTATTCCCAATGACTGGTTACAATGTCACAATAATTACATACAGTCTGCATCTGAAAGCGATTAAACGAACAAGTGGCCTAAGATAAATGTTATTTAAGAACATAACGAGTGATTGTGTCTATCGGGAATAAATCAGAAGGCTTAATTCCTGAAAAATGCGCATTTTGAGAAATGTATACTTTTGACAAAGTAACTACTTAATCTCGATGTATATTGATATATCTAATTTGTCTTTGTATAGTGTTGCTTGTATGTGTTTGTATATATGTGTGTGAAAACATGCATATACACATAATACAGTAATTCAACACAAGTAAAACAGGAGAAAGTGATTATAATCATCATCATCATCATAAAGTACCATGCCTGTTGGCGTAGGTGAACATGTCTCTCCTCAACTTTCTATCTCAACAGTTATAATTCCTGTTTTTGGTCTTCTGCTAAGCCATTCTCTTAAGCTATCTGGTATCTTTTCTCTTTGCTTCCCTCTATCTCTTCTTTCCTCAACTTTCCCTGTTATCACAATATATTTCAACTGCTCCCTTCTCATTACATGGTCAAGAAATGATTGTTTCTTCGCAATTTTAAAAATTAGCTCTCCCTTTGCTTTCGCCATTTTCATAAACTTTTCATTACCCTTCTAATCTGTCCATCGTATTTTCAACATTCTTCTGTAAAACCACATTTCTATAGCCTCCAGTGACTTTCTTGTCAGTTGTTCTATTGTCTATGACTCACATCTATATGTTAAGACTGGCTCTATATAACAATTAAGAACTCTTTTCCTTGTCTCTATTGTCAAAAATGGATTGCGCAGTATCTTGCTCATTATTTTTAAAGTCAGCTTTTGCTTGTGCCATTCAGCATCTCACCTCTGCTGTTATAATAGCAAGCTTGTTTTATTCATCCTACAATCATCCACATTTATGGTACACGAACTTCTATATAATTTCGGTTGTACTTTCAATAACAGAAGAAACATTAATTTTATAATGTTAAAAAAAACGTAGCTGCAATATTTATATATTTTTTTTATTTGGCAATAAAGAGAGGACATTGACCATATCGTCAAAAAAAGAATGCACAAAAGATAAGAAATAATAGAGCTAAACCACATCAAATATGGTGGCCAGAAACACAACCATTAAATTGAAATAGTCTATTTATTCGAACAATTCACAGATGCCGAGTACATTATCATAGGGAAAAAACGCTGCTCTGTGGATACTCCAATCTTTATTCAGTACTGTGTCAAATTTGATCAATGATACAATATGATACGATTATCTACTATAAATATAACACAGATCAGTTCCTACAGAATCATCACAATGCAGAACACTGCGGGCAAGCTGCTGGAGAAAATAGTTGCCCGTGTCCTCACCTGTCACTTTGAACAGAAACGTGTATTTCCACCCACACTTGGAGGTTATAGATATAACAAAGAGACATGGCTCAATGCGGCAGTATTTGTCTATGACGTCTTCGAAGGCTTCCACAGACGAGAGGAGACATATGCTGCTGCTATAGATCTGGAGGATGCATACAACAGGGTACCATTTGAATATCTCATGCATATGCTCCTAAAACTGGCGGTGTACCCTTTCCTCATTAGATGGATCGCCGCGGCACTGTTTCAGAGGAAGGTGATACTCAGATGTGGAAGTTGGTCTTCCGAGCCAACATCCATTTGCCCAGGGCTGCCACAAGGCTCACTATTGTCACAGTTCTATTTAACGTGTACACAATAACGATCACGGAACAACAGCTAGATGGGAGGGGAAGAACTATGACTTTTGCTGATGATATTCTGGTATATCGACATGGAAGAGACAGACGGGGAATCGCTTCCACAATGCAAGAGGAACTCGATCGCATTTCTTCCTGGTGTGGGGTATCAGGTGCCATGGTTAATCCTAATAAAGCATCAGATTCATGGTTCTCCCTTAACAATCATATCGTTCATACGACCACATCGGTAGTACGAATGGGAGCTGATGAGGTGACCAGGGACAAGTTGATGACATACCTTGGAGTTAAGTTTGATCGCAGCCTGTGTTTTCGGGACCACGTCGACCATGTGATAACAAAATCCCGCAAAGGATTAACCGCCTTGAAGGTCATGGCAGCTGCCAACATCGAGCAGAGGCTACTTACTCTTCTGTTCCAGGGATTAGTCCTCGCACCTATCGAATATGCCCTGGCAATTCTTACTGTCAGTACGACTCTGATAGGCTGGAGAAAATACAAAATGAAGCCATGCGCATTATCCTGGGATGTACGAGTGACACTCCCTGTATAGCAATGAGGTATCTTCTTCGACTTTCCAACCATGGATGACAGAATCAATATCTGGAGAGCACGAGCATACCTGAAAATTAGTACAGATACAGAGCATCCATTGCACCACGTGCTCAACACAGAGAAAGGTGACAGGCAAAAAAGAGGTAAATCATGGGTGGGCCGAGCAGAAGATGTCATCAAACAGGTCTGTGGGCTTACCAATATCAGCGTTGGTGAGGAGTGGATACCGGTGCCTACGTCATTCAAGGTGACTTTCTCGTGTATTGTCACACTCGACAGGAAAAGTAGGGAACAGAACCCGGTCGTGGTTAATGCTGAGGTCAACGGTCTCATCTGCGATAACACCGATGAGAAAGATGCAGTCATCTATACAGACAGATCTGTAAGACGACACCAAAGAAGTGCATTGGCATTTACAGCACGCTCGGCAGGCAGAATAGTCTACGAAGACAGTGGTGCATACGTCGTGACCACGAGTAGCATGACAATGAAGGCGATGGCAGTGACCACGAGTAGCATGACAATGGAGGCGATGGCAGTGACCAAGGCATTCAAATGGTTAGAGTCACAAGACTACACCCACGCATGTATACTGAGTGATTCGATGAGCATGATAAAAAAAGTGGAGGCGGGCTCTGTACGCATGCACTGGGTAGAGTTATTGAAGAAATCCAAAACACATAAGGTCACCTTTGTCTATGTCCCTGGACATGCGGGAGTACGGCGAAATGAAAGAGCGGACAGGTTGGCTAGCTGCGCTGTCGTTGAGGACGGGCAACCAATGGATCGGGCGGACATCATCAATGCCCTCCGAGATGTGGGAAGAGCACAGGACTTCGACAAACACAGATCCACGTCACTTCTTCGGATGATGGAAATGGGAGTTAAGTTGGGCACAGCCAGAAATGAGACAGTGGCCGTGTAAGAAGACTTATCAACCAACATAGAACTGGAGTCGTCAGTCGCTGGACACTGAGGGAATTGCTGAGGAGGGGATCTGAACACCTATGGACATGTTCGGAGTGCAATGATGATGACCCGCAAATAACTCAATACCTCAATAATAACTCAATAAATATAACACAAAGTTCAGGACATATCTAAGGTTCCGAGACATCTGGGTTTAGTGACTCTTAAAATCACATAGAAATAAATGAGTGACAAGCAAACTTAAAACTGGTGCATGTTTGTTACATGAGGCATGTCTGTCATCTTGAA
The DNA here is from genome assembly GCA_032433765.1 of Megaustenia siamemsis. Classification (NCBI taxonomy): domain Eukaryota; kingdom Metazoa; phylum Mollusca; class Gastropoda; order Stylommatophora; family Ariophantidae; genus Megaustenia; species Megaustenia siamemsis. The sequence goes on along the minus strand of JAVIAB010000047.1, from coordinate 52,601,524 downwards.
AGCTTCAAAGTTCCACAATCCCCTCCCATAAAAGTTAGGCTAAATCTGTTAGGTGTAAAGTTGCTGGCCATTACAATCTTAGTTATTGCTTTCTCGCTTGATGTTTTACGTTTTCGCTGGCCTTCATGAGGTCTGTAAATCGGTAAATATCTCTACACTTTATATTGATACAACACAGGTTTTCAGATTCTCTTTGATGTCTATTAACAATAACGATATCAAAGTATTTGAATAGGAACACGGTAGAACAGTTTATGTGAATAGGTTGATTTCTTTTTCGAGTCCACAAGATTTATATTCTTCGAGTTGAGTAATTCAAACAGTGGTAAATGATTTGCGACGACTTGGGTGTAAGACAAGATAACAAAGAGTGACACAACGACAGATAGCATTATATGACTAGAGAATGTTTGACTTTAAATTACTATTGCTACTATAGAGTTATAGTGCGTTTTCATTATGTCTATTTTGTTCATAATCACAATCTACACCATTTGAAATAATCCAAAATGAATTGGAATTTTCAGCATTAAAAACTCATTTTAGTCTTCACATATAACCAAGAACTTTAACAACAGGCTTCATAAGTGACATAAAGTTTAGAATTAATCAAGAAAAGCAGAGAGTGTGAACTGGATAAAAATGTGAAGACAGATTTATGACAAATAAATAAAAAAGGCATTTACAGCACACTTGTCAGGCTGAATAGTCAAAGAAGACAGTGGTGCATACGTTACGACCACGAGTAGCATGACGATGGAGGTTATTGGTTATTGGTTATGGAAGGCCTCGGTATCACTGCAAACGAATTAAAATCCATAATTGCTCAACCGCCCGCGCCAGTGGAATCATCCGAATTACTATCTCATCTCCCAAACAAAGAAAGTTAATTGTAGTCCCCATCGTAGCAGTCTCAGCACACGCCAAAAGACATAAGGCGAAACCGCGCAGAAAGTGAACACAGCCAACTGTTCCCTGTCATACGATATCATCATTCATCGTAAACAAGCGGAATATCGAAACAGGATCAAAACGGATGAGACACAGCTCACGGTATGCACAGAGCACTTAACTCAGTAGCTCCTGCAACAAGTTGGACTTGGAATATGAGGAAACTGCAATAAGGAACACTTTTCAGACATAAGCATTCAATGGTTCCTGCCGCCTATCCACCATATACCACGGGAGTTCACGTCCTCCCGAAAATGATGATCGTCGTAGCACTTGATGATGTTGGGCAATCGTTGATGACTCCAATTCCAAACATATAGACACACAGTGGTGGTAAGTTATCATTTCCAATCCAACAGAAGCCACCTGACCTGTAGTTAGTAAAACCACAGAGAGAATATGATTTTGTGACCTTCACTGATTCACTCTTAGATGTGAATATGTAGTTTACACAAGAGGATAAGTTTTCAACTACAGTGATCCCATTTAAGGCAATTCTGGGATAGCAAGGCAAGTCTCCTTTATAGCAGCAGAACTTGATGATGTTCTCTGCTCCCTTCTTGTAGCTGCTGCCACACGATTCTGATGTCTCATTAACTTGGACATCATTCAAGAACAATGTCAGATTAACATTCCATAGATCTGGCTCTGCTCATGAAGTGCTTGGTGCAACAGTTGTATCAATCATACAGGAGGCTCCTGGTCTGTGGTCATTAATATCACAGACGTCATATGATGTTGTTATATTCAGTATTTCTTTCTGGGGTGTAAATATGTGACACACATGGAGAGTGGTTTGTGGTCACAGTAATCCCATTAAAGGTAATTATAGGGTAGCATGGCATAGCAGGGAGCCGCGATAGCTTAGTAGTTAGTGAACTGGACTACAAAGGACAAGGGGTAGGGTTCGATCCCAACCGACGGCTTCCGGGTTCACCCAGCCTTAAATGGGTACCGGATTTTTTTCTGGGAAAGTAAAGCAGCACGGCGTAATACCGACCACATTACCCCAAAAATCATGTGCTGAAGGTCTGTAAAATATAAAGTCACTAACACCATATTTCCCTATACGCCACTTGGCGTGACAGGGGTACTTTACTTTTTTACTATGGCATAGCTGTTTCAGAACAGCACAATCCAATGATATTTTCTGTGTTCGCTATAAAGCTACTGCTGCTACACAATCCTGACCAATTATAGGTGTGGACATTATTCACTTGCAATGACAAAACTGCTTTGTTTACATCATAAACCCCTGGAAGCGAATCATTTATGGGAATAATAGTACAATTTATTCTTCCATCGGGGATATCTTCCTTGAGTCCCCCAAAAAAAGGTCTTTGGTTAAAAAGCACATATGCTTTTGAGTTAAACACAAAATGAGCCCACTTCATAGATTCAAAATGATCCTTGCCAATGCCATCCGTTTGCACAAGTTAGGTCCTTAGCTACCAAGGTCACAAACGAAGCCATCAAAATAAAGACTTTATCTACAGCGAAGGTTAAAGAACTGTGAACAAACATTTATGTTCAAACCCTTGAATACATTTCCAAAAATCTGCCAACTCGCTACAATAACAGATATTGTGGTGTTCAAAGTAAACATTGCTTAGTCCTTGGCTCGAATATAAATAAGCTGCCATTTTGGTGCGTCCCATGACGTCATTCCGTTAGAGTTAAAAAATAACGTTACCTTGTGCATGACATTCATTTGATGGAGGTGATGGCAGTGACCAAGGCATTCAACTGGTTAGAGTCACAAGACTACACCCACGCATGTATACTGAGTGATTCAATGTGTATGATAAAAAAAAGTGGAGGCGGGCTCTGTACGCATGCAATGGGTAGAGTCGTTGCAGAAGTCAAACATACTTAAGGTCACCTTTGTCTATGTCCCTGGACATGCGGGAGTACGGGGAAATGAAAGAGCGGAAAGGTTGGCTAGCTGCGCTGTCTTTGAGGACGGGCAAACAATGGATTGGGCGGATATCATCAATGTCCTCCGAGATGTGGGAAGAGCTTAGTTCTTCGACGACCACAAATCGATGTCACTCCTTCGGATGAAAGAGATGGGAGTTAAGATGGACACAGCCAGAAATGAGAAATTTAGTGAGCGTGTAAGAAGACTTATCAACAAAAAAACAGAACTGGAGTCGTCAGTAGCTGGACACTGAGGAGGGGACCTGAGCACATATGGACATGTTCGGAATGCAATGATGATGACCCGCAAATAACTCAATAACAAATAAAGATAACAAACAAATATGTACGTCAATATGAAAGTAAATAAAAATAATCAAATTTTAAAAAAAAACGTTACCTTGTGCATGCCATTAATAGCGACAGAAATAAATAAACGAATATTCAAGACCAGAAACACGTTTATGAGCATGAAATACATCACCACATCCAAACAAAATCCTGGATAAAAGTAAAAATAATAAAGTATTCATATCTACATCACATTCATTTATGATCCAGTAACAATGCTACGAAATATGAAATCAGAAAAGAGGTGAAGCCCTGGAAATAGTGTTTGATAGAAGAATGAATCAAATTCGTTGGTTAGAGAAGATACAAAAGAATAAAATATTGAAATAAATTAAAAATAATAAATAACTATATAACATTATTTGATTAATTAAAAACATAATTCATTTGACCTTACAATGGAACAAAGTAACGTACTAAATATAACATGAAAAGGAAAATATCCATGGCAGAGAAAATTGAAAACTAAGATTGTTAAACAACAATGTTCCCTCTCTTGTTGAACAACATTGGGAGATGGACAGGAAAAGATGAAGATGTGAACGGCACAAAACAAAGATGATAAGACACGTTATCAGCTGCGCCAGCCTGTATGGTACTTGACGCTAATGACGTATTCTTAATCCATCAGTGGTTGTAATCTAACATGAACTAAATTCTCTCTTGTTGCTCTTCTATTCCACTCAACATGAGATGTCCCATTCTGCTTTCCCTCCACACATCACAGAGTCGTGATTGTCGTCTTCCTTGTTACAATTTATTACCTGTTAATTCCAAAGTCTGTTTTCCAATACAACGATGTATCTTAGGTGGAAGCGACTTGATAGTCTTGATCGACAGCTCATTCAAAAAAAGAACAACTCTGACCTCAAACCACCTGCTACCTTGTAGGTTAGTCCCTGGTTAGGGTCAAACACCAGTGAGGTAAGTAAACCACAGGAAGGTCCGCGGTAAATAAAGTGAAACCACAATCGTATTTTCCTTGAAAAATCATAGTTCTAATTTAGTGAATGGAGTTAATGAACTTGTCTTGGTGGTAGCCGACCGTTTTCCAGGTATTGCATTCAAGAAACAATATAAAAACCATATTATAATAGGATATTGTAACATAGAACATTTTTGAAAGAGGGAAACTTTGAAGGTACAATATCCTTTTAAAGGTCATCTGGGCGAGGAAAGTACAAGGTAGACGAGACAGAAGCAGACGAGGACTAAAATAGACTAGTAACATTTACAGGTGGACAGGTGAATCTACGACAACATGCACCATCAATACAAGAGACTGAGTTAAATGATGCTCCATGGAAGGCAACCTTCGATGTGAAGACTTCACCTGAGGAATGCAAATCTACGTTGACAATAGTGTATACAAAGTTCAGGCTTTCTCTGTTTACAGTAACTGTGATTGTTGTAGCCGACCCACATTACATTTCTATATTGTTTTTGGTAAACAAAGTTCATCCATCTATTGTTGTCATTATATTGCCTAGCGCTCTCATGATGATTACATGTTATTTTCTTTCTTTTCCCCAGAGTGATGACAATTTATTCCCAATGATTGGTTACAGTGTCTCAATAATTACACACAATATGCATCTCATGGCAATGAAACGAACAATTGATTTACGATAAATGTTTAACAACATAAGTAATTGTGCCCACGGGGCATAAATCAGCAAGCATAGTTCCTGACAAAATGCACATTTTGACAAATGACTTAATGTCCTTACAATGTAACTACATATTCTCGATCTATAACGATACGTCTAATTTGTGTTTGTCAACAAGCCCAACTATTGACGTCTATGTAATGGTGCTTGAATGTTTATGTGTGTGTATGTATGTGTGTGCATGAATGCGTATACATATACGACAGTGATTCAACATAAGTAAAACAGAAGAAAATGATTATAATAGCAAACGTTTTTTTTAATCCTTTTTGTGACCATCCACAGTTAGGGTATACAAACTTCTAGTTTATTCCGATGGTACTTTCAATAATTGAATACAAGCTAATTTTATAGTTTAAAAAAGCAACTAAAAAAAAAAAACAACGTTGTTGCAATATTGCTTTTTTGATTTGGCGAAAAACATAGCACATTGACCATATCGCCAAAAGAGAAGTGCACAAAAGAAAAGAAATATTAGCGCTAAGCCATATCAAACATGGTGGCCACAAACACGACCATTGAAATTGTCTCTTTCTTCGGACAAGTCACAGATGCCGAGTATATTATCATAGGGGAATTCAACGCTGTTCTGTGGACATTGCAATCGTTATTTGGTGTTGTGTCAAATATTATTAATGTGCGAACTTTCATAGCTATGGGACTCAGTGACGGCGTGACAGTTTCCTTACTGGCTTTGTCCTCTTTTGATTTGTTGTTCGTGATGGCTTCATTATCGCTAGGAGTTTCAGCGATATTTGATATTATTGAACGCACTTCAAAGATACGCTTCATTGTAGAGCCGTTCGGTATTGCCATGTTATTTGCCAACTTTATGTTTCTAATTAACATCGCTAATGTCCTGACCACTACCTTTTTAGCAGTCGCCCGCTGCATGTGTGTGACCAAACCTCTGCAGTTTAAGAACACATTCACTAGAAAGAGAACTGTTACCTTCATTATTGCATTCCTGATGTTTTCTGTGTTCAGTTATGCTCCAGTTCTCGCTAACATGGGAATGGTTAGACAGACTAATAAAAGGTTTAACGTCACAAGATTAGCCTTGTGGGTGTCTCCCAACAGAGAATATATCAAAGACATTGTGTGGCTGCTGATAGATATGATGTTACCGTTCAGCACACAGCTCATTGTTCTAGTCTGTGTCGTAATTATGGCCAGCAGTCTTCGTGCTGCTTCCAAGTTTAGAGCTTCGTCTGTGAGTAACACACATAACGATAATGTCGTAAAGAGCAGATATATAGCCACTAAGACAAAAGTGGACAGTTGTCTCACATCACGACCAACAATCCCGACAAATTGACAGGGAAAGATCTTCGTGTGGTCCAGCAGGTTGTTCTTATATCCGTTGTATACATTGTATGTAACACTCCCAAGATCCTGATCAGCATTGTCGGAGCAGTGGATGCAGAGTTTACTATGGGTACTCGTTACCATAATTTATACCTCAGCGTTAACAGTCTGAGGAAACACTTTGAGATCTTCAACTTGTCAATTAATACGATTATCTACTATAAATATAACACAAAGTTCAATACACATCTAAGGTTCCGGGACATCTGGGTTCAGCGACTCTAAAATCACTTAGAAATAAATGAGACAAGCAAGCATAAAACTGATTCATATTTGTTACATGAGGTATGTCTGTAATCTTGAAAGCTACAAAGTTCCACAATCCCCTCCCATAAAAGTTAGGCTAAATTTGTTAGGTGTAAAGTTGCTGGTCATTACAATCTTAGTTATTGCTTTCTCGCTTGATGTTTTACGTTTTCGCTGGCCTTCATGGGGTCTGTATATCGGTAAATATCTCTACAACTTATATTGATACAACACAGGTTTTCAGATATTTTTTTATGTCTGTAACAATCACGATATCTAAGTATCTGATAGGAACACATCTGAACAGTTAATGTGATTAGTTTGATATTCTTCGAGTTGAGTAATGCAAACAGTGGTAAATGGTTAGGGACGATTTGGGAGTAAAACAAAGACGTCAAAGTGTGCCACAACGACAGCTAACATTGTATGACTAGTAAATGTGTTAATTTAAATTACTATTGTAGACTGTAGAATTATAGTGCATTTTCATTATGCCTATTGTGTTCATAATCAGGATCTACACCAGTTGAAAAAATATAAAATGAATTATAATTAATTTTCAGTATAAAAAAATTCACTTTTAGTCTTCAAATATAGCCAAGGACTTTAGCAACAGGCTATATTAAGTGACATAAAGTTTAGAATTAATCAAGAGAAGTAGAACATGTTGAATTGGATGAAAATGTGAAGGCGATAGAATTATGACAAATAAAGATAACAAACAAACATGTACGTCAATATCAAAATAAATTAAAATATAAGTGTTCAAGAAGAACGTTATCTTGTGCATGTCATAAATAGCGACATAAATAAATATAAAAGAAAATTGAAGACCAGAAACACGTTTATGAACATGAAATACATAACCACATCCAAACAGACAAAATCCTGGATAAAAGTGAGAATAATAAAGTATTCATATCTACATCACATTCCTTTATGGTGCAGTAACAATGCCACGAAACGTGTAATCAGAAAAGAATGGTGAAGCCATGGAAATATTGGTTGATAGAGAAGATAAAATAGAATAAAGTATTGAAATAGCCGGAAATGAATAAAGAACAATAGAACATTATTTGATTAATTAAAAGCAGCATTTTTTTTATCTCAGAAAAAGACAAAGTAACGTACAAAACGTGATTTGGAAGGGAAACTATCCAATGTAGAGGAAAACTAAAACTAAAAGATTGTTTGATGGGCAGGAAAAGATGAAGATGTGAATGGCACAAAACAACAATGATAAGACACGTTATCAGCTGCACTAGCTTGTATGGTACTTGCCGATAATGACGTATTCTTAATTCATCAGTGGTTGTAATCTAACATGAACTACTTTCTCTCTTGTTGCTCTTCTATTCCACTCAACATGAGATGTCACAATCTGCTTTCTCTCCACACATCACAGAGTCGTGATTGTCGTTTTCCTTGTTACAATTTATTACCTGTTAATTCCAAAGTCTGTTTTCCAATACAACGATGTATCTTAGGTGGAAGCGACTTGATAGTCTGGGTCCACAGCTCATTCAAAAAAAGGACAACTTTGATCTCAAACCACCTGCTACCTGGTTAGGGTCAAACACATTGGTTGAAAAAGCTTGGTGATGTGATGTATCCCTGTCTTACTCCTCTTTTTTATATCAATGGGTGTAAGTTCTCTTTGTTATATTTTATTATTGTTGTTTGCTCTCTGCATAAATTACATATTAGTCATATGTCTGTGTCATCTCGATGTATATCTTTTAGGCAGTCTATAATTTGTTTATATTGTATTCAAATCAAAAGCTTTAATGTAGTCAATGAAGCAGGTACATATATATTTTTTTTTTACTTCTGTGTACTTTTTAATCAATGTCCTCATGCAGAATGTGGATTCGTTTGTTCCACTGTTTTTCCTAATCCAAACTGCTCTTCTTCTAATTTAATATTGATTTTAATATGAATCCTTCCTTGTGGAACTTTTAGCAAGATTTGTGTTACCTGACTCATTAGACTTATCATTCTAAAGTCACCGAATTCAACTGCACCATTCTTTTTTGGCAATGCAATGAAACTTGCTGTTTTTAGTTCATTTGGTATGTATGTTATTGCATATGTCTTTCCATATGTCTGTGATGAATACAATGCCAAAATATTATAGTGCCTATATCATCTCTGTCTGTATGTTGTCACGTCCTGTAGCTTTTCCCTTTTATATTGTTTGCATAGCTTTTTATAATATACAGTCTAATATATAGAGAGCTAATTTCCAATGGTAGGAAGAGACAATCATCATTTTGTGGCCATGTAATGAGAAGAGAACAACTTGAATATATTGTAACACTGGAAAAAGGAGGGACGAAGAGATAGAGGGAAGCAACGAGAAAAAATAACAGACAGCTTAAGAGAATGGCTTGGCAGAAGGTCCACAACAGAAATGTTAAATAGCTGCCGAGATCGAAAGTTGTGGAGAGACATGATCACCTACGCCACTAGGCCCGGTTCTTGATGATGATGAGCTTTTTATACTTCGGATTTTAAGATGTTATAGCCTGATGTACATTTTATATTTGTTTTTTTCCCTTTCGCCATACAAAAATTATGTTATATATTCCTGCCATCTATCGATTATACACATGAAGCATATTCAGAAGACGAAAGACGAATATTGCAGACCACCGTGAAAGAGATTGGAGCCTCATAACATAACATTCCAAAGTGAGTCATGGAGAGAAATTCTAACTATTGTTTTAGGAACGAACTAAAAATAACTACATGGAATGTTAGGACCTTATACCAACAAGGAAAATTAGAAAACCTTAGTGTAGAAGCAGAATGATTAAACATATATATTTTAGGCATATAAAAGATACACACAAGGCGATAAATATACATTTATATATTCAGATAACACAACAGAACATCAAAGAGGGGTGGGCATACTAATAAAACGAGTACTACAAAAATATATAAATACCTACTGGACATACAATGATAGGATTATATTATTAAAAATGAAGGCAATCAATGTTCTAAATGAAGGCAAAACCATTTGACATAGCAATAATACAGACTTACGCACCTACTCATGACTAGACAGATGAATAAATAGAAGCATACTATGAAGATCTAAATACAGTTATGAAGCAAGTGAAATCCTCAGACATCTTTATTGTATTGGGTGACATGAACACTAAAGTAGGAAAAGGTAGATATAGGACCATTATAGGAAATCACGGTTTAGGAAAAGAAATAACAGAGGAGAAAGATTAATTCAATTTTGTGAAGAAAGCAGGCTGATAATATGTACCACCTACTTTGAGCAAGAGAAAATAATTATACACATGGAAAAGCCCTGGAGATAGGAAGAGGAATCAAATAGATTACATAAAGATAAAAGACAGATTCTGGAACAGCGTCAAAAAAGCCAAAACCTATCCAGAAGCAGATATTAATTCAGATCACAATCCTGTAATAGGGAGCAGCGATAGCTCAGTGGTTAGTGAACTGGACTACAACGGACAAGGGGTAGGGTTAGATCCCAACCGAGGACTTCCGGGTTCACCCAGTCTTAAATGGGTACCGGATTTTTTCTGGGAAAGTAAAGCAGCACGGGCGTAATACCGACCACATTACCCCAAAAATCATGTGCTGAAGGTCTGTAAAATATAGGGTAACTAACACGATATTTCCTTATACGCCACTTGGCGTGACGGGGGTACTTTACTTATTATTTTTTTTTTTTTACAATCCTGTAATGATTAAAATGAAATTCAAGCTAAAGAGAAACAAACAAAAGACTAATTCAGCAACACCAACGGATATAACAGCTTAAAACATAAATATATAAAATAAAATTATACAGTCCAAGTAAAGAACATATCAGAAGCTGCTAGAAGAAGGGATTGAGCAATACAGAAGAGAGAATCCTGAAGAAAAAGTCACAACCAAATGGCAATGCATAGAAAACAGCATTCAAGAATCCTGTTGCACCTTGCCCAAAAAGGAAAGTAACAAAAAACAAAACTGGATAACTGAAACATCTTAGAAAAAAATGGAAGAAAGAAGAAAAGCGAAGAACACTGCCAGATACAAAGACATTGATAATGAAATACATAAATGTGCAAAAAGGCAAAAGAAGACTGGCTCAACCAAAGATGTTTAAAAGTCGAAACTATGGAAAGTAAACAGAACTTAAGAGAGATGCACACAGACATAAAGAGAATGACTAATACAGAAAAAAAAGATGCAGGAAGCGGATATATTGCAAACAAAGAGGGAAGAATGCTAACAGACAACAAAGATATAATCGGTAGACGGCAAGAATTTATAACATAATTTTTTCACGACGAAAGGGACAAAAAACCACTATAAAATGTACATTAAGCTATAAAATGATGAAGTCAGAAGTAGAAAAACTATAAAAACAATGAAAAAGGGAAAGGCAGCAGGACCTGACAATATACAGATAGAGATGATACAGGCACTAGAAGATTTTGGAATTGAAAAGATCACAGACATATGCAGTGACACATAATGAACTAAAAACATCAACTTTCATTGCATTGCTTTAAAAGAATGGTGCAGTTGAATGCAGTGATTTTAGAACAATAAGCCTAACGAGCTAGGTAACCACAATTTTATTAAAAGTTATGCAAGGAAGGATTCAGAATAACATTAATACTGAATTAGATGAGCAGCAATTTGGATTCAGGAAAAAATAGTGGAACAAAAGAAGCCACATTCAGCTTGAGGACACTGATTGAAAAGTACATAGAAGTAAACAAACCAATATATGTCTGCTTCATAGACTACACCAAAGCTTTTGATAGAATACACCATAACCAACTTATTGACTGCATATAAGATATAAATCTAGACGACACGGACATACCACTTATTTGTAATTTTTACTGGGTGGGAGCAAGCAACAATGATAAAATATAACAAAGAACTCTACACCCATTGATATAAAAAGAGGAGTAAGACAAGGATGCATCCTATCACCTAGCTTGTTTAAGCTATACACTGAGCAAATCTTTAAAAACATCTCAGAGATGCCAGACCTAAACATTAATGGAAATAAAATCAATAACCTAAGATATGCTGATGATACTGTACTACCAGCAGAAATCATAAAGATATACAACAATTACTTAATGCATTAAACAGAACAAGCAAAATATTTGGACCAGATGTGAATATCAAAAGGACTAAAACTATGATCATAAACAAAGAAAAATCTCAAGACCTACAATTAAATATCAAAGTTGAAGGAATACATCTGGAGACAGTTCAGAACTACAACTACCTGGGACATACTATAACCAGTGATGGAAAATGTACAACTGAAATAAATACAAGAATAAGTATGGCTAAAAGTAATTTTAATGCCATAAAAAATATACTAACATCAACATAAATAACACCACGGCTAAAACTAAGAATAGCAAAATGTAATATATTCTCAATATTCCTGTATTGTGCAGAAACATGGACATTAGACAAGAAAACAGAACAGAAAATTGAAGTCTTTGAAATGTGGATTTATAGAAGAATAAGCAGAATTGGATGGAAAGAAAAGAAAAGAAACGATACAGTTTTAAAACAACTAAAAATAAAAAGAGAACTACCAAACACAATTAGAACAAGACAAATGAAATTGTTGGGGCATGTTAAAAGACACAACAGCCTAATAAAAGTAATATTGGAAGGGAAAATAAAAGGTAAAAGATGCAGAGGCAGAACAAGACTAAACGTGGACAAGTAACATCAAAAGATTGACATGTCAACCTTTGACAATCTGCACCATCAAAGCAAGAAACAGAGTGGAATGGCGCTCCATGCTAGCCAACCTTCGATGTGGAGACGGCACTCAATGATAATGATTGTGATGGATTATATCCTTTTGTCTGTTTGCATTTTCCCGTTGTTTGTTTGCAATACATGCACTTAATGTGTTTTTATTTTTACTTTTGCTAGTCATTCTCCGTTTTATTTGTGTATCCCCCTTAAATCTTGTTTATTTTCTATAGTTTCGATTTATATGTCTTTGGCTGACCCAGTCTTTTTTTTATCTCTTTGCGCATTTTGCTTAATTCATTATCTATGTCCTTGTTTGGAAAGTGTTCTTCACTTGTCTTCTTTCTTTCATTATTATCAATATGGTGTCAGTCGTCAATTTGTATTTTTTGTTCATTTCTTTTTGGGTAAGTGTCGCAAGTTTATTGTATTCTTTTCTTTATGCTTTGCTATTGGGTTGTAACTTTTTCAACAAGATTTTCTCTTCGGTACTGCTCAATCCCGCCATAGGTGAACATGTTCTGATATGTGTTCTTTACTTGAGTTATATATGCATCTTTAATATCTTTTTGATTTAAAGCTGTTATATCTAGTGGTATTGTTGATGAATTAGTCTTTTATTCGTTTCTCTTTAGAAGTTTAAGTTTCTCTTAATCATTTTCTTCTTGGATCGAAGACGGCACATAGTGCGGGTCATAGATTAACACAGCTGACTATTTGAGCTAGTTCTTTTAAGTCTTGGTTTTTTTTTCTTATGTCCATGTTAAATGATGTTTGAACGTTCCTTATGATTGTTTTTGTAGTACTTCTTGTTATCATTCCTTAACTTCCCCGCTAATGAAACAATTCACTGAGTAGGGATAGCTCCCTCCACTCCACCCCCAGTCTAGCGCCGTGGCCCTCCCAATTTTATTAGTATAGACAGCAATAATACGTGCACAGAGTTCTTTACCAATGAATCATAGAACTAGTTTATTTGTTTCTGTTCTCCAAAGTGTACACGCTTTGTGATGGATGATAATGTCTGCTGCCGTCTTCGGTTTGGCCTCGTCTGTCCTTGCACTGTGGCCCATCCTGGAAATATTCTATTGATCAATCTTGTAATGTTATTCCGTTACCACAAGGGATGTCCTGATATAGATGTTATGTTTCCCGCTTATAGTCAATCATACCCACTTACGTAATTTCTGGAATGTAATCTCGCTCCCTGTTATGTGGCTACACAATTTGATTAATCAGCCAACCTTGTGGTCGATATTTTGACTAACTTTAGGTTGTCGCAACGGTCTTTGTGTTCCCTTGTAGCGCATCTTTACGCAGAAATATGTTGAAAAGATTGAAAGTGTTTTACGCACTTTCATGAATTCTTCAAATCAATTGCATACGCACTTATTCAGGTACACACATATACACATCATTCAGACCAACTAATGCTTTATTAGGATTATCTAAAGCACCTGATAATCTACAGCAGGAAGGGAAGCGATAGAGTTCGTTTTGTAGTGTGGAGGTGATTTCCCGCCTGTCTCTTCCCTGTCGATATACCACAATATCACCAGCAAGGGTCATAGTTCTTCCCCTCCCATCCAGCTGTTGTTCCGTGATCGTTATTGTGTACACGTTAAATAGAACTGGTGACAATGGTGAGCGTTGTGGCAGCCCTGGACAAATGGATGTTGGCTCGAATGACCAACCTCCACATCTGAGAATCACCTTTTTTTCTGAAACAGTGCTGCAACGATCCATCTGATGAGGAGGGTGTGTACCACCTGTTTGAGAAGCAGGAAGCATTCAAATGGTACTCTGTTGTATGCATCCTCTCTATCGCAGCAGCACAAGTCTCCTTTCGTCTGCGGAAACCTTTGAAGACGTAATAGGCGAAGACTGCCGCATGGAGCCATGTCTCTTTGTTATATCTATATGTCGAAGATTAAGATGGCTGGGGCATGTCCAGTGAATGGAAGAAAAGCGCATCCCCAGGCAAATACTATATAACGAACTAACACACGGAAAAAGACAAATCGGCAAACCTATACTACGATATAGAGATAACTGTAAATCATCTCTGAAAGACTTCTCAATATGTGAATATGACTAGGAATATGTGGCAAGTGATCGCACATCATGGTCGGCATGTATAAGGAACGGTATAACATCATTTGAGACTGTGCTACGGCAAAACGTAGAAGAGAAAAGACTCATGAAAAAGGATGGAAAACCCTGTGGACCTGACTTGTTCATTCTGTGACCGTGTATGTTTGTCAAACATTGGTATAAATTGCTACGAGAGAAGCTGTTCGACAAAAACAAAACCTCAAAAAAAATACACAATAGCCTCTACTAGACCATCTGACAAGACGAAAAGGGTCATACAAATTTTGGCCTTAACCATTCTGCTTCTTATTTCTGTGGTGCATCTTCAATCTGATATTATTGTGCTCAAGTATTTGAAACTTGCACTTGTTTAAAATTAGTCGTGTTTATTTTTACGCTGCACAATGGTGATGATTGTTTCTTCGATATGGCCATTACTTCTGTTTTCTTGCTACTCGGTATGTATGTTGTATGGCAATTGAGACATTCTCAAGATGTATATTGCATTATTGGTGCCCTTTCCTCCCACAAATCCACATTGTTCCTCACTTATTTCTGGTTTTATTTTGTTCCTTGCACGTCTCATGATAATTCTTAGTAATAGTTTTGTCATATGATCATGAGAGCGAAGGCCTTCATAATCAGTAGCGCCTGACATCTTCGGTATAGCTGCAAAGGTATATTTTAGTAGATCTTCGGGTATGTGTCCAGTGTTATATATGTCATTGAGTAGTTTTGTTTAGACTTGACCTCCAAATGCATTTATCTCTTCGATTATTTTATTGTCGACACTTGGAGGTCTGCCTCCTTTCATGTGTTGAATTGCCTCCACTTCACTCTGCATTATTGGTGGTCCTGTATCTTTGATTGAATTGTTTAACTTTGGCCTTTCATCATCAGAGTTGACTAATATATTCTTTCCATCTTTCCATTATCTTCTGTCTCATTATTATATTTTCTTCTTTTGATTTCACACATCCTGAAACTTTGACTTCTTTTCTTCCTGTTAATTCATTTAATTGATTGTGCATAAATTGTTGGAATCGAACCCAACCTCTTTTCCTTTGTAGTCCAGTTCACTAACCACTGAGCTATCGCGGCTCCCTAGGACACATACTAATTTTTGTTAATTGAACACGTTCTAAAACTATAGTTAATCTACAGAATATGCATGACTCATTCTCTGTTCTCGCAGCCTGCATAACACAAGTGGAAAAAAGATGCTTGGCCTACATTTAACTAAGGCAATTCTAATGAATCAGATGACACATTCATCCTTTCTCCTGGGTCGATTCAAAGCTACAGCAGAAAAAAAATATCTGAAGAATAGCATCTTTAATAGCTTTAAAGACCTGGTAGTCGCAGTTTACTATATATAACTGAAATAGGTGTCGACATTTGGTGTTCCGCAATGATAGAACGGGAGCCGCGATAGCTCAGTGGTTAGTGAACTGAACTACAAAGGACAAGGGGTAGGTTTCGAACCCACCGACGGCTTCCGATTTAACCCAGCCTTAAATGGATACTGGATTTTTTTCTGGGAAAGTAAAGCGGCACGGGCGTAATACCGACCACATTACCCCGAATATCATGTGCTGAAGGTCTGTAAAATGTATGGTCACTAACACCATATTCCCTATACGCCACTTGGCGTGACGGGGCTCTCGACTTTTTTTTTTTTTTTTACTTTATCAAAAGTCTTTTTTCCTTCTTCCAGAAGGAAGAATAAGCCTGTGATAATCTTATGAATATTAACGTTTTTCTCTCAATTTGAACGGGTTTCTTAACACACATACACACACACACACACAAAATGGAGTAGGAGAATAACGTCTAAAATTGAGTGTATTTGTATCGGATCAGGTTATAGACTTGGCATAGAAGGTGGTGACAATGAGAGAGCACTGTTAGATAGCAATTCGCTCCTCTAGATGGCGCTCACTGCTCACCAAGTGACAGGTGGTTGGCAGCGTCTCTATGGAAGCCTTCAGTGATGCATTGATTCATACACGACTTCACTATTTACTCGCATCATTTTTGTTTCGGACCTTGTTTCTGGCTTGTGAAGGTTCATAACCGTTTTCATTATTTGACTTATTGTGGGATTTAGTTTTCTTCCATTAAAATATTGGCGGTAGTAGTTTGTGTTCGATTACCGGGTCTGGCTGGATGGCGAGTTTGAGGTTTACCTGTGGCGAAACGGTCGATGAGACTACTTGTATGTAGTAGCAAGTAATTATCTATATGGGAAGCAGTAGGGCCAAGACTAATGACAGCAACATTTAACGCAACAAAAACACAAGAAAAATACACATTATCCAATGCTACGCACCGACCAATTATAAGGATGAATTAGTTAAAGATAAGTTCTATAAACATTTGTAATGTTAGATTATGAAAGATGAGCTAAGGATAATATAATCTTGACGGGAGATCTTAATGCAAAATTAGGATCGGACAACAGAGGCTTCGAAGAGATTATGGGAAAACATGGACTTGGAGATATAAATGAGAATGGAGATATACTCGTGAACTTCTGTGCTCTTAATCAAATGAGCCTAGCAGGAACAATATTCGAACATAAAAGAATACATAAAGCTACATGGGTGTCACCAGATCATAGAACGGAAAATCAAATTGATCTCATATGTATTAATAATAAGTTTAAGTCATTGTTGCAGGATGTAAAAGTATATAGAGCGGCAGATGTAGCTTCTGATCATCATCTTCTGCTAGCCAAACTTAAACTAAAAAGATAAACTACAACGAATAAGGGTAGAAAGTATTTCAATGTAAGGTTTCTTAAAGAACAAGGAATTAAAGATACATTTGCAGTCACAATATTAAACTAATACCAAGTCCGCCAAACAACTAGAAAATACAATAAATATAGAAGATCATTGGAAACAGGTAGAGAATATAAGGAAAGAGACGTGCGAAGAAAAGCTGTGGAAAAGAGAATTCTAGAATAAGTCATGGATGACAGCAAAGACCCTGGATAAAATTTAAAAAGAAATAATAAGAAAACAGACATAAATAAAAGCAAAAAACAAGTAATAAAGCCAAGACACATGACACGTACACAGAGGTGAACAAAGAAGTGAGAAGATGCATTAAAAGGGATAAAAGGACATATATAGATGAGCTAGCTAAAGAGGAAGTGGAAGCAGCAAATGAAGGGAATATTAAACTGTTCAGCAGCACAAAGAAATTAAGTGGAAAATACAAACAAATCAATGCTTTATTTAAGATAAGAAAGGAAATCTGCTTAGTAATATAAGGGAACAAATGGAGAGATGGAAAGAGCACTTTGAAGAACTTTTGAATAGACCAGGCCCAAATAATTCTCCAGATATACTACCAGCAGACGAAGAGTTACACGTTAACTGTGTAAAACCAAGCAAGAAAGAAATAATGAAAGCTATCAAGCTTTTAAAAAATTGTAAAGCAACAGGACCAGACGAAATTCCTTCGGAAGCCATCAAAGCAGATATCACCTCTACCAAGACGTTACATAATCTATTAGATGCAATTTGGGAGAGGAAAGAAATACCTAAGGACTGGAAAGAAGGTTATATGATCAAACTACAAAAAAAATGGAAGTTTACAGGAGTGCACAAATTATAGGGGAATTATTCTACTATCAGTGCCAGGAAAAATATTAAGCAAAATCGTTCTGGAGAGACTAAAAGGGGCCATAGAGAAGCATTTGAGAGATGAACACGCAGGTTTTAGGAAGAACATATCATGTGCTGATCAAATAACTACTCTACGTATAATAGCTGAACAATGTTTAGAACTACAGTCTCCACTTTATATTGGATTCATAGATTACGAAAAGGCATTTGATAGTTTAAAATATTACGAAGAATCATCATGAGACGTGTATGGAACAAAATAAAACCAGAATAAGTGAGGAACAATGTGGATTTGTGGAAGGAAAGGGCACCAATAATGCAATATATATTTTAAGAACATTGATAGAAAGATCTATAGAGGTAAAGAAAGATCTATATATGTGCTTTATAGACTACATGAAAGCATTTGACAAAGTAAAGCATGTGGAAATAATAAATATGCTGGAGAAATTAAACATTGATGGCAAGGATCTGCGAATCATAAAAAAACATGTACTGGCAACAAACAGGAGCTATACGAATTAACAACCTAACAGGACAATTTCAATTGATAAAACAAGGAGTCAGACAAGGCTGTGTTCTGTCGCCGGATTTGTTTTCACTGTACAGCGAACATATTATGAGATCAATAGTAGACCAAAAAGAATTGAAGTCAACGGTCACAACATAAATAATTTACGATATGCGGATGACACAGTCTTAATAGCAGAGACAGAGAACTAACTATAAGAAATGATAGATATAATAGTGAATGAAAGCTACAAGATAGGTCTCAGTCTGAATAGTAAGAAAACAGAAGTAATGGTTATATCGAAGAAACAATCTTCACCATCATGGAGCATAAAAATAAACAAGACAAATCAGAGACAATGTTTGAAATACTTGGGCACAGTGATAACATCAGATGGAAGATGCAACACAGAAATAAAATGCAGAATAGCTCAGGCCAAAATAGCATTTCAGAAAATGAAAAATATCTTATGCAACAAATGTATGTCAATAGAAATGAGAAAGAGGGTTCATCGATGCTATATAGAACCAATTCTGACCTATGGAAGCGAATCATGGACAATAGACAAACAAATGAAAAGACGATTAGAGGCCACAGAGATGGGATTTCTCAGAAGAATGTTGAAAGTTCCCTGGGCAGCTAAAAAGACCAATGAGAAAGTTCTCAAATAGGCCAACACAAAAGGGGAGCTCTTAAAAAATATCAGAAATAAGCAATCAACATTTTTTTGGGCACATCATGAAAAGAGGAAAGTTGGAATACTTGGTTACAACTGGCAAAATAAAAGGAAAGAGAGATCGCGGACGACAAAGAGAGAAAATACTGGATAGCTTGGTGTCATGGAATGGAAAACAGTCAACAAGAGAACTCATACGATGCACTGTGGATAGAAGATTGTGGATGGACATGATCGCCAACGCCAACCGGTACAGCACATGGTGATGATGATTTGATAGTTTAGACAGAGGAATGCTTTAGAAGTTGCTGAGTCATTACGGAATCCCCATAAAGTTTATTAACCTGATAAGAACAATGTATGAAATCATGAGATGTAGTGTGGTACATGAAGGACAGCTTACAGAAGCATTTGAAATAAGAACAGGAGTAAGGCAGGGATGCCTTCTATCTCCATTTCTCTTTTTACTGGCCATAGATTGAATTATGAAAATAACTCAAAATAACAGAAACGTAATCCAGGGGTCATTGACCAAGCAACTTGATGACACAGATCACAACAGATGAAAATAAAAATAAACAGAGATAAGACCAAAATTATGAGAATTAATGCAGTTGGCAATAATCATCCGATCACCAAGCTTGTTCAATCTATACACTGAGCAAATCTTTAAAAATATTACAGAGATGCCAGACTGAAACAGCAATTGAAAGGTAATCAATAACCTGAGATATGCTGATGATACTGTATTACTAGCAGAAAATCCCAAAGATCTACAACAATTACTTAATGAAATAAACATGATAAGCAAAAAATATTGATTAGATACGAATACAAAAAAGGCTAAAACTATGATCATAAGGAAATAAATTCTCAAGACCTACAAATAAATATCAAAGTGGAGGGAATACATCTGGAGACAGTTCAGAGCTACAACTACCTGTATGGCAAAAAGTAATTTTAATGCCATGAAAAGTATACTAACATCAAAACAAATAACACCAGGGCTAAAACTAAGAATAGCAAAATGTTGCATCCTTACCAAGGAATTCTTGGAGAAGACAAGTGGAAGCAGAGCTGAGGATGATTGGGAAAGACATGAACTGATCTTAACGGGATAGCAAGAAACAGAACGGCTTGGAAAGTGTTTATTGAAGACCTATGTTCCACATGGAGCTGAAAATTAGAAGAGGAAGACACAACGATAATAATTTCCTTAGTAACCACATTAACGCTAACCGTTGTACCTACTTATTCAGTAAATTGCTGGGACACTAGAGATTTGATACCCATCATTTCTTTGTTGAAGGCCAATAAAAGTATACCAAGAATTGTCACACTCATGTATGCTAACAATTGCTACGTAGCAGATTAAAAAAGATCTGCGTAAAACAGATAAAAGACAAAAAGCTTCAACGCTTCACATTTCAATTGTTTGTGTCTCACTTCCGTCCTAATTTCAAATGTGTATTTCAGAGTCCATGAATGAGGAGGGTTTTATGTATTTTTCTTCTACTTTAAGCATTGCTCAGATTGCTGTATCTGATCTATGGCCACGTTTCTTACTTTTTTCTAGTATTTCATCTATCCATCTTTATCAAGGGCAATACTTGATACTACTCTCGGTCCCGTGCTTTCGTCGCTTTTATTTTATTGATAGCTGCGTGGACTGTATAATAAATATATATAAATCTTCAACAAACGTTGTGAGAACACCTGACCCAAGGGTCGACCACGAAAAAGCTGGATCGATGGAATAATAGAAGCACTAGGAAACATATCAGCAGCAGAGGCGAACAGAAAAGCAAAAGACCGCAAATTATATCTCCCCTCGACGCTGAAAGGCAGATGAGGAAGGAAAGAAGAAGAGGAAGATATATATATAAAAGCCAACAACGGAGTGAAACAGGGATGTGTTCTTCCCCCCCCCCCCACCCTTTTTGGTATACTTGTTGCTGGCTTTCTAAATTACGCCTTCGAAAACAGCACAGGAGATTATATTCGCACAAGATCAGATGGCTACCTGTTCAACTTAGCACGACTAAGAGCAAAAACCAAAACAAATGTTGCCCTACTTAAAGAACTTTTATTTGCTGACGACGCAGCTCTAGTCGCTCATAGCGAAGCCACCCTACAATCGCTGCTCAACAACCTGGATAAAGCATGCGATCTTTTTACACTGTTAATTAGTATTCAGGAAACAGTAATACTAAGTCAAGGCGACATCAAACCTATATTCATTACTCTAAAAGATTGTCCACTAGAATCAGTTCAGAAATTCACGTATCTTGGATCCACAATTACGCAAATCGCCTCTCTTTATGATGAAATAAACAGCCGAATTGGTAAGGAAGCTACGACTTTCGGCAAACTCACAGAAAGGGCCTTGAACAACACGTAACTAACACTGAAGACCAAACTCTTAAAATATCAAACTTGTGTGCTTATGTAATCAGCACACTATTATATGGATCTGAAACCTGAACAACATACTGAAATCACGAAAAAAGAATAAATGTCTTCCACATACGATGTCTCAGCAGAATAATGCACATCAAATAGCAGGACAAAATAACCAACTTAACTGTCCTGCAATGTGCTAAGACCCCAACAATCATGTCGATGCTCATATGTTGAAGACTAAGATGGCTGGGACACGACCAGCGAATAGAAAAAAAATGCATCCCCAGGCAAATACTACATGGCGAACTAACACACGGAAAAAGACAAATCGGCAGGACCTAAACTACAATATAGAGATACCTGCAAATCATCTCTGAAAGACTTCATCTGTGAAAATTACAGGGCACATCTGGCAAGTGATCACACATCATGTAGAGCATGTATAAGGAATGGTATAACATCATTTGAGACTGTGATAAGGCAAAACTTAGAAGAGAAAAGTCTCATGAAAAAAAGATGGAAAGTCTTGTAGATCGGTGGTCCTGGCTTGTTAATTCTGTGGCGGTGTGTGTTTGTCAAACATTAGTAGAATTAGCCACGAGAGAAGCTGTTCGACAAAAATAAAACCTAAAAAAAAATACACAATAGCCTCTACTAGACCGAAGACGAAAAGGGCATATATATATATATATATATATATATATATATATATATATATATATATATATATATATATAGAGAGAGAGAGAGAGAGAGAGAGAGAGAGAGACTACATAAAACTTTCATATTATAGCAATGTTTACAGTCATAACCACCTAACAAGGTAACCTGCCACTAACCTACCTTCTATAACAGTTTACGTGTTGTTGTTGAAGTTTTGATTTTGTTATCTTTCATTTTTGAACTTTTTTTTTTAACCACGCTCTGTTCAACCTCAGACTGTCTTCTATGTTGTATTGCCTTAATATTTTTTATTGAAACTTAGTGAGCGTATAAGAAGATTTATTAACAAACACAAACCTGGAGTCGTCAGTCGCTGGACACTGCGGGATTTGCTGAAGAGAGGATCTGAGCACCTATGGACATGTTCGGAATGTAATCATGATGACCTGCAAATAACTAAATTGCCTTAATAGTCTCTAGAAAGGACTAGCTATAAATAGTAAGAAAACAGAGGTGATGGATATATCAAAGAAACAATCACTGCCGTCGTACGGCATAAAAATAAACAAAGGCCAAATCTGGAACAAGTGCAACGAGTCAAATACATGGCACAGTGGTAACATCATATTTGAGATGGACCATATCAATAAAAAGGGAGCCGCGATAGCTCAGTGGTTAGTGAACTGGACTACCACGGACAAGGGGTAGGGTTCGGTCCCAACCCACGGCTTCTGGGTTCACCCAGCCTTAAATGGGTACCGGATTTTTTTTCAGGGAAAGTAAAGCGGCATGGGCGTAATACCGACCACATTACCCCAAAAATCATGTGTCGAAGGTCTGTAAAATTTATGGTCACTAACACCATATTCCCTATACGCCGCCACTTGGCGTGACGGGGGTACTTTACTTTACTTACTATAGAAATAAAAAGCAGAATGACTCAGGTCAAAATAACATTTCAGAGAATTAAAAACGTCTTATGCAACAAAGCTATATCAATAGATGTGAGAAAGAGAGTTCATCGGTGCTATAATGAGCCAATTCTGCCCTACGGAAGCAAATCATGGACAGTAAACAAACAAATGAAAAGACGATTAGAGGCCACAGAGATGGGATTTCTCAGAAGAATGTTGACAATTCTCTGGACAGCTGAAAAGACCAACGTGAAAATTCTCAAGGAACCCAACACAAAAAGGGAGCTCCTAAGAAACATCAGAAAGAAACAATCATCAATTTTCGGGCACATCATGAGAAGAGGATAGTTGGAATACTTGGTTACAACTGGCAAAATAAAGGGAAAGAGTAGCGACTATATAGTCGATATCTGGCACAGTCATTAACTAAAACGTTATAACATTAAAAACACTTACTTGGCTCCTTTACTCGAAACCTTGGGAGGCATGGTGTCTATTCCCAAGTGAAACAACAGCAGTTTTGAGAAAACAAAGTTGTAGTTAAATATCTATATTAGATCGTAGTCCTCTAAACTCTTTCTAGATCTGGTCTCTCTCCTGTAAATGCTCCTGTGCTTATGTTTAAATACTCACAGTTTCACTCCCCCAAGCCCCGCCCCACGCAACCAATCAAAATTCGACACGCTGAATTATCTTTGTCTCTAATTTATAAAAACAACACGTCACTACTCACCTTTGCCCAACCTACGAAGTCTTCAGACAACTCTACCTTGAACTTTTGGCCTCGATAATCGATTTAGTCTACCTGTTGTCGACCTATTCTCTACGTGTCACCAGTCACGTACTGATATGTTAGCAGCTTTCCCGTGCTTTAGGAAAATTCCATTCTCAACTGACTCCGTTACTGTTATACCATTACTTGATGTCGCTATGCTGTTACAGAACGACCATCATCCAAATAAAAGACGGTGGACAGCGATACACCATGGTCAACATCCACTCACCACCAATACCGGCACAACAACAACAATTCTATAAGGACCTCTCCCTCCTACTAACGAGGAAATACACGGGACAGAAGACCATCCTTAGTGGGAGATTTCAACTGCTTCCTGTCAAGGAACGATGTCGAAGGAGACGCATACAGCACACATACTAGCGAGGAAATACACGGGACAGAAGACCATCCTTAGTGGGAGATTTCAACTGCTTCCTGTCAAGGAACGATGTCGAAGGAGACGCATACAGCACACACATACTAACCGCCCCAATGCTCTGTACGACATAATAATCGTCTCACGAGTGTGTTCTCATATGCTTTTGAAAGTTAAAACGTGCTGTAAACCTTATACCACACACATAACAAATGCCATGTTTCTTTCATGTATGTGTTCGTCTATGTATATGCGTGGTATGAAAGCAAGAAAACCCCAAATATAGCTCTCCAGCTTTCAACTTTTATCTGGGAGTGGATAAATTGTCCCACTAGTTTACAACAAAAAGCGATACTTTTAGATTCTCGTGTTTGTGTAAACATCGGTGATTTTAACTGACTTAAATGTGTAAAGCTGTCAACACAATTATCACGCCTGTACGGCTTCACTTTTGTGTGTGTAAACGTATGTGATTTTAAGATTTATGTAGCACATTATGTTTTTTTTTAAAATAATAATCTTTATTTCATTTTCAAATTCAAAATCATCACAGTACATAAAAATAATTACATTTATATGATTCAATAATGGGAGTGAAAGATGTTAAATATATTTTGGATGCAACTAAGAGGTCAATAAGATATGACATCACATGACCAAGGATTTCCAGGAGCACTAGAGACGACATTGGAAACAAAAGCACCCCGACATCTCAGTTTATTTAAGGGGGGTGTGACGTCACAGTTTATTTAAGGGGGGTGTGCCATCTCAGTTTATTTGGGGAGGTGTGACATCTCAGTTTATTTAAGGGGGGTGTGACGTCACAGTTTATTTAAGGGGGGTGTGACGTCACAGTTTATTTGGGGAGGTGTGACGTCTCGTCGGCGTATGTAAAGCAAAATTGACCGATAACTGGCGCCTCCCGCCTGTCACCAACAAATGTAGCAAACAAGGGAAAGGAAAGACTTGAAAGATGTGTCTTTCTAAATGAATATTGGAAATTCATTCATTCATTCTCACAAATTAAATTAGGGTGTCCGGTTAGCGCAATCGATAGGCGGTTGGCTTACCACGGCAACAGCCGGGGTTCGTACCCTGGCGAGGACACCTGGGTTTTACTAATTCCCTAAAAATTAGTACCTCTGAAGTCGGAGTAAATCTGCCTGCATGGCGAGGGGCATCCTGTAATGGGATAAAACAGACTTTACACGCAAAATTCAGTCCCACAAAATTGAGTGGGTGGGACTTCGTCAGAGGTCAAAGCTGACGAAAGCGAACGAACGAACAAATTAAATTATGTTGTTTTAAAGATGGGCATTGATTTTTTATTATAAAACTGTACAAACAGGTTGGCATTAGAAGTTTTGAATTGGAAAACGTCAGCATTTCTACAGGTCCACACTAAATTTCTATATTCGGATATTAGAATTAGCGCTTTAGTGTAGGATTCTTGTACTGTTTTTGACAGTGTGTTGAGCATGATAGATATGTATATGTCTACCTTCTATGTGTTTCTAGTGTAAGTTTTTGATGGTATGATTGTGTTGCATTCGTAGAATATGTGTTCTTCCGTTACTTGTATGTTTCGTCTGCAAAGTTGGCACTTGGCTGTCTGTCCTGATATGTGAGCTTCTCTTTCTGTTGTGGGTGTCATGCTGTATATGAGTCTGTATGTGACTTACCATGCTTTGGGAGTGATGTGTGGATTGTGAAGTTTTGAGAAGGTGCTGGTGTAGTCTGTGAGAAAGTGGCCAGGAAATATGGCAAGTGTAGCATTACGGTGTCCAGCATGAGAACGGAGATAGAAGCAGCAACGGCGGAGATAACAGGGTTGGTTACACAGAAAGTGGATCACGCAGTCTTGGTGACGACTCTCAAAGTATGCAACAGAAGATTGATAGAGAATGTCTGCAGGAGGAGTGGATGCAGCTCCCGACAGACTCCAATAAGGGGAAAATACCATAAAGATAGTTTTCAGACAGATCCGTCACACCGCCTTGTCACTGATATTTTAGTTGATTTGCTATTTGTCTCTTTTGAGAAATGCATCTCCTTTGTCTTTTGTACATTCAAGTTGATTGCACGAATTTATATATCTTAAATAATGAGAGAATTTAGGGTTTAAAAATTAATTATTTCAAAACAGAACGTGTCAAATGTGACAATTTTTGAAGAAAAAACAATTATAATTACTAGTATTATTCTATTAAAACATCATTAATGCACTGATTAATTAAGCCACAAGTTTGGAGCCTCGGTGGCTGAGTGGTTAGTGTAAACAGTGCTTGATTAGAAGGATCTAAGTTCGACATCCAGAAGTGGATATTTTCGAACCGACAAGGCTTCAATCTTCACCCAGTCTCTGTAAATGGGTACCGGATGTTTTTTTTCCGGAAAGTATAGACGGCCTGGGGTGATATCGACCGCCTCACTAAACAATTTCCGTTGTCATGGAAACATATGGTCACTAACACCATATTCCACACATTCCTAGAAAGGCAGGGAAGTGAACCGTAACCTTTACTTGTTAGCTTTACTACACCATTTTTTTCTATTTTTTTAATTTTTCCAATCGTATCCCCTAGTTCTAGTAGTCTAGATAGTGATATATATTCACTTCTCTGCCTTGCCAATCTTATCCCCTAGTTCTAGTAATCTAGATAGTGATATATATTTACTTCTCTGCCTTGCCAATCTTATCCCCTAGTTCTAGTAGTCTAGATAGTGATATATATTCACTTCTCTGCCTTGCCAATCTTATCCCCTAGTTCTAGTAATCTAGATAGTGATATATATTCACTTCTCTGCCTTGCCAATCTTATCCCCTAGTTCTAGTAATCTAGATAGTGATATATATTCACTTCTCTGCCTTGCCAATCTTATCCCCTAGTTCTAGTAGTCTAGATAGTGATATATATTCACTTCACTGCCGTGTCAATCTTCTCTCCTAGATTGAGCAGTCTACCAGAATAAAATCATTATCATCTTATAGACAGTAGACATACTTTGAAAAAGAAACATCGTAGAGAAGTTCTATAATAATAAATAAAATGGATTCATGATCCAGGTTTGTAAACTATTGAAACAGAACAACCATCATTATGCTGGACTCCAAGTACAAAATGGACGATAATCATGATCATATTAGACGTAAAATATGAGTATAATCGTCTTCTATAATCAGGATAGTAATAAAAGTAATCTTAATGGCCTACTTTGTTAATACACTATATTTAAGTTGCGTTTGCTTTCCCTCAAATACAGCTTCTTAGCGCTGTCTGCTGATTAATTTCTTATGTGATCTCATTTTTTCATTCAGCAAGTGACATATAGAAAGTCCACCGTGAAAGAGATTGGAGCCTCATCACGTAACACACCAAAGAAAGCCATGGAAAGATACGTTAAAAGACACAATAGCCTACTAAAGTAATATTGGAATGGAAAATACAAGGTAAAAGAGGCAGAGGCAGACCAAAACTAACATGGACGAGTGACATCAAAAGATGGACAAGTCAATCTATGACAACCTGCACCATCAAAGAAATAAACAGTGGAATGGCGATCCATGGTAGCCAACCTTCGTTGCGGAGACAGCACTCGATGATGATGATGATGATGATGATATAGAAGGTAATTCATCAGTCATAGTCATATATGTACCTGAGATTTCTATTGGCCCTCAGAATATAACGGCAGGTCTGGTGAAGCCAAAGATAGAATTTTATTTGCACATTCTTTTAAAACTCAACATTGGTAAAAGATAACGCTTGTGTCGTCATTCAACGTAAATTGTATACGAATATGTTGTAGACAGACCATATGTCGTATGTTGTAGACAGAACATATGTCCTACGTTGTAGACAGACCATACGTCCTATGTTGTAGACAGACCATATGTCGTATGTTGTAGACAGGCTATATATTGCGTATGTTGTAGACAGACTATATATGGTATGTTGTAGACAGACCATTTGTCGTATATTGTAGACAGGCTATATGTCGTATGTTGTAGACAGACCCTATGTGGCATGTTGTAGACAGAAAATATACATGTTGTAGACAGACCCTATGTGGCATGTTGTAGACAGACCATAAGTGGCATGTTGTAGACAGAAAATATACATGTTGTAGGCAGACCCTATGTGGCATGTTGTAGACAGACCCTATGTGGCATGTTGTAGACAGAAAATATACATGTTGTAGACAGACCCTATGTGGCATGTTGTAGACAGACCATAAGTGGCATGTTGTAGACAGAAAATATACATGTTGTAGACAGACCCTATGTGGCATGTTGTAGACAGAAAATATACATGTTGTAGACAGACCCTAAATTAATAGTGTATATAAAATAAATAGTGACCACAACCTGTGCATTGGGAAAATAAGATTAAAATTTAGAAACCAACAGAAGAGGTCAATTACACATAAAATTGATAGTCATAAACTGAAAGATGAAGCAATAAAGGAAAAGTTTAACATAGAGCTAAGTAATTGTTATTCAGCACTTGGTGAAATAGACTTAGATATCAATGAAATGTGGGACTCACAGAGCAAAATACTAATGACAGCAGCAGAAGCAAGTGCTGGACTGAAGAAAATGGAAAAACGAGCTTGGATCTCAGACACCACATGGAAATACATCAAAGAAAGAAGAGAAGCGAAGAGAGCCATGACTAATGTAAAGACAGATCTTGGAAAGGTTCTGGCAAAAGCAACATACAAAGAATTAGACAACAAAGTGAAAAGTTCGGCAAGAAGAGATACAAGAGCTTATATAGACAACTTGGCAGAGAAAGCAGAGACAGCTGCAATTACAGGAGACAGCAGAACTCTTTATACTGTACAAAAGATGCTGACAAACACCTATACATCCAGTGGAACACCAATTCTAGACAAATCTGGATTAATGCTAACAACAAGCGCAGACATAAAAGCCCGTTGGGCGGAACACTTCAAAGAAATTCTTAACCGTCCACTACCTCACAGTTTAATAGATTTTGAAGCTGAAACACCAGCAGCAGAATTAGATGTAAATTTAGATGACTTCACCTTGAGTGAAATAGAAACCACCTTAAAGCTAATGACCAATAACAAGGCTGCTGGAGAGGATAAGTTAACAGCTGAGATCCTCAAGGCAATTGATAGCCATAATTTAATACATCTCCAAAAAATGTTCAACATCATTTGGAAAACAGAGAAGACGCCTCATAAATGGAAAAAAGGAATCATTGTTAAGATCCCAAAAAAGGGCAATCTTAGAGACTGTAACAATTGGAGAGGCGTGACACTTTTGTCAGTTGCCTCAAAATTATTCTGTAAAATCATCCTAAATAGAATAAAGGATTCAATAGATACAGTAATGCGTGAAGAACAGGCTGGGTTTAGAAAAGGGAGAAGCTGTCTTGACCACATTTTCACTCTACGACTTATATTGGAGGAACACATTGAAAAGCAAAAACCTTTTGTACTTAACTTCATCGACTTCAAAAAAGCATTTGATAGTATTCATAGAGATTCTTTGTGGAAAATTCTGAAGCAATATGGCTTACCATCAAAAATCATAAATATTATCAAAGACATGTATGATGGTTACACATGTGCAGTTCGAACAGAGGAAGGACTGAGCGAATGTTTCCCAATAGAAACTGGGGTTAAACAAGGATGTATTTTATCGCCCTTGTTATTTGGAATTGTTATGGACTTCATAATGAAGAAATGCTGCACTGGTAATAAAGGCATCGAATGGATACAAGGAGACCATTTGGAGGACCTGGACTTTGCTGATGACATAGTTCTCATCAGCAATCAGATAAAAACGATGCAGGAAAACACAAATGAACTATCATCAATAGCCAGCAAAATTGGGCTTGAGGTCAATCATGAAAAGACTAAAGTCATGAAAAGTTTAATTCCAACAAGTGACAAAATATACATGGAAAACAAACCAGTAGAAGAGATCGATCACTTCATCTATCTTGGAAGTCACATTGATCGAGAAGGGGATACGAGCAAAGAAATTAGAATCAGACTGGCTAAAGCAGCAATGTCTTTCAGAAGCCTTGAAAAGTTGTGGAAATCAAAACTCATTAGCACAAACACAAAACTTAGGCTATTCAAATCAAATGTACTATCAACCCTTACGTATGCGTGTGAAAGCTGGAAAACAACAAGAGATATAGAAACAAAGTTGAACGCATTCGAAAATAAATGTCTAAGGAAAATACTTGGTATAGAATGGAACGAATTCAAAACAAACGAGGAAATTAGAGAAATCGCCAATCAACCACTAATATCTTCAGTAATAAAGAAAAGACGATGGTCATACGTTGGACATGTGATGAGAAGATATAATAATCGAATAGCAAAGCAAGCCCTCATATGGGAAACAACAGGTAAAAGAAAAAGAGGAAGACCCAGGGAGACACTGAGAAGAACATTGATGAGAGAGGCAAGAGCAGCAGGAATCGGCTCCCTCAATGAGATAGAACTGCTTGCACAGAACAGAGACAGATGGCGAGATTTGATAAAATATCTTTAAAAGAAAACTGCTAGAACAAAAATTCATATAGGAGAAGGTGTATGTCTACGTCCTATGGGCCGGTTACGGCTCGAAAGGTCAATAGATAGATAGACAGACCCTATGTGGCATGTTGTAGACAGACCATAAGTGGCATGTTGTAGACAGAAAATATATATGTTGTAGACAGACCATATGTCGATACATTTCGTTAATTAAACATGTCTTACCACTCTTCCTTCTTTTATGAATTAAAAAAAAAATTAAATTAAGAGATTTACATGAGTTCATTACATTCGTCTCCAAGTTAAATAAATTACGATTGTGATTCATAAAATAAATAACGTAGCAGTACTTGCAAACATTTACAGAGACAGACAATATAGGGAAAGGTGCTTGCTAATCCTAAATAATAATGAGTACCTTGTTAATGTAAATCGTCAAATCCATGTTGGGCACTTCATGTTTTTACTACTGCCCACGTATTACACTATAGAGGCCAGACTGCTGTTACAAGACAAATTGTCTTGTAAGATTAAATCGTGAAAAGAAATAAGAAAAATAATATAAAAATAGAAGGACTTGTATTAATAATAATAAAAATAATAATAATGAAAATAATAATATTATTAATAATAATAATATTACAATTTCTCATCATCATGTGCCATGCGATTGGCGTAGGCGATCATGTCCCTCCACAATCTTCATCTACGGTGCATCGTATCAGTTCTGTTGTTGACTGTTTTCCATGCCATGACACCAAACTATCCTGTATTCTCTCTCTTTGTCGTCCGCTGTCACTCTTTCCCTGTATTTTTCTAGTTGCAACCAAGTATTCCAACTTTCCTCTTCTCATGATGTGCTCGAAAAATGTTGATTGTTTCTTTCTGAAATTGCTTAGGAGTCCCTATTATTGTATTTGCCTCTTTGAGAATTTCCTCATTTGTCTTTTTATCTGTCCAGGTAACTTTCAACATTCTTCTGAGAAATCTTATCTCTATGACATCTAATCGTCTTTTCATTTCTTTGTTTACTGTCAATGCTTCGCTTCTATAAGTCAGAATTTGTTCTATTTAGCACCATGAACTCTCTTTAACTTTAAATAAAGAGTCAAAAAATAACTGTCTAAGTGAAGTCTTCATTGGTTTTAGCATTTTGGCTGTTTAAGGTCCACTAACTTGTTTTATCTGTGTTGAAGACAACGATGAATAGTACTCAAATAATAAATAAATAAACGATAAACAGTTCTGGATGTCAAGTTGTGCTGCTGCCAAATGTAGAACACCAGCAGCTGTGGCGTATGTACACGTGGCAATAAAGATGTTGATGATTTCAAACTTGTGTCCATGTAGTACTTAAAGAAATAATACACAAAGGTTGAGGTAGAATTCAGTCAATATAAATGTTGATGTAGGAGACAACAGCTGCTTTTGGGTCAGACTAGAACTGAGTTGATCAATGTTTTCTTATTGACTTACACTTGTGTGTCAGGATAGGGGAAATAAGTACTATAGTCCGTTTCATAACTCGTGCATAACTTTTACAATCGATATCTTTTTAACCTCTTTTTGTAAGTTCTTCAATATTTGCATGTAAAGTTATAATGATTAGAACCCAACAGGGAATTAATTTCATTTAAAAAAAAACATTTGGTTATTATTGTTGCTTATTTGATTTATATAAATTTATAACGACCCATTGATGTAGAAAAAATTTAATGTTTACAGTATTTTAAGTTAAAAAAAGCGAGTAAAAATCCATACACGGTCAAATTGACGTCTTTGCACGCTTTCAACGTGGGTTTTCTGACACAATTAGACACTTGTAAAAAATACGAGACATTGTGTGTTCCATTTCCGTTCATTCAGCGGCAGAGACCAGGAACGATAACATTTATCATGAGTCTTGAAATGAAATTCTGCAGTTTACAAAACATCGCAATAAAAATGTATGGCTATTTTTGCAAAGAGGCTAAAAGAGGATGATTATTTCATTCTTTAGAAAACCATGAGAATAGGACAAAACACATTTTGGATTTATCTAAACGGTCATTTAATAGCAGGATTCAAGCACGTGACCGTCAATGTTCCAAATATACAAAATCACAAGGAAGAGCAAAAATGTTGGATAATTTCGACAGTGAACTTATTAGAAGTGAAATTCGCAAAATGTTGGGTATGAATGAAACTGTTACAATAAGAAAATTAAAAGTATCGCTGAAAAAGAACAACAGTATTGAAATATCAAAGTCTACATTATGGAGAATTGTGAGAGCTGCAGGCTTTACATTCAGAAAGTATTCCAATGGACGAAACATCTGTGAGAAGCCACATATAGTAGTAATGAGAAGCAAGTACTAACGTGAGGTAAAAGAGGTGCGCAAGCAAGGTTATGATATTGTGTACTTGGATGAAACATGGATCAATGCTCACCACACTAACCAAAGGGAATGGCAGTCATCAGATGGAAAGATTAAGAGATTAATACCTAGCAGCAAAGGACAGCGCTTGATAATTGCTCATGCAGGTAGTCGACAACATGGACTAATACAGAATGCAGAGCTCATTTTTCTTTCAAAATCCATAGACAATCGGGATTATCACTCTGAGATGAATGGTCACATATTTAGACATTGGATTGAAAATTCTGTTCTCCCATCACTAGATCGACCATCTTGCCTAATAATGGACAATGCAGCGTACCACAACATTGTTGCACTTGAAGATAAAGTCCCGACGTCATCCAGTACAAAAGATGCTATTAAGATATGGCTCACAAAGGAGCACATACAATTTAATAACATGTACTTAAAACCTGAATTACTATCTCTAGTAAAGCAAAAACAGAGGACAAAGATTTTTCAAATAGATAAGATTATCCAAGAGCACGGTCATATAAGTTTGAGGCTGCCACCTTACCATGCTCATTTAAATCCAATATAACTAATATGGGCAAAATTAAAAGGACAAGTGGCAGATGAAAATACAACATTCAAAATATGCGATGTAAAGACTCTTGCTAATCTCGCTTTATTAAATATAGACAAAGATTATTGGGCTAAATGTGAAGACCCCGTCTTAAAACAGGAAGAGGAATATTGGAAAATCGATGGTTTGTGGAATGTTCAACCCCAAACAGTTATTAATCTTTTAGACTCGTCTGATTCAGAATGAAAGTATATAGCCCCCACAATGTTGGCCCCTATATTACCTTAAATTAGTTCAACAAACGGTCCTTTTCAGGACCACACAACTATGAAAATTGGACATACAGGTATACCTTGCTATTATCGTCCGTCCTCCAACTGAGCAGACAATAATTCTCCTGGTGTTTTGTCTTATCCAGTTATTTCCCCATTACGGCTACGTCTTTACCTAGTGAAAATTAATCATAGACCAGCAACTAAGGTAATTTCTATTATTTAGGGGTTCACAATTTACAATTTTGACAAACATCAAAGAAATTCGCCGCTTTAAGAAAACTGCAGCTGCAAGATATTTGTTAAATATACATTTAAAGGGTATTTTGCATTCTAATAACATTTGGAAAATTTCAACAGTTTTTAACAAACGGTTAGAGAGTAATAGCGTTTTGAAGTTGGGCACATGATTTGAAACGAACAATAGTATAGTGACTTATCCACTTTATACCCCCCCCCCCCAACTTCCGAATTTCCCACCAGATGTGGATATTTCCGTATACAAAAGTGTATCGGTGCATTTTTTTTCCACGGACGGGAGTTTTTTCCTGTAGTCATTGAGGGCGATGCATGACCGCTCAGAGGGGCGTGATTTAATAGATGTGTAAACTGGATGTTATCAATACCCTAATCATGTGGGATCGTCATCTCTCCATGTGTACCGCTATCAACCGGTGCATATTTCCTTATAGAAAAGCCTACCGGTGCATTTTTTTTTTTTGCACCGGCGTTATATGCCGGGGTTTCATGAATTTTTTTTTTTTTTTAGCACCGGGGTTCGCGGGCCGGTCGGGGTGACCTCTTGAGGTGGGACTTCTCGTTTTTGAGGTTCCGCGTGACCTCTCGGGTTGATCGTTCGTGGAGGCCGATCGGGTGACCTTGAAATTGTTAAAGGCATGAAGCCGTCGAAAAAAATGTAACAATGTTGTTAAAAAGTAAAATCTTCATGAAATATATGTTGTTATCAGCATCCAGTGTTAACCTCATGTGCCGTCCTCATAATGTGCCATTCTCATACCAACCAGATATGTTTCCCCATCAACATTAGCATCGTGTGTCATGTCCTCATCATGTGCTCTCATCATCATGTGCCATTCTCATACCAAGCCGATATTTTTCTCCATCATCATTAGCATCATGTGCCGTCCTCATAATGTGCTCTCATCATCATGTGCCATTCTTATACCAAGCCGATATGTTTCCCCATCATCATTAGCATCATGTGCCGTCCTCATCATGTGCTCTCATCATCATGTGCCATTCTTATACCAAGCCGATATGTTTACCTATCATCATTAGCATCATGTGCCGTCCTCATCATGTGCTCTCATCATCATGTGCCATTCTCATACCAACCCGATATGTTTCCCCATCAACATTAGCATCATGTGTCATGTCCTCATTATCATTTGCCGTCCTGATCATGTTTACCACTATCATTCGTCATGTGTCGTCATCTCTCCATTTGTCATGTGCCATCCGTATCATCATTATCTTCAAGTTCCGTCGTCCTTATCATTATCATGTACCGTCATCATAATCGTATTAATATGTCTACACTAGGTACGTTTTGTTGAGTTATCTCTTCATGTGTTGAATTTTATGATATGTAAATGCTGACGGCGACCAAAAATACGACTGCTACGAAACTGACGCGAACATGCGACGTGGGCATTATCAGCTGGCTTGAGATATTATGCATTTTATTTATGTGGTGCATCTTCCATCTGATGTTATTGTTGTGCTCAGGTATTTGACTCGTTGAACTTGTTTCAGATTTGTTAAGTTTATTTTTATTTTATGTTATTTATATATATTTGTATGATGCATCATGGCGATGATTGTTTCTTCGATATGACCATTACTGCTGCTCTCATACTATTCAGACTTAGACATTTCATTTTGCTTTCTTCTGCCGATATGTTTATCATTTCTTGTAGTTTATACTATGTCTCTGCTATTAAGACTGTGTCATCCGCATATCGCAAATTATCAGTAATAAGTAATATATAATTAATTAATATTAATTATTTAATTTTAATTACTATAATATATTTTTCCACATTCCCTCGAATTGTCCCAATTTTGTGCAGTTTATCTTTTCTAAACTTCAATTTAAACAGAACATCGCTCGCTGTGGTTTCTCGGACGCTATTTGTAGTCTTTCGGATGCCAGCGGTGATTTTTTTGGACTTCCGCCTTATTTTTACAAGATTAGTCACTTTCATGGACGTCCGCGTCATTTTTACAAGAATCAAGTTGTTTTCTCGGACATTTTCGTCTGAGTAGTTGGAGATGAGGAGCAACTGACGGCCTATCCGCCTTCGCGTGCCGGACCAGGTAAAGCTCTTTAACACGAGTTGACGGTACCCTCGGTTATCCTCCTGATTTCCTGGGGATTCTCCCTGCGTACAATCAAGCCATGTCTCATATCTTAATGTTTCTGTGCTAGCCATGGCTCATATGTTATCTTGTGTGTATGTGTGTGTGCTAGCCATGGCTTATATCTTGGTGTGTATCATGTTAGTCATATCTCATATATGGTGTGTCCGTGTTAATCATGTCTCATATTTTTATGTGTGTCTGTGTTTAGTCATATCTCATATCATAGTGTGTATCTGTGTTAGTCATGTGTCATATATTTGTGTGTGCATGTCTGGGTTAGTGATATATCATATATTTGTGTGCGTGTTTATGTTAGTCATATATCATATCTTTGCGTGTATGTTTGTGTTAATCATATCTCATATCTTAAAGTGTGTCAGTGTTAGTCATGTCTCGCATCGATATGTGCATGTCTGTGTTAGTTACATCTCATATCTTTGTATGTGCATGTCTGTGTTAGTTACATCTCATATCTTTGTATGTGTATGTCTGTGTTAGTCACCTCTAGTGACTCGGGCAGATGGTGCTCGTAAACCTGGGATGGCCGACCATCTAAGGGCAGAATCCCCCTACAGAAAAGACAATCTGCTGCCTTGCAGGAAGATTGGGGACAATCAAAGGCTAAGGAAAGCAAACCTGAATAAAATGCTGGCTGAAATCGGATGCACTGGGCCACTGGCGTAGAACACAGTGCAACGTTTTAACGGGTGTCCATTCAGAGTGGATCTGGCAGACAATTGTGATGTTCTGTCTGTGGGGGCGATCAACACACTTAACCTGACAGCTGACTTCATGTGAGAGTCTGGAATTCTACTCTGATCGAGTCCTATCGCAGAGAGAGAGAGAGAGAGAGAGAGAGAGGGAGAGGGAGAGAGAGAGAGAAAAGAGGAAGAAGAATTCTCTATAATTCTCAGTCGCAACACAGTTATATCGTCTACAGTTGAATACTTATTATTACGGACGAGTTGGTCAGGCTGAGAATAGATAAATAGAGGAAAAGAGGGTACGCAATTTAGCATCTTATGCAAGGATACGTGAAGTCAATCTTTTGTGGTGAATGGTAGCTCTTTGATTAGGTTTAGAATGAAACTGTCACGCTGAACGCTAATACATTTTTAAAGTTGAACCTCTGAACGAAATAGTGCTAAGTTGTCCATGAAAGCAGGAAAATAATGAAAATAATGGCCAGTTCGGTGTGTATTACAGACCAATCTTCACTGAATGTCTTTAGTTGACAAACTATTGCTAGTATAACATGTATACTGCATCTGTCGATGAAAGGATTCATCGTAAAAAATTGCTGATGTTTTACTTAGTCTGAGTGTAAATAGATTATGGGATGAAAAAACAAAAGAAATGTTGCATCGAATAAACCACAAAAAGAAATGTTGCATCGAATAAACCACAAAAAGAAATGTTGCATCGAATAAACCACAAAAAGAAATGTTGCATCGAATAAACCACAAAAAGAAATGTTGCATCGAATAAACCACAAAAAGAAATGTTGCATCGAATAAACCACAAAAAGAAATGTTGCATCGAATAAACCACAAAAAGAAATGTTGCATCGAATAAACCACAAAAAGAAATGTTGCATCGAATAAACCACAAAAAGAAATGTTGCATCGAATAAACCACAAAAACAAATGTTGCATCGAATAAACCACAAAAACAAATGTTGCATCGAATAAACCACAAAAACAAATGTTGCATCGAATAAACCACAAAAACAAATGTTGCATCGAATAAACCACAAAAACAAATGTTGCATCGAATAAACCACAAAAACAAATGTTGCATCGAATAAACCACAAAAACAAATGTTGCATCGAATAAACCACAAAAACAAATGTTGCATCGAATAAACCACAAAAACAAATGTTGCATCGAATAAACCACAAAAAGAAATGTTGCATCGAATAAACCACAAAAAGAAATGTTGCATCGAATAAACCACAAAAAGAAATGTTGCATCGAATAAACCACAAAAAGAAATGTTGCATCGAATAAACCACAAAAAGAAATGTTGCATCGAATAAACCACAAAAACAAATGTTGCATCGAATAAACCACAAAAACAAATGTTGCATCGAATAAAACACAAAAACAAATGTTGCATCGAATAAACCACAAAAACAAATGTTGCATCGAATAAACCACAAAAAGAAATATTGCATCGAATAAACACAAAAAGAAATGTTGCATCGAATAAACCACAAAAACAAATTTTGCATCGAATAAACCACAAAAACAAATGTTGCATCGAATAAACCACAAAAACAAATGTTGCATCGAATAAACCACAAAAAGAAATGTTGCATCGAATAAACCACAAAAAGAAATGTTGCATCGAATAAACCACAAAAAGAAATGTTGCATCGAATAAACCACAAAAAGAAATGTTGCATCGAATAAACCACAAAAAGAAATGTTGCATTGAATAAACCACAAAAACAAATGTTGCATCGAATAAACCACAAAAACAAATGTTGCATCGAATAAACCACAAAAACAAATGTTGCATCGAATAAACCACAAAAAGAAATGTTGCATCGAATAAACCACAAAAACAAATGTTGCATCGAATAAACCACAAAAACAAATGTTGCATCGAATAAACCACAAAAAGAAATGTTGCATCGAATAAACCACAAAAACAAATGTTGCATCGAATAAACCACAAAAACAAATGTTGCATCGAATAAACCACAAAAAGAAATGTTGCATCGAATAAACCACAAAAAGAAATGTTTAACTCATGAGAAGGTAAAATAACGATGTTCCACATATAATATATAGGACAGATAGAACACGTACAAGAATACAAGAAATACAAAGTTAAAACAATAAAACTCCAAAAACATTAGATACGTAAAACTGAAGAACAATTAATTGAGTTATTGAGTTTTTTGTGGGTCATCATCATTGCACTCCGAACATGTCCATAGGTGCTCAGATACCCTCCTCAGCAATTCCCTCAGTGTCCAGCGACTGACGACTCCAGTTCTATGTTGGTTGATAAGTCTTCTTACACGGCCACCAAGTTTCTTATTTCTGGCCGTGCCCATCTTAACTCCCATTTCCATCATCCGAAGAAGTGACGTGGATCTGTGTTTGTCAAAGTCCTGTGCTCTTCCAACTTCTCGAAGGGCATTGATGATGTCCGCCCAATCCATCGGTTGCCCGTCCTCAACGACAGCGCAGCTAGCCAACCTGTCCGCTCTTTCATTTCCCCGTACTCCCGCATGTCCAGGGACATAGACAAAGGTGACCTTACGTATTTTGGATTTCTGCAACGACTCTACCCATTGCATGCGTACATAGCCCGCCTCCACTTTTTTTATCATGCTCATCGAATCACTCAGTATACATGCGTGGATGTAGTCTTGTGACTCTAACCATTTGAATGCCTTGGTCACTGCCATCACCTCCATTGTCATGCTACTCGTGGTCATGGCGTATGCACCACTGTCTTCCTTGGCTATTCTGCCTGCTGAGCGTGCTGTAAATGCCCATGCACTTCTTTCGTGTCGTCTTACAGATCCGTCTGTATAGATGACTGCATCTTTCTCATCGGTATTATCGCAGATGAGACCGTTGACCTCAGCATTAACCACGACCGTGTTCTGTTCCCAACTTTTCCTGTCGAGTGTGACAATACATGAGAAAGTTCCCTTGAATGACGTAGGCACCGGTATCCACTCCTCACCAACGCTGATATTGGTAAGCCCACAGACCTGTTTGATGACATCTTCTGCCCGGCCCACCCATGATTTGCCTCTTTTTAGCCTGGTACCTTTCTCTGTGTTGAGCACGTGGTGCAATCTGTATCTGTACTAATCTTCAGGTATGCTCGTGCTCTCCAGATCTTGATTCTGTCATCCATGGTTGGAAAGTCAAGAAGATACCTCATTGCTACACAGGGAGTGCCCCTCGTACATCCCAGGATAATGCGCATGGCTTCATTTTGTATTTTCTCCAGCCTATCAATTTGAGTCGTACTGACAGTAAGAATGGCCAGGGCATACTCGATTGGTGCGAGGACTAATCCCTGGAACAGAAGAATAAGTAGCCTCTGCTCGATGTTGGCAGCTGCCATGACCTTCAAGGCGGCTAATCCTTTGCGGGATTTTGTTATCACATGGTCGACGTGGTCCCGAAAACACAGGCTGCGATCAAACTTAACTCCGAGGTATGTCATCAACTTGTCCCTGGTCACCTCATCAGCTCCCATTCGTACTACCGGTGTGGTTGTATTAACGATATGATTGTTAAGGGAGAACCATGAAACTGATGCTTTATTAGGATTAACCAAGGCACCTGAAACCCCACACCAGGAAGAAATGCGATCGAGTTCGTCTTGCATTGTGGAGGCGATTCCCCGTCTGTCTCTTCCCTGTCGATATACCAGAATATCATCAGCAAAAGTCATAGTTCTTCCCCTCCCATCCAGCTGTTGGGCCGTGATCGTTATTGTGTACACGTTAAATAGAACTGGTGACAATGGTGAGCCTTGTGGCAGCCCAGGACAAATGGATGTTGGCTCGGAAGACCAACTTCTCCACAAAAATGACCACATTTGAGTATCACCTTCCTCTGAAACAGTGCCGCGGCGATCCATCTAATGAGGAAGGGGTTCACCGCCAGTTTGAGAAGCATATGCATGAGATATTCAAATGGTACCCTGTTGACACGTTGACAACCTTGTTGACACAAGGTTGACAACAATTAATTGTTTATATTTATAATATTGCGCTTTTGTTTCACCATTATTATGCATATTCTACTAAGTTATAACAGCCGCACATTAACGTGATAACCCTATCAATTTTATATAGAAAACGTTGGGATTACCCGTGGAACTGGTTCTTAGCACATTAACTTTCTTTATATTTGTGAGGAAATCATCCATAATAACTCGAATATTGCTTTCACAACAATGTTTAATATGTTCCTACTGTACCCCATTCATCATCATTGAGTGCCGTCTCCGCGTCGAAGGTTGGCTACCATCGAGCGCCATTCCACACTGTCTCTTGCTTTGAGGGTGCAGACTGTCATAGGTTGACATGTCCATCTTTTGATATTACTCGTCTATGTTAGTTTTGGTCTGCCCCTGCCTCTTTTACCGTGTATTTTCCCTTCCAATATTATTTTTATTGTGCTGTTGTGTTTTTTAACATGCCCCAAAAATGGCATTCGTCTTGTTCTAATTGTGTTTAGTAGTTCTCTTTTCATTTTTGGTTGTTTTTAAAACTTCATCGTTTGTTTTCTTTTCTTCCTATCCAATTCTACCTATTCTTCTATAGATATATTACTATATTATAATACATTATAAATACATATACTATAATATATTCTTCTATAGATCCATTACTATATTATAATACATTATAATTACATATACTATAATATGTTCTTCTATAGAACCCCGTTAGGCCCACGAATTAGTATGTCCAAGGTGGTATTGGTTTAAATACAATAAGTGCATCATCCTTTACAGTTTTGAAACACAGACAATCATGAAACATCATTTAAACAACTTTGCCTGGTGTGTATTATCCTTAATGTTTATACCGTAACCTGTCAAAATCAGTCTTTTTTATAATGTAGAATATATTATATATATATATATATATATATATATATATATATATATATATATAATTGTGTGACTGTATACATGTATATACAGTATGCAACGGTTCTCTTGTTGCAGCTTCAGTCAGCTCTAAGTAATTATAAATTGCAGTATCCAGACAAAGAGATGTCACGTTGAGCAGCAAGTTGCTTTGTTGTGGCTCACCAATCGTCCCGATTCCAACGTAAATTCTTCATTTTTGTTTCTTTGTATAGTTCTGTATAGTTCTGTATAGTTCTGTATAGTTTTGTATAGTTCTGTATAGTTTTGTATAGTTCTGTATAGTTCTGTATAGTTCTGTATAGTTCTGTATAGTTTTGTATAGTTCTGTATAGTTTTGTATAGTTCTGTATAGTTTTGTATAGTTCTGTATAGTTCTGTATAGTTCTGTATAGTTCTGTATAGTTCTGTATAGTTCTGTATAGTTTTGTATAGTTCTGTATAGTTCTGTATAGTTCTGTATAGTTCTGTATAGTTCTGTATAGTTCTGTATAGTTTTGTATAGTTCTGTATAGTTTT
Organism: Megaustenia siamemsis; assembly: GCA_032433765.1. NCBI lineage: Eukaryota > Metazoa > Mollusca > Gastropoda > Stylommatophora > Ariophantidae > Megaustenia > Megaustenia siamemsis. The sequence goes on along the minus strand of JAVIAB010000047.1, from coordinate 52,558,920 downwards.
GTATAGTTCTGTATAGTTTTGTATAGTTCTGTATAGTTCTGTATAGTTACGTATAGTTCTGTATAGTTCTGTATAGTTTTGTATAGTTCTGTATAGTTTTGTATAGTTCTGTATAGTTCTGTATAGTTCTGTATAGTTCTGTATAGTTACGTATAGTTCTGTATAGTTCTGTATAGTTACGTATAGTTCTGTATAGTTCTGTATAGTTTTGTATAGTTCTGTATAGTTTTGTATAGTTCTGTATAGTTCTGTATAGTTACGTATAGTTCTGTATAGTTACGTATAGTTCTGTATAGTTCTGTATAGTTACGTATAGTTCTGTATAGTTCTGTATAGTTTTCTATAGTTCTGTATAGTTTTGTATAGTTTTGGCATCTCTATTTTGTTACATTTAATTTCTTTGCATCTCTATTTTAGCCATGCTTCTTTTACTTCATTGCATTTTATAACAACTTCTGTATATATCTTTGTATTATAGATATCACTTAACCCTAATGTTAAGTTAAATATACCAATACTGATAATCTATCATCACGAAAAAATACGACTTCTAATTGTATGGCTAAAGAGAGCAGGGAAACAGTTACTATCCAGACGCGATGGCTTCACGGGTCAGCTTTGTACAAACTCTGTTACCACCATTGATCAACTCCTATCAAATCCGCAACAAGTGGCGTGTAAGTTATGACCTCATCATCAATCAGCCGTAAACCCACTCTAACTGGGAACGGTGATGGCATTTTGTGTTCCTTAATAATGCTGAATGACGAACACAGGCAGAACCAACTCACATATTCACATACGTTTGTTTAACCGACAATCCCTATCGCAGTCATGTTACGACTCTAGTTCTCACGTGGACTCACACATTTACGATCAGGAAGGCGTTTATCACATTTTTTGGGTATAGAAGACCACATTACTGAATAACAAATCCCACATTCTCAGTGCAGTTATCACGAGTTGTACGTGTCTAAAACAGCTCATATTTAATAGCTTCACGCCATTTTGTTATTGCAAATCTCTCCACATGTGGAGAACAGCAATATTTTATACAAAATTGGTCATTTGCTCCCCTACTAAGATCTATGGTGAATGCCAGTCAATATTGTGCTACATTTAATATTTGTTTAATTGTTCTCTATCTTCTTTCGCCTTTCCTCAGCTACTAGGAAAAATTGTGTTTTCTTGAAAGTTGTCTTTAGTTTAACTATCGCAATGTGATTTTGAGTGGCTTGGCCTGACAATTTATTTGGAGGTCTGCTTCTACTTCTTCTGTTCTTTAAGCCGGTTGTTAATAGTTTTTATATTGATGGGATAACCGCGGGTTATATGTCAAATAATTAAATGTGAGTTCTGTGACGTTTCCTATTTAAAAAATAATAATAATTTCGGAAACACCGCCCAATGGGGAGCCGCGATAGCTCAGTGGTTAGTGAACTGAACTACAAAAGACAAGAGGTAGGGTTTGATCAAACCGACGACTTCCGGGTTCACCCAGCCTTTAATGGGTAACGGATTTTTTTCTGGGAAAGTAAAGCGGCACGAGCGTAATACCGACCACATTACCCAAAAAATCGTGTGCCGAAGGTCTGTAAAATATATGGTCACTAACACCATATTCCCTATACGCCGCTTGGCGTGACGGGGACATTTTACTTTTTTTTTTTTTTTTTTTTTTTTTTTTTTCACCGCTCAATGATCTTATTAATTTAATGTAGTCGACTAGTCATTATAAATTACACATCGAGCAAGGCTATACGTGCTCAGATCTCCCCCGAAGTGTATCCCTCAACGTGTAGGGACCAACGATATCGGTGCTGTGTTGGTTGACAAATCTTCTTTGATTTCCTGCACTCCCGTCAGGCTACTCACCCTCTAATATGATAAAAAAACACAGGTAACTCAGTGAAAAAAACCATTAGATGATTCAGCGTGGTAAACTATCTAGGATTCACAGGTGATCCCTGAACACAGGTTTCTCAGTGAACATACCTTTGGATGACTCAGTGTGGTAAACTATCTAGGATTCACAGGTGATCCCTGAACACAGGTTTCTCAGTGAACATACCTTTGGATGACTCAGTGTGGTAAACTATCTAGGATTCACAGGTGATCCCTGAACACAGGTTTCTCAGTGAACATACCTTTGGATGACTCAGTGTGGTATACTATCTAGGATTCACAGGTGATCCCTGAACATAGGTTTCTCAGTGAACATACCTTTGGATGACTCAGTGTGGTAAACTATCTAGGATTCACAGGTCATCCCTGTACACGGTCTATCCTACAATCACCATATCGAATAGATCAACAAGTGATGAAATGAATGTCTTCGCTTTTAGTACGGAGTTCGTTTGAGCTAAATCACTATTTTTACATCGTGTGGCGACGGTACTGCACGTAGTGTGAGTTGCTGGGGAGAGATTCTGATCACTATGAAGTTACTCGATGTGCTGTGAAGATATTCTGATCACTACGAATTTACACAATGTGATGTGAAGAGATTCTGATCACTATGAAGTTATTCAATGTGATGTGGAGAGATTCTGATCACTATGAAGTTAATCGATATGCTGTGAAGAGATTATGATCACTATGAAGTTAATCGATATGCTGTGAAGAGATTCTGATCACTATGAAGTTAATCGATATGCTGTGAAGAGATTCTGATCACTATGAAGTTACTCGATGTGCTGTGAAGAGATTCTGATCACTATGAAGTTACTGGATGTGCTGTGAAGAGATTCTGATCACTATGAAGTTACTCGATGTGCTATGAAGAGATTTTGATCACTATGAAGTTACTGGATGTGCTGTGAAGAGATTCTGATCACTATGAAGTTACCCGATGTGCTGTGAAGAGATTCTGATCACTATGAAGTTACTGGATGTGCTGTGAAGAGATTCTGATCACTATGAAGTTACTCGATGTACTGTGAAGGTTATCTGTCAATAAAAGGAGGACCTTGTGTCTTTTAAAACTTGTCAGAAAGAGTTAGTAGCTGTTTTTGATCGTTTGTGGATTAGGCATTTAGACAATCTTTATATATCGTTATACACCGAAAGAAAAATGAATAATGGTGACATGTCTTTACAGCTGAACTGTACTAGAGATGCCAACTTTGTCAAAATGTGAGTTTTACTGCGTTACAGAAAATCGAGGCACTGAAATGTGCACTCCTTAGCCTATTTGTGAAATTCCGATAGCCGCATACCACCCTGCTGCACAGACATGACACAGCGGATATCAAAACCATATAGATCAAACTTGGAGTGTCCTAAATGGCATATGTCGAATAGACGATCAAACGACAATGGTAGGTATATTCACTGACCTAGCAGTGTTACAAACCAATAAATGAAGTAAAAGTAAAGTACGAGACTTTAATCGGCATCTTAGCACCCGATTTTTCACCCATAATGTGCTCGGCTACCTATTCAGAAATGTTTGGAGACTTCTGGATAGTGTCGCCTCAAGCATCGAACCTCACGAGGCGGCATTCTTCATCTTCTCGGATGACTATACCCTGGTACCCAATTCTGCCAGCGGCTGGGTCGACCGCTGGGGCAATGTTTTTCCAACCATGAGTACCACTCACACTGCATCCAGCGGGAATCAAACGCGGGTTGTCCGAACGTCGGTAGCTCAGTCGGATGTTTTTTTTTTTCCAAACAAGGCTACCGAAGCCCCTTAAAAATAAGGGTGGATTTCTAACTAGAATCGGGTTGAGAGACAAAACTACTGTAAAACACACTTTAACTTAATATGCACATAACACTATAGTATGATAACCCATAACGATTGAAAATTAGATATAGATGCGGCTATAAAAGTTGGCACAATCTTGACACTTGTAAAACAGAGCCGAATACATAGGGATGGCAACCTACAACGGGAAGGAGCTCGCCGTGTTAACTCTCGGCGGTTCTCTGGAACTATCGAATGTGTATCCTTGTACACTTTGCACATCTTCTGAGATAGATAGTAACACGTTTCAGTTTCTAGTTCTTTCTCGGCTCTGATATTTTATCATATCTCTCTGCTTATTGAGCTTCTCTATTAAATAATGATATTTAAATTTTAAAGTGAACTAATTATGTGTGTTTTGTTATAACATTTGAGAAATACATTTACTAGAAAAAAAGTAATGAGGTAGAATGGTAAAATAATTACGTGTGACATATTTCTGATAGGGCACTCTAACAATGTTCAATTATCAATGTCAAAATATCACACCCAGATAGGTGTCATACAATGCTCAACCCGATGTACCCACACTTTAGCGGATCTCCCCCCACACTTTAGCAGATCTCCACCCATACTTCAGTGGATCGCCTGCTGTTTCATTATGTTCATTAGAACAATTATTTTTATCAAATGCATCACTCCAGTGGACCACTTCACTGGAAATGTAATTTCTGGCTGCAGTAATTAACCTAACAATTAAACGTATCCACCAATGGCTGCTACATGAATGTGATAATTTGTGTGCTCAGCACTCGACGACATAAGGCACTTGTCAACATTTGCTCATCACCAGCTGTGGCAGGAAGGAGAAGAGTCTGTTCTGATAATTAACAACAGCGAGCTGGAAATCAATTATTGCTCGTCACTTTAGTCACGTATAATTACTGCAGTCATACATATATGTGGCTCCATACTTGCTCATTTCTTATTTTCCATGAAATAGTTACTCGCCTTCGAGGTTTGTTTAAGTTGCCAACTCTTTTTAACTGACATAATTTTGTGTACGTGTGTTTTGATGCATTCTGGCATATATTAGTATTTACAAATGTTGTCTTGGCAGAGAGAAGTCAATCACTCACGGTCACGCATTAGGCATCAACATCTTTTCAAGTCAAACAAATGTGTATGCACAGAAGAATGTTGAGAATAGATTATGCAGCTTAAGGGTAACGACGGCATCCTAAAATAGACGGAAGTTAAAACAAGGTTGTTACCAACATCATCATCATCATGTGCTATACCGGTTGGCGTAGGCGATCATGTCCTTCCACAATCTTCTATCTACAGTGAGTGCATCGTATCAATTCTGTTGTTGATTGTTTTCCATGCCATGACACCAAGCTATCCAGTATTTTCTCACTTTGACGTCCGCGATCGCTCTTTCCTTTTATTTTACCAGTTGTAACCAAGTATTACAACTTTCCTCTTCTCATGATATGCCCAAAAAATGTTGATCGTTTCTTTCTGATGTTTATTGGGAGTTCCTTTTATGTGTTGGCCTCTTTGAGAATTTCCTTGTTTGTCTTTTTAGCTGTCCGGGAAACTCTCAACATTCTCCTGAGAAATCCCAACACTATGGCCTCTTATCGTCTTTTCATTTGTTTTTCTACTGTCCATGATTCGCTTCCCTAGGTCAGAATTTGTTCTATACAGCACCCATGAACTATTTTTCTCACTTCTATTGACATAGATTTGTTGCATAAGATATTTTTCATTTTTTGTAAATACTATTTTGGCCTGAGCTATTCTGCTTTTTACTTCTATGATGCATCTTCCATCTGATGTTATTATTGTGCCCTAGTATTTGATGTGTATGTTAAGAACCAACTTCAAGAGGAAGAAATCATCATTTAGCAGCATGGAGTGATAGGAAATAAACAACAAAGTGGAGAAACAGCGGTGGAGATTGGACGTTGATGAGAGGCATAATTACATACTCCTACAGGCATGGTATTTGATATTGGTTATGCTGATACTTGGAATTATGCAGGGATCTCCGGTCAATCGTGGAACGAGTAGCAAAAATAAATTTAGAAGGGGTGCGTAAATAATGTGTGCTTACGAGATAACGGCTGGAACCATCACCATATGTTATCTTTGTAGTCAGCTGAAGTAATAACGCACTTTAGCGGCAACCTTGGATGCAATAAAGCCTGTTCTGCTAAAACATATTCTTGCTATGTACTGTATTTTTCTTCGTTTTCCTGCTTGAAAAAAGAAAACATACACAACCACACTAAATGACATACACAACCACACTAAATGACATACACAACCACACTAAATTTCATACACAACCACACTAAATGGACATACACAACCACACTAAATGACATACACAACCACACTAAATGACATACACAGATCATCGTGTGCAATTTATCGTTTTGCTAGACAACTCCATGTGACAACAAAGGGTAATAATTCTAGTACTTTATGTGAGTACTTTATGTGAGTACTTTATGTTTACTTTATGTGAGTACGTTATGTTAAGTTGTTTTATATTTTGTTCTAAACTTGTTTTACTGTCTCTACTGGCATCTTTTGGCTTCATTGTTTCTGATCCTACGTTTTTCAAGCCTTCAACTTAGAAACTGTCCAACAACTTTCTAATGCTGAACGCCTTGGCCGAGTTATCATTGATAGATATTCATTCCGTTGATCTGCAGTATTCCTTCAATGGGACTAATGCTAACTCTGCCAGGTGTAGCTGCTCTTTTCTCAGTCACAAAACACTCAACTGTTGCATGAAAGAAAATGTCCTGTTTCGTCGCCATCTCCTCATGACTCATATGTTTAATGCAGTGATATGCAATTATGGAATTACATTCAAAATCAACATATTTCAAGGTATTTCCTTGAACATAAATGGTTATCTGATCTTATTGTTATGCTTGTTCTACGTTTCATCTTCAATTATGAAGGTTATCAGACGTGTCCTTTTTTCTGTTAAAATTTTTATTCAATTATGTGGCTTCTGTTATTCGACTTCCATTTAGTGCAGCGGATCAAGATGGCTACTTAGAAAATTGGGTCAGGACTGGTGGAATTTTTGCTCCAGTATTTTTCCAAATGATTGTTTCTGGTCTGGATCATAGTTTGTGGGTACAGCGTTAGTAAGGTCGCATTCACCTGACCATGAAGTCAATGTGGTTTTAGCACCAGTAAATGATGTTTTGTGATGCAGCGTAAACCATTGATTGAAGTAAAGTAGAACTGTATCTAGTTCTGCGTTGCCATAGGAAGTATGATCTGTTATTGAGTTGTTTGCTGGTCATCATCATTGCACTCGAACATGCCCATGGGTGCTCAGATCTCCTTCTCAGAAAGTCCCGATGTGTCCAGGGACTATGGCTCTACTTCTGTGTTGGTTGATAAGTCCTCTAATACGCCCACTAAGTTTCTCGTTTCTGGCTGTGCCCATCTTAACTCACATCTTTCCTCCGAAGGAGTGACGTGGACTCATGGTTGCCGAAGTCTTGTGTCCTTCCCACATCTCGGAGGGCTTTGATGATGTTCGCCCGATCCATTGATTGGTCTTCCGCAAGAATAGCACAGCTAGCCAGCCTGTCCACTCTTTCATTTCCCCACACTCCCACAAGTCCTGGGACGTAGACAAAGGTGATTACGTATTTTCGACTTCTGCAATGATTACATTTCCTGCGTGCAGAGCCCGCCTTCACTTTTCTTATCCTGCTCATCGAGTTACTTAGTATCCGGTGAGGGTGTAGTATTGTGGCTCCAAACAGACATATGTTGAAATGTACCAGATTAATGCCCTGATCACTGCCATCATCTCCAAATCATGATATTCGTGGTCATAATGTATGCATCACTGTCTTCTTTGACTAATATGCCTGTCGAGCATGATGTACACTCCCATGCGCTCCTTTGGTGTCGTATTACGGAATTGTATGCATAGATGACTGCATCTTCCTCGTTGGTGTTGTACCAGATGAGAGAGTTGACCTGCGGATTGGCCACGACTGGATTCTGTTCCCTATATTTTCTGTCCAGCGTGACAATACTCAAGAATACTGCCCTGAATGACGGAGGCACCGGTATGATCTGCGTTCGAATACAAATCCGATAACAAATTATATTACGTTTGGATCAAGAAATTCACCGGAATTGATGCCTGCCTTCATTTGTTTGGGACATCATTTCTTGGAACACGCTCAGTGATTACGAGGTCTACTCAAATTCAGCGCCGGTGCATGGAGATCGCACGGCTGATAACGAAAGTTGCAGAGACTTTGACGTGTGCATCATGAGAAGCGCATCATATTTTTTCAAAACGCAACAAGTTCAAGAGAGCAGAATGAACGATCTGGATAAACACTTGTTCGTTGCTAAAGCGGGTGTGTAGCAGATATAGGAACAACCCGCCTGCAGTGACGCCAATGTGTTCCAAAATTTGAAAGCTACAATTTAGAATTCTGTTTTAACTGTTGGCACTTTTGAAACAGACCACACCTGTAAAGAGTACGCCACTTTCCTTTGAGGAATAACGGTACCCATGAACTGAAAACAAAATATATAAAACATAACCTTTTGTTATCATCCTCCTTTGGGATGTTGGCATCAATATATTACATTGTGTTGTCTCGTTTATATGCTTGCTCATGTTGCTGTACTAATCATTAATTATAGCTTATGTTCATTTTTTTGTAGGCAACATTCGATCTACACAACGTAAGTTGCCGAGGTCTCCAAATATAATTGCTATGTATATTGTGTTGAACTAATTGAGAAATTGCAGTATCGAGAGTATACAACTACAGAGAAAATACAAGCGCAAGGTCATCGTCATCAGGTAACGTTTGCGGATTCAAACTGGCTCCTTAAACCGCCTGCCTGAGTGATTCTCGTTGTCTACCCATGTTTCCTTGTGTCAGTGAATGGGCGGTGTCATTGAATAATGAGTCACATTTCTTCTTTCCTCTGCTCGCCTCATTCAGCTGCCCATGAATTACATGCATTGTTATTTTGTAACACAATTATGACTTTCTATTTAGAACTTTCCCGTTTTCTTTATGAAATCATTATGTGCAACATTAACTATATAATGTTATGTTACTAACTGTGATTAATATCCGTTAAAAGGCACATACAGGGAACATCATAGTATCATTTGCAACAGTATTGATGATTATCATGGAGCGTACTGGTCGACATAACATAACATTTCGTGGCCTTGTCACGGACATACAATACGCCATTATAATGGAGTATTCCTCTGAAGTGGGCACATTTCTCTCCCTAATGGGCGTGATATCAAACATCGTGAACATCAAGACATTCATTTCTATGGGTCTCACCGATGGTGTAACAGTTTCGTTCCTGGCTTTGGCTATTTTCGATTTGATGTATCTAATAGCATCCTTATCTCTCGGAATCTCCACAGGTTTTTACGTCATTGAACTTAAATCGACAATTCGCTTTCAAATAGAGCCCTATGCTGTTTCCATATTTTTTGGCAGTGTTACAATCCTTATCAATATAACTAATGCGTTGATCACAACATTCATCGCGGTTGCCCGCTGCATGTGTGTAGCTAGACCTCTTCAGTTTAAGAACACTTTTACCCGATCGAGAGCTGTCATGTTCATGGCTGGATTCACTATATTCTCCGTTGCCATCTACACGCCTATTCTTGCTAACATGGGAATAGCCAACACGTTCAACATGTTGACGAACACGTCGAGACCAACGTTCTGGGTGTCTCCAAATAGGGAACACATCAAAGAAATTGTCTGGATCATAACGGAAATGTTCCTGCCACTATCTACGCAGCTCGTTATCATTGTCTGTGTGGTTGTTATGGCCAGAAGTCTGCGAGCAGCTTCCAAATTTCGTCATTCATCATCTGTGCCAGAATCAGCGACTGGGAGATCCACCAAAGGCGGCGTTACGGATGTCAAAGGTCTAGATTCCAAAGATTCCAGGAATATAGACAGATTGACCGGCAAAGATCTGCGTGTTGTTCAACAAGTAGTTCTCATCTCTGCTGTGTACATCGTGTGTAACACACCAAAGATTCTTATCAGCGTGGTCACAACAATTGATCCTGAATTTACCATTGGCAAAGCCTACACAAAGTTGTATATCTGTGTTAACGGTCTTAGGAAGCACTTCGAGATATTAAACTCTGCCGTTAATCTCATTATTTACTACAAGTACAACACCAAATTTCGTGGGAGATTAACAATATGAGACAAGAATACTGTCAATTTCTTATATTATCCGAAATATGTGTGCTGATGCACGCAGTATCATATACAATTATTTTAACCGACCATTTAACATCAGTAATACATTTGTGAAAGAAAATGTGAGCTCGATGTAATACATTTACGAAAGAAAATGTGACATTGTAGTAATACATTTGTGAAAGAAAATGTGACCTTGATGTAATGCATTTGTGAACGAAAATGTGACCTTGGTGTAATACATTTGTGAAAGAAAATGTGACCTTGATGTAATAAATTTGTGAACGAAAATGTGACCGTGATGTAATACATTTACGACAGAAAATGTGACCTTGCAGCAATACATTTGTGAAAGAAAATGTGACCTTGCAGCAATACATTTGTGAAAGAAAATGTGACCTTGCAGCAATACATTTGTGAAAGAAAATGTGACCTTGCAGCAATACATTTGGCAAAGAAAATGTAGCACTGCAGTAATAATTTTGTGAAAGAAAATGTGACGTTTGAGTAATACATTGTGAAAGAAAATGTGACATCTTCTAATTGGAAAAGACTGTTTTAACTTCTTATCAAAGTGAGCTTCAAAGCAGGATATACTTCAGTTACTAAAGACATCATCATCAAGTACCGGGCCTACTGGCGTAGGTGATCTTGTCTCTCCACAACTTTCGATCTCGGCAGCTATTTATCATTTCTGTTGTTGACCTTCTGCCAAACCATTCTCTTAAGCTGTCTGTTATTTTTTTCTCTTTGCTTCCCTCTATCTCTTCGTCCCTCAATTTGTCCAGCTGTTACAATATATTAAAATTGTTCTCTTCTCATTACATGGCCAAAAAATGATGATTGTTTCTTCCTAATATTGGAAATTAGATCTCTTTTTGCTTTGACCTCTCTCAGAACATCTTCATTACTTTTCTTAGCTGTCCATGGTACTCTCAAATTTCTTCTGTAAAAACCACATTTCTACAGACTCCAGTGATTTTCTTGTCTGTTGTCCTATTGTCCATGATTCGCATCCATATGTTAAGACTTGCTCTACATAATATTTAAGAACTCTTTACTAAAAACAAAATAGGCCAAATAACAAACACAACTGACACATTTATATCATCCCAGGTTTGACATTTAAAGATAACAGAGCATTGTCATACCTACAATATTTGTATGTGTAAATGGAGGCTGTTTGCAACATGGTAATCAGTTGGAACCCCTGGTATTATAGTAACAAAAAAACAAATCATGTAAAACACTATATAACAGGCCAACCAATGTGAACTGTCTGGAATATTCCCTTTTCTCGTCATGGAAAAGCATACAAAGATAGTGAATATGAACCAGATTGTGAATGTAATAATCACAACACCAAATGAAATGTAAGGTGTGCTAGGGCTGCATAGTTTGCTTCTTATTTACATATATTCATAACACTACTTTTAACTGTTTTGATCCGTCAATTACTCATCAACGGAAAAAAATATTAGTACCTCTGAAGTCGGAATTATCTGCCTGTGCGGTGAGGGACCCCTGTGCACACGGCTGCTAGGAAAAAAATGGATTAACACGCAAAATTCAGTTCCAAGTCTCTAGGGACTTCGTCAGAGGTTAAAGCTGGCGAACGAAAAAGTTAAAGAAGTCGCTAGGTTACTATCAATAGTGATGGAGCCATCTCTAGTATCTATTGTCTGTGACAATTAACAATATATTCTACTTTCACAATTGTCATGCGTTACACTTCTAATATATTTATAATCTACTTATTATTTTTCTCTGGAGCACAAAACTTTTGAATCTCACTTGAAAACACTTTAGTAATAAACTATGTCATTACTGTCTCTAGCTGGACTGTTCTCTAGTTTTATAATTTTCTACTTGTTTCTTTACTTCTTCTCTGATTCTAATTGACTGCCCTGTCTGTGTTCTAACCTAAACTCCTTTAATTTTTCTGATCTTGCCGCTAACTTGTGGAAGTCCACACTATTACCGAACTAAGTCCGAACTAAGCTTGTCTAGTTGACATTCTAAATGTACTTCTCACTCTCTTAATCTAGTGGTATCTTCGTGAGGCTAAATACTCTAGTCTCATTTGCATAAGCTCTTCGTTTAGTACTTGTGCAGTTATCTCACAGCCAATAAAAATCCGCGAGCTCGAACCCTATTTGGCATATGTGTCAAAATTGCCAAAACAAAACACCGTCTTGACACCTGGTTATTCAGTCGTTGTGGGCTATCATACTATAGTCGGATGAGCATATTAAGTTAAAGTGTGCTTTATAATAGTTTTGTCTCTCACTCGATTCTAGTTAGAAATCCTCACCTATTTTTAGGGGGCCTCGGTAGCCTAGTTGGGAAAACCACCCGACTTGGCTACGGACGTTCGGATAACCCGTGTTCGATTCCCGTTGGAAACAGTGTGAATTGTACTCGTAGTTGGGAAAAAAAATACCCCTGCGGTCGACCCAGCCGTTGACAGAAATGGGTACCCAGGTACACCTTTGGGAAGGTGAGGAATGCCGCCTTGCATCGTGAGTTTAGATTTTTGAGGCGACATTATCCAGAAGTCTCCGAACACTTCTTGATAGGTGGCCGAGCACATAAGTGTGAAAACAAGTGCTAAGACGCCGATTCCAATCTCGTACTTGACTTTACCAACAGAGTACTTCTCCGTTTGCATTTCTTTGAACAGAAAATGCAAACAACAAAATACTGAATTCGTGGAAGCAGAAGTACAGGTCTTGATCTATGAAAATTTACTTGAAGATGCAGCCATTTACACGTATGTATCAGTTGTTTCGGGATAGTCAGAGCTCGTCGGCTTTCGCAGTCAAGGAAGAGCAATAAAGGAGAAAAGCGGTGCTTTCGAGGCAACTACTAGTAGTTTGATCATATCGATCATGAGAGTAACTAACGCAATGGCTTAGCTAGAAACAGAACTTTTTACTCAAGTGTGCTTTCTGAGTGACTCGATGAGTATCTTCAGGTAAATCGAAGAACCGCTTGGCACGAAAGTAGTAGTTGGAGTCACCAAACAACTCAGGGCTGATTGGAACCCGTTTCACCTTCGTTCATGGGCACTCCAGTCTGCTAGTAAACTAATGAGCCGACAGCGTGGCAGTAAGAGCTGTCGTGGATGGCGGACGTAGAGTGTACCGGGTTGACATTTTGAATGCCCTGAGGGAGTCAGGACGTGCTGATAACTCAATCAATGATCATGAATCTACAACCATGTTCAGACTGCACGAACATCATGTCACAACTGACGATGTCAGAAAGGAGCGCTGCGTCAGGAAACTCAGACGAATAACAGATCAACATAGAACATGAGTTATCCGCCTTAACACTGAGAGACATACTTGAGAAGAGATCTGAGCACATAAGGACATGTTCGATGCGCAATGAGAATGATCTATCGCCTAAACTAAGCTAAATATGGCTCACAAAAACAAAAGTGCATAACAAGTTATGGTAAATCTGTGATTACGTCAAACGTACCGTCTTGTTTGTGCCCCAAGTTGGCTTACATATTTAAACATAGCAACAGCTGATCGTTGAAGAATAAGAATTTGTTTTGTGAAAGTAAACACCGATACAAGAATCTTTTCCGTTTCTAAAACATCATTAAGTCTTTTTTCTCGAGGCTGTTCTAAGCCGTCTATTATCCTAATAATATAGCATTTATAGTGTACAAGTAACACCCATTCGATTCATTGTAAGTTGATGGAACAATGGGAAGTACATCAGCGTTGGTGAGGAGTGGATACCGGTGCCTACGTCATTCAAGGGGACTTTCTACGTGTATTGTCATACTCAACAGGAAAAGTAGGGAACAGCACCCGGTCGTGGTTAATGCTGAGGTCAACGGTCTCATCTGCGATAACACCGATGAGAAAGATGCAGTAATCTATACAGACGGATCTGTAATACGACACCAAAGAAGTGCATGGGCATTTACAGCACGCTCGGCAGGCAGAATAGTCAAGGAAGACAGTGTGCATACGTCATGACCACGGGTAGCATGACAATGGAGGCGATGGCAGTGACCAAGGCATTTAAATGGTTAGTGTCACAAGACTACACCCACGCATGTATACTGAGTGATTCGATGAGCATGATTAAAAAAGTGAAGGCGGGCTCTGTACGCATGCAATGGGTAGAGTCATTGCAGAAATCCAAAATACGTAAGGTCACCTTTGTATATGTCCCTGGACATTCGGGAGTACGGGGAAATGAAAGAGCGGACAGGTTGGCTAGCTGCGCTGTCGTTGAGGACGGGCAACCAATGGATCGGGCGGACATCATCAATGCCCTCCGAGACGTGGGAAGGGCACAGGACTTCGACAAACACAGATCCGCGTCACTTCTTCGGATGATGGAAATGGGAGTTAAGATGGGCACAGCAAGAAATGAGAGACTTAGTGGCCGTGTAAGAAGACTTATCAACCAACACAGAACTGGAGTCGTCAGTCGCTGGACAATGAGGGAATTGCTGAGGATGGGATCTGAGCAACTATAGACATGTTCGGAGTGCAATGATGATGACCCGCAAATAACTCAATAACTCAATGTGAAGTCACAGGTACTTAGGTCAGGTGAACACGGAGTGTGTGGGAACAATGTGAAGTCACAGGTACTTAGGTTAGGTGAATACGGTGTGTGTGAGAACAATGTGAAGTCACAGGTACTTAGGTCAGGTGAATACGGAATGTGTGGGAACAATGTGAAGTCACAGGTACTTAGGTCAGGTGAATACGGTGTGTGTGAGAACAATGTGAAGTCACAGGTACTTAGGTCAGGTGAATACGGTGTGTGTGAGAACAATGTGAAGTCACAGGTACGTAGGTCAGGTGTATACAGTGTGTGTGAGAACAATGTGAAGTCACAGGTACTTAGGTTAGGTGAATACGGTGTGTGTGAGCACAATGTGAAGTCACAGGTACTTAGGTCAGGTGAATACGGAGTGTGTGGGAACAATGAGAAGTCACAGGTACTTAGGTCAGGTGAATACGGTGTGTGCGGGAACAATGATATGTTGTTTTCTATTTTATTAACAAAAATGTCGTTTTCAGTGTGATATGAGCTGATCCTTTAATGTGATCAACAGTCTTTTATGTTTCGTCACAGATCCGTCCATTCCGTTGCACATATTCATTCAAACGCAGCAACATAATTTAGAATTCGCTATAGTTCTAGGAAGAAGAGATTCTAGGTGACCTTGGCACCGACAAGAAAACTGATACGAATGCATTTTTTAATGCCATTCTTTGGCTCTTTGGTTATGGAAGGGCCTGGTATCACTGCAAACGAATTAAAATCCATAATTGCTCAACCGTCCGTGCCAGTGGAAACATCCGAATTACTATCTCATCTCACAAACAAAGAAAGGAAGCTGTAGTCCACATCATAGCAGTCGCTTGTCAAGAGGATACTTTGTGTAATCAGTGCGGTTAGTTATTTTATCTGAGAGAGGGTTCTCACTTATCAGTGCAGATCGCTCAGGTTTGCAGCTTTAACGGGCTGAAAAGGATGTTGCTTGTATGCAATGTTATAGGATGTGACTAGTCACCACCAGGGTGCCACAGAGTTATAGGATGTGACTAGGCAAGGACCATAGTCACCACCAGGGTGCCATGGACGATGTGGGCAATTGCAAATCTTACATATACATCGCTTGTCCATTATTAGCTAACTACCTGCTGTTGTGCAGGTTACGTGGCAAAAGTGTGACGATAGGTGAAAAGCTTTGCCCCTCTGTTTCTAAGCTCCGTTTCAAACCGGAATGCTATTGATAATGTGAAAAATGTATCTTAGCTCCTCGTGCACTGCAGGTCAGTTTAAGCGATTGTTGGTGAGTATGTTCTGACGACATGAGCTACCCAACGCTAACGTCTGTATGTCAGTTTAAGCGATTGTTGGAGAGTATGTTCTGACTCTATGAGCTACCCAGCGCCAGCGTCTGCATGTCAGTTTAAGCGATTGTTGGAGAGTATGTTCTGACTATATGAGCTACCCAGCGCCAGCGTCTGCATGTCAGTTTAAGCGATTGTTGGAGAGTATGTTCTGACTATATGAGCTACCCAGCGCCAGCGTCTGCATGTCAGTTTAAGCGATTGTTGGAGAGTATGTTCTGACTATATGAGCTGCCCAACGCCAACGTCTGTATGTCAGTTTAAGCGATTGTTGGAGAGTATGTTCTGACTATATGAGCTGCCCAACGCCAACGTCTGTATGTCAGTTTAAGCGATTGTTGGAGAGTATGTTCTGACTATATGAGCTACCCAGCGCCAACGTCTGTATGTCAGTTTAAGCGATTGTTGGAGAGTATGTTCTAACTATATGAGCTGCCCAACGCCAACGTCTGTATGTCAGTTTAAGCGATTGTTGGTGAGTATGTTCTGACTATATGAGCTGCTCAGCGCCAACGTCTGTATGTCAGTGTAAGCGATTGTTGGTGAGTATGTTCTGACTATATGAGCTGCTCAGCGCCAACGTCTGTATGTCAGTGTAAGCGATTGTTGGAGAGTATGTTCTGACTATATGAGCTGCCCAGCGCCAACGTCTGTATGTTATCACTATATCGCATGTTGATGCAACTTCTTTGCGTTTCGCGGGTGTTAAACTTGTTTTAGCCAAAAAGCTCTGATCATTTTGAAAATGACGTGAAAACTAATTAATCAATGAGCATCTCTGCTTCCCTAATAGCGGACGTTTCACGGTGGTGCCTCCGATCAACCATTCATAGTGAGCTTCAATGAAACAATGCCATCCATCTTTCACGGAAACGAAAACCGGTACATTCCAGCGAGAAGACTCCGAAAGTTCATCGGCCGTGTACTCATGTTTTTATCCGGGTGGATAAATGAACCGAGAAAGATCAAAAGAGACTATAACAATAATGATTAATAAAGAGGACTCAACAATGGGCTTAAGAACAAAACAAGACCTACAAGACTATACGTGAATCGTCAGAAATTGCCAATTATGATTTTTGTTGCATTCGGCTCCAGAGGAATCTTCTAACAAATAAATAATAATGAGCCTGCCTCATTTTTCCATTGGTCTACATCATTTAGTTTAAATTTAAACAGAAAAAAAACTCTCTGAGATCACGGAGCTTTTGTTTTAATTTAGTTTGCTTTTATGTTGTACTTTGTGGAGCTTTAAACATTTTATCTATTGACACAATCTATTCTTGCTTCGTTGATTTATCAGATAGTTAATGCATTTATTTCTTATAACTATACATCAACAACATCTTCTTTCTGTGCATGCTTTGGTGTTCTTGAGTGAGTGAAGATTTGTGTGGAGACACATATCAATATGATTGTTGCAAGCAAGTCGCCTAAATTTTTTCTCAAATTTTCAGTCTAAATTTATACTTTTCTACATGCTTAATTCTTGCTGGCTTTTTTGAGGTAATTTCCGCTCTTGTTAGAATATCAGGTTTAGATTAATTTTCTCACATAAATAAAGTTGAATAATATAAACTATTCTGGAGTTTAATTTGTTCACTTTTTTAATTTACTTGCTGTTCCTTGACGGCTTAAACGTCCTTAATTAATTTGTGAGTTTGTGAGTTCTTCTGTGAACGTTGTCTCTTACGGCCACTTCATCTGTGCTACTTGAACACGTACACGTTCTCCTCCATCTTGTCATCTGTGCTACTTGAACACGTACACGTTCTTCTCCATCTTGTCATCTGTGCTAGTTGAACACGTACACGTTCTCCTCCATCTTGTCATCTGTGCTAGTTGAACACGTACACGTTCTCCTCCATCTTGTCATCTGTGTTACTTGAACACGTACACGTTCTCCTCCATCTTGTCATCTGTGCTAGTTGAACACGTACACGTTCTCCTCCATCTTGTCATCTGTGTTACTTGAACACGTACACGTTCTCCTCCATCTTGTCATCTGTGCTACTTGAACACGTATACGTTCTCCTCCATCTTGTCATCTGTGCTACTTGAACACGTACACGTTCTCCTCCATCTTGTCATCTGTGTTACTTGAACACGTACACGTTCTCCTCCATCTTGTCATCTGTGTTACTTGAACACGTACACGTTCTCCTCCATCTTGTCATCTGTGTTACTTGAACACGTACACGTTCTCCTCCATCTTGCCATATGTGTTACTTGAACACGTACACGTTCTCCTCCATCTTGCCATCTGTGTTACTTGAACACGTACACGTTCTCCTCCATCTTGCCATCTGTGTTACTTGAACACGTACACGTTCTTCTCCATCTTGCAATCTGTGACCACGTTTGACACGGAAATTTTAGATTAAAGATAAAATAACTTTTGCATAATATGTAGTATGTCTTAAAGTTGTTTAAACTGCTCATCACCATCATCATCTTTACTATCATCATCATGAAGCATGCCCTTTGCAGAACGTCTGAAAGGATCTATGTATCTGGGCATATCTCCCACACTTTGTGTGGTCATGCTCAATCAAAACCCTTTAAAAGAAATACAAAAACTATCTTTTCGGCATTTTTCAATTACCAGGGTCTGCCAGGAGGAGTTACATGATCTCTTTGATGTCTGATATCACATTCTTCTTGGTCTGGCTCTGATGCGTCGTCCAGGAACCAGAATGCCTTCCAATATTTTATCTCCAGACCACTGTATATTTGACATGTCGTGGTATGATATTTACCTCTGTATAATTGTGTTTGAAAGTCCGTTCTTTGTAATGCTTAAGTCTTGTAATGGTTTCATTGCTCTTTTTCATAATTCAAGGTAACTTAAGGATTTTTCTTTAAGCTGTTCAGTAGTTCTAAAACCTGCATAGAATAGTATTTGTTCTTTCCCAATGACTTGCTCTCAGTAAGAGCCTGCAAAGCAATACGTATATCAAACATAATGGTTATATAATTGTTAAACACTATTTATTTCTGGACCATTTATCTGTACTCAAGTCGTGGTTACTACTTATTTATAGTGTGATAGCGCTTGTCATTCATGCCCCTCCAACTTGTAGGCCTTCAAAGGATACATGATTATCCACTTCTTGTGATATCCGCTTTTAATTGTTCTCATTCTAATTCGTATCTTTTCTTTCATTATATTATTATCTCATTTATTATGTATGCGATTACTTCACAGTTCATTATCTCTTCTTAGCAAAGATCTACGTTTCTATGTGTTCATTTCTGGTTGGAAATCCAACCAGAATCTCCTATCATGATAATATCATTCAGTTTGATATTTCAGGTACAAATAATTACTAATACTTTGTTGATAGTTATGTTAGCAAGCACCAGGATGTGATAGTTTACCGTTGTCAAAGCTTGTGTTGATCACCTGGTTAGCATGATGGATTAGCTACTTATGTCAAATGTTGGAACATTTGTTTCTCATTTTTAAATGAGTTTCTTTCTCACAATATGGTTTTTTCTTCTCATAAATCGATAGCTCATTGTGTGAGAGTCACATTTTGTTAATATATTTGTGAAAATGACCTGTATTTTTAACCCGTTTGCAAATGATTTCTGACACTTACTTCAGGGTTAAGTTAGTCATGAACTTAAGTCATGAGGATGTTGTAGTTAAAGTTCACTAAATAGTGGCCATGCAATGTGTTGAAAAATTTCCAAGAGATCGTTTTATGAACCTTATGGGAGAAGTGGACAAATGACATTCGGGACGTTTGGTAATGTAAACAAGGTAATCGAGACAGTGGTCAACGAACATTTGATGATAACATCAAGTGACCAACAGGGAAGCAATGACAGCATGTATTATACAGTTAAATGGTGGTCAATTGTAGCAACCTAGATGCGACCACGATACAAGACGGTAGGACAAAGAGCGCAATAAACAATCGCAACATAGAATCGGAGGTACAAAACAATACTGGCATAAATCTATGTGAGTTTTCGCATATTAGAGTACAGAAAATACTGAGAGATTATCTGACTTGTTTCACTTTTTTCAATGTGTTGAAGAAATTGAAAATAAAATAGTCTATAGTACTAATAGTGCTCTTGGAACGGTTTTATTAAAATTAACAAAGTTGAATTTATAGATAATTTTATAGAAGACATTACAGTTTTTATGTAAAATGTAGATATTTTCTAATAACACTGTCAGCTATCAACATAATGTTAGATTTGACACTGTAAAACTGTTACTTAGATCTGATGATTGCAAACCGCCGATTTTATTGTGAAGACCTCAACGAGGAGTTCTTCAGTGAGGAGTCTGTTCAATGTAATTTTATTGTGAAGACCTTAACGAGGAGTTCTTCAGTGAGGAATCTGTTCAATGTAATTTTATTGTGAAGACCTCAACGAGGAGTTCCTCAGCGAGGAATCTGTTCAATGTAATTTTATTGTGAAGACCTGAACGAGGAGTTCTTCAGTGAGGAATCTGTTCAATGTAATTTTATTGTGAAGACCTCAACGAGGAGTTCCTCAGCGAGGAATCTGTTCAATGTAATTTTATTGTGAAGACCTCAACGAGGAGTTCCTCAGTGAGGAATCTGTTCAATGTAATTTTATTGTGAAGACCTCAACGAGGAGTTCCTCAGCGAGGAATCTGTTCAATGTAATTGTTCCATAAATGCATTCTGCAAGGAAGTGCTGAAATTCCTCGATCTTGTTTAGTCAAAATGTGCTTCATGATGGAAAGGGCAAGGCAGAGAGAGAGAAAGAGAGAGAGAGAGGGAGAGAGAAAGAGAAAGAGATAGAGTTCTGTAGATAATTGCAGCTGAGAATTATTGAAATTCGTCGTCCTCCCATCGGTTTGGACTTACAAACTGTGCTAAAATGTTTCCGCTTCCAATGTGCAACAATCAGTGTGAAATACCCCATTGTAATGCGTCCATCATGCAGACTGTTATTAAGTATCTTCCTTTTGTGACGTGCAATAAAAATATTTACCTAATAAATTATGAAATCTCTTCTGTTGGTTGTGTCTCATATGTTGTCACGTCTCTTTTCATTAAATAGTTTTCTTCTTCCAATTGTTATATCTGTCTGCCTACTCCTTTCTCTCTCACACAAATAGCAATATATTTATTCACACACATTTTCTCTCCCTCCCCCCCCTCTCTCTCTCTGTTGTTCACTTCTTTAAGATATTCGCAATGCCATAAGACTATATATACAAGCTTTTATTAAGAATGGGTTCCTTTAGAATAAATTGTGTGAAGCTCGTCTTTCTGGATATGAAAGATAGGCTGATAGCTGCTAGACATTTGATTCATGTCAAGTGGAGTGACATGTGATGACAGCTGTGATTTTTGGTCATCATATTTGTCTTATATCGTGTGTCATTCTTTGTTTTCGTACTCTGGCTTCTTCCAATTTGTTGATCTTTAACGATACACATTTAGGTTCTTGCTATATTGTTCTTGCTTGACATCTCAGCACATTTTAGACACATGATTTTTGTTGTGCATCATGTTGTTTTAATCAATTACATCACCATTAGCATGTTGCTAGCTTTTTTATGTTATTCATTTATTTATTTGCAAAGATTGAGATTAAACATAAATGTAAACTTACTCTTTAAGTCCAACGCCACTGACCAGTAATAATATGCGACCACCTCATTCAGCCGTTGGTGGTGTCGTTGATTTTCAGTTTTGCACGAACTCAGTTAATTAACGTTCACCACTCAGTGGGACGGGTGTCCGGTTAGCGCAATCGATAGGCGGTTGGCTTACCACGGCAACAGCCGGGGTTCGTAATCCTGGCGAGGACACCTGGGTTTTACTAATTCCCTAAAAATTAGTAGGAGCAGCGATAGCTCAGTGGTTAGTGAACTGGACTACTACGGACAAGGGGTAGGGTTCGATCCCAACCGACGGCTCCGGGTTCACCCAGCCTTAAATGGGTACCGGATTTTTTCTGGGAAAGTAAAAGCAGCACGGGCGTAATACCGACCACATTACCCAAAAATCATGTGCTGAAGGTCTGTAAAATATAGGGTCACTAACACCGTATTTCCCTATACGCCACTTGGCGTGACGGGGGGTACTTTACTTCTTTACTCAGTGGGACACACGTTTAATTGTGACAAAACTGTCTTCTACATTATATCAACATTGTGATAATTTTTAGTGAACTGAAGATTGTGTCTATAAAATGTTGTTATCTACTCAATAGACGAGTTTACCTTTTATCAAACCTCCATCACAAATGAGCATTTGCACATAGGGAAACGATATTTCATATTACAACTTGAGGTCACGCTGGACTCATCCATAACTGCACAACTTCAAGTATGAACAATAACGTGATATACTTGAGACCGTCTCTCTTGCTATTAAACAAATATCATTAGTCTCGTCTCGGTTGCTTGTCAATACAAAACAAATTATTCAGATTTCATATGAAGTTGCAGACAGATTTTTACGAGATTTCACACTGATTGAACCCCATTATATCACTGATTTCTTATGATTCATTTGAAAACACGAAAACAGTTACCAAAAAATGGAAGTTATTCGAGAAACGCCATCTAAAGACAATATTTATTAAAGGTTCATGGTATTCAAATTGACAATACTACATTCAGAACAATTCCAGTAAATGTGCCATGAACTCCCGCTTCTTCAGCTCGTTGCCTATACCATTCTGTTTTTGTTTCTAGACCCTACATGCAATTTGCTTAATTCATTCTCCGTTGAATGTAAAACAACCAATAGCTGCCGTTCACCTTACAGGTGATAATAGATTGTTCAGAATAACCAATAACGATGGAAAGATGGAGTAAACCACGCCTAGAAAACGACGAGTCAATCAAATATTAGACATTACAATGAGCACAATGTACAAGATACATCAAAGAGAAATGAGTCGAATACGTTCAGTTTCTCGTTGCTGGAAGACTTTTAAAGTGGAGGGAAGTAAAGTAATCACCGTGTCCAATAAACAGCACAAGAAAACACTCTCTATACATTCCGTTTCAGGATATTAATGCTTCACTAAATGTACCTTAAGCAAGTCTAGCAGCAATGTCTTTTTATTGCCCTGGATCCTGAATGACATGGCCAGTAAACTACAACCGTTTGAGAAGGTCCGCTGATAGTAAGCGTCGTTATCGCTAGTGAACTGATTACTTGTTATGGACTTTATGAATCATAAACTAAGAGTCTGACACAATAAATAGTCTCAGTAAATTTATAGAAAAATAGTAATGGTGCCTTTTACCTATTATTCATTTAGTTTTAATTAGAAAGTGTCTTCAATATAGATTAGATAATTATGTCTGTGATTGCGTAATTGCAATATAATTCTTATTATACAATTAGGCATACACCGAACACCTTGCTCGTATCGACATACGTCACAACAGTTTAGTTACTGTGACACGCAAGATTAGTGAAATTATAGGAAAACGTCAAATTAACAATTCAATAGTTGCAAGATAGCGAGCCGATGACATCCTATGTCGTTTGTCAGCAGCAATACTTGTTTCTAGCCGCTGATAATTGAGATGATACCCGTGTCATTCATGCTTCGTATGTAATTTGTACGAGACGTTTATGAAAATTGATACTTACATTTAATAACGAATTATACAACTGTCACTGAAAGTATTATATTTGTTTGTTATATGTTTCTACTGGTGTGACAATTAGGCTAAACTGCAAGCATGCTGGAGTCAACCTTGTCAAGTAAACTCGAATCAATGTGTGACGTCACTTTCGACAGTCCCTATTTCTGTGACTACATGATCCAGTTTACTGATCAGTTTTTTTTAAATCAAATGGGTAGTAGACTTTGATGGAACACATGGGACGAGTTAATCCTGTCAAAAAAACTGCATTCTGTTAGCAGTTTTGTATAAGTGTATCTGTATAACAGCTTTGGTTGATATGGGGACAACGGAGGCACTGAACGTAAACATATTAATCGTAAATTCGAGTAACCGAACCCACAACAATTCTGTTTTTCTGGATCTGATCACGAAAGACCAGTATATCATTATTTTGGAATCTGGATCTGTAGTGTGGACGGTGTTTTCATTATTAGGGATAATCTCAAACATCATGAACATCAAAACTTTTATCGCCATGAAGCTCGATGACAGCGTCACTGTTTCTTTCCTTGCTTTGTCTGTCTTTGACTTGGCCTATTTGATAACGTCGGCATGTCTTGGAGTCTCTGTAGGTTTAATCATTATTGAGCTGAAATCAAACACTTTATTTCCTATAGAACCTTACGGCGTGTTTGTGTTTTGCGGCAACCTACTTATACTTATAAACGTCACTAATGTTCTGACTACAACATTCCTAGCAGTTGCGCGTTGTATGTGTGTAGCTAAACCTCTTCACTTTAAAAACACATTTACAAGACAAAGAACTCTCTTCTTCATTTATGGAATAGTCTTATTTGCAGTCGCAATTTATACACCAATTCTGGCTCATATGGGAATGGTGAAGAAGCTTGACAACAAGTGGAACACGTCAAGACTAGGACTTTGGATATCACCAAACAGGGAATCTATTAAAGATGCAGTTTTGGTTGTTATTGACATGGCGTTACCATTTGCCACGCAGCTTATTATTGTCACCTGTGTCCTGATCATGGCTAGTAAACTTCGATCTGCTTCCAAGTTTAGGCAATCGTCAGTGCTCAATTCTGTGATATCCAACAACAAACCTAGCAACATCAGTGTTTCTGAAGCAAATAATATCGAGAGTTCGAAAGTTGTCGCTCACAAACTCACAGTGAAAGATCTGCACGTGGTCCAGCAGGTAGTGCTGATATCGCTAGTCTATATCATATGTAATATACCAAAAATGCTCATTTGTATATACGGCGCTGTTGAACCAGAATTCACTATAGGTGGTCGGTACAATAATCTCTACATTAGCGTTAACGGGTTACGGAAACACTTTGAGATTGTTAACGCCTCAGTCAATACTTTCATTTACTACAGATACAACACGAAGTTTCGGACAACGCTGGGACTTTGATTCAACCAGACATCGCATTTCATCGTAATCTGAAGAGTTATGTAGCTAAATATTTAGTACACATGTGGACATGTGCTGCCTGCACAAGATTAGACCACTGAGAACCACGCTGCCTCTGCACTGATGAACATAAATCACATCCTTATATAAATACCTCTATCCATTAGTTATTTCATTTCAATATATAACACCAGCATTACCTCAGAACAAAAGAAATGTAAGTTGCAGCTGACCACACGTTGTGACAGAATGTTGGCGTCAAAGTGCTCTTTTGTGCCATGCATTCAGCAAATGAAACACTAGGTTAACTAGTTTCAACAGCCAGATCTGTATCTTTTCATTGAAATGTTCGTCGTATTAGTGAGAGACTAACGCGATACGATTCTACCATAGTTATCTAAATTGTTGCTGTTTTATAATACTTATGTGACTAGTAAAAGAACACGAGCGTCATCTATACAATTTTACAAATGTTACAGCTGCAATCAAACAAATCTCACGTGCAACTGTTACATTCACTCGTCTTCTTCTTTCTTTCCTCATTTGCATTTCAGCGTGGAGGGAAGATATAATTTCCGGCCTTTAAATATTATGTTGGCCTCTCCTCCTGCTGTTATGTTTCCTAGTGTTTCTAATATTCCATCGATGCATCTTTTTCATGGTCGGCCATTGAGTCTGGTGTTCTTGCAACGTTTATTGTGGACTCGTCGTGTAATGTTTGGGTCTTTCTGCCTTGTTACGTGGCCAGACTATTTTATCTGTTGTTTCTTTATTTACTCTATGCCATGAATTATTCCTAGCTTTTTTTTTCAGTTCTTCATTTCTGATCTTATCTCTCAGGCTGTTTCCTACATTCGTCTAACCCATTTCATCTCGGTAGTGGTTAATTTTTTAAAAATGTTCTTGTATCTATGTTCCAGGTCAGGTATTGAAAGCATATCGTTGCAATGACGATTGTAATGTAGAGTGTCACTTATGCATCTAGAGTTATTTCATTGTTGGACAATATACCACGTGATAGCTGACCGATGATTTGACATGATTTGTTGCATCTTGAGTCTATATCTGCTGCTTATGAGTTGTCGTTTGTCACTAGACTTCCAAGATATTAACATGTTTCCTCTGTTTTGATTACATTTTCTGAATGAGAATAAATGAGATTTTCAAAAGATTGTGATAGTTTCCTACTTGCACTATCTATTTACTTATGTGTTTGTGTGTGTGCTACAAAACATATGAACATTTTATATTATATTTACACGTGTGGATACAAGAACACTTTCGGTGGCCATTCCTGTCAAACGAGGAATGACAAAAATATTTTTTTACTTGCTTGTAGTTCGAATATAATCCATTTTTGACAATAGAAACAAGAAAAAGAGTTCTTAAATGTTATGTAGAGCCAGTCTTAACATATGGATGCGAATCATGGACAATAGGACAACAGACATGAAAATCACTGGAGTATGTAGAAATGTGGTTTTACAGAAAAAATATTGAGAATACCATGGACAGCTAAAAAGAGTAATGAAGATGTTCTGAGATATGTCAAAGCAAAAAGAGAGCTAATTTCCAATATTAGGAAGATACAACCATCATTTTGTTTGGCCATGTAATGAGAAGAGAACAGCTGGAATATATTGTAACAACTGGAAAAATTGAGACAGAAAGCTTAAGAGAATGGCTTGGCAGAAGATCAACAACAGAAATGATAAATAACTGTCGAGATCGAAAGTTGTGGAGAGACATGATCACCTACGCCATCAGTCCCGGTACTTGTTGATGACGATGAGTTGGAGTGTCCATGTCGTGATATAACGTTCACTTTATAAAAAAACAATGTCGTCTTAAATTGTGTTTTTGTTTTATTTAATTTTAAAAATATATTTTGCCATCTGATTTTTTTTTTATCAACGTATGAACATTTTACAAATTTTACAACGAGTTAAATGAGGCACTTCATAAATGCAAACCATGTGGAAATGTGGTTTTACAGAAGAATGTTGAGAATACCATGGACGCTAAGAAGAGTAATGAAGATGTTCTGAGAGAGGTCAAAGCAAAAAAGAGCTAATTTCCAATATTAGGAAGATACAATCATCGATTTTTGGCCATGTAATGAGAAGAGAACAACTGAATATATTGTAACTACTGTGAAAATTGAGGGGCGAAGAGATAGAGGGAAGCAAAGAGAAAAAACAACAGACAGCATAAGAGAATGGCTTGGCAGAAGGTCAACAACAGAAATGATAAATAGCTGTCGAGATCGAAAGTTATGGAGAGACATGCTCACCTACGCCGGCAGGCCCGGTACTTGATGAAGATGACAATTTTTTAAAATGTTTTATATCTTTCTGAATTATGAGTGCTTATGTTTTGGATGGGTATTTTCTGGAAAATGTAAATGATTTATTGAAGAAAATAACGATTTTGGACATTCAGTCACATTATCTAAGTCTTTAAGAGATTAACACTAAAGATAAGTATAAAGAAGTAATGTGAACCTAAGTAGATAACTAGCAGCTTGTGTTATAATTTATGACCACTTAGAGAGAGCTGTTACTTTATACTGATAATGTTGACATGAATACTGAATGTATTGAATGAACTACTGAAAAGATTGAATGAATTACTGAATGGATTGAATGAATTAATGAATGGACTGAATTAATTATTGAATAGATTGAATTAATTGCTGAATGGATTGAATTAATTACTGAATGGATTGAATTAATTACTGAATGGATTGAATGACTTAATGAATGGACTGAATTAATTACTGAATGGATTGAATTATTGTTGAATGTATTGAACTAATTACTGAATGGATTGAATTAATTACTTAATGGATTGAATTAATTACTGAATGGATTGAATTAAATAATGAATATATTGAATGAATTATTGAATGGATTGAATAAATTGCTGAATAGACTAAATGAATTAATGAATGGATTGAATTAATTGCTATCGCGGCTCCCTGCGTACATGACATGTTATGCTCATTTTGCAATTGTTGTTGTGCATCCAGCCAAGATTTTGCACTGGCGTGAACACGTAACGTGCTTTTGAAGAAGTGCGTACACTCGCTTCTTGTCTGTCACATTCATTAACGATGACTATTTATATACGTGGATGTGAGTCTTTAAATGTGTTTCTTGTTGTTTGCTCTTAGAGGAACAAATGAAAATCACCTGGTTTCCGGTGGTATTCTTGGTACGTGTTGTGTATTTAATTCTCTCTCTCTCTCTCTCTCTCTCTCATCTCTCTCTCTCTCTCTCTCTGCGATCAAGACTTAAATCAGAGTTGGATTCCAGACTCTCTCATTAAGTCAGCTGTCTGTTTAAGCGAATCGATTGCCCCATATAGTTTTTCTTCCAGGGAGGTGGGCGTGGACCATATTGCTCTTCTCAGGTCTGTGTACTGGGGGAAATCCTGTAGAACATGTTTTGTAGTCATATTGTCCAGTGTACAGTGGCATAGGCTGGTTGTACCTATTTTAAATATGGTGAACATGTGAGTTCTCATTCTATTGTGGCCAGTGCGTAGGCGAAGTATGATGACTTGATGTCTCCTTGATAGTTGGTGGTATCCGTCAATCTCGTTATGCTTTGGGTGTTCTCGTTTCCATTTTTCATGGAACTGACCCTTGAGGATGGATTTGGCTTCATCATAACTGAGCGGATGGTTCTCTTGTAGTAATCTCCCTCCCTCTTTAGCTAATTTGTCTGCTCGTTCGTTCCCGTGTATATTACAGTGTGATGGTATCCACTGAATGACTACTCTCTGGAAGTTATTGCATAGTTGGTCCAGGGTTGTTCTCAAGCCATCTAGTTCATTGTTCTTGGGGCTTTTTAGAGCTGATAATACTGACAGTGCATCAATCAGAATCACAAATTTACTGTGCATGTTATTTTTTGTGTTGAGTATCTAGTGTAGCAGCATCTCTGATGGCCTCAATTTCTGCTTTAAAGTTGTTTGAGAATTTTCCAGTAGCTATTGACTTGGTGATCTCGTCCTGATTATTCAGCGTCAGAACACACCTCCCCCTCTATTTCTGGTGGCATTTGTAGCAGATCCATTTGTGTATATGTGGGACCAAGAGTTCTGTGGATAGGTATCGTGTATGTGTTTTTCTGCTACGTGTTTTTCTTTCTGTGTCTGATTGGGTGCCTTTTTTCATGATTCCTGTTCTTTAAGTTCTGGTATTTTATGCTTTCCATGAGGAGACATATCTGATGGGTACAAGGGTTCCGATATTGTTTGGGAAAGTATTGGCTCAAGTGCCAGCAACAAGAAATGTACGTCAGCTCAAGTGCCAGCAACAAGAAATGTACGTCAGCTCAAGTGCCAAGAAAAGGAATGTACGTCAGCTCAAGTGCCAGCAACAAGAAATGTATGTCAGCTCAAGTGCAAACAATGATAAATGTACGTCAGCTCAAGTGCCAAGAACAAGGAATGTACGTCAGCTCAAGTACCAACAACAAGAAATGTACGTTATTTCAAGTGCCAACAATGAGAAATGTATGCAAGCTCAAGTGCCAACAACGAGAAATATACATCAGCTCAAGTGCCAGCAACGAGCAAGGTACGTCAGCTCAAATGCCAACAATGAGAAATATATGCAAGCTCAAGTGCCAACAACGAGAAATATACATCAGCTCAAGTGCCAGCAACGAGCAAGGTACGTCAGCTCAAATGCCAACAATGAGAAATGTATGTCAGATCAAGTACCAACAACAAGAAATGTACGTTAGTTCAAGCGCCAACAATGAGAAATGTATGTCAGCTCAAGTGCCAACAATGAGAAATGTATGTCAGCTCAAGTGCCAACAACGAGAATATACATGAGCTCAAGTTTCAACAACGACAATTATACATCATTTCAAGTGCCAACAACAAGAAAAAAGTATGTCAACTTATTTATCAGCAAAGAGACAAAGTATGCCATCTTAACGTCCTTCAAGGATAAAATGTATTTTAACTCAATTACCGCTACTGGGGAAAATATGCCGGCTTAACGTTCTTCAACTACATAATGTATATTAACTTAACTATCTGCATTAGCCATGGTAAAAATAAAAAGTAAAGTACCCCCGTCACGCCAAGTGGCGTATAGGGAATATGGTGTTAGTGACCATAAATTTTACAGACCTTCGGCACATGATTTTTGAGGTAATGTGGTCGGTATTACGCCCGTGCCGCTTCACTTTCCCAGAAAAAATCCGGTACCCATTAAAGGCTGGGTGAACCCGGAAGCCGTCGGTTGGGATCGAACCCTACCCCTTGTCCTTTGTAGTCCAGTTCACTAACCACTGAGCTATCGCGGCTCCCATTAGACATGGTACCTTAGCTTAAATACCTACATTTTACATGGTATGTAAGATTAACTTACGTAAGATTTGTAACCTTAATTACCTACATTATACATGGTATGTCAGTTAAGCTACGTACATTGTACATGAAACGTTAGCTTAACCATCTACATTATACATGATTTGTCAGCTTAACTAACTGCATTGTTCATGATGTGACAGCTTAACTAACTAATTGTTCATGATGTGACAGCTTAACTAACTCATTGTTCATGATGTGATAGCTTAGCTTCATTCATTATACATGATATGACAGCTTAGCTGCCTGCTTTATATATAACATCTCAGTTTAGCTATCAACAGTGTACATGTTAAATCAGCTTAGCTTACATGGTATGTGAGCTTAAATATCTACAATGGGCATGATGATTTTCATTTCAATGCATGCTTTTACATTTTACGTCAACTTAACTATGTATATCCTATATTACGTGTCATCTTAACTGCCTGCATTAGATATGGTACATCAGCTTTACAACCTACATTGCATGTGATTTTATATTAGTATTATGCGATTATACAAATTATGTTAGCTTAATTACTTATTTTATATATGGTATATCAGCTTAACAACCTACAGTTTGTATGATATGTCAACTTAACAATCTACATTGTACATTATGTCATCTTAGCATCATGCAATTATACAATTTATGTCAGTTTAACTACATACATTATATATGCTATGTCAGCTTAACAACCTACATTGTCATGTACAGCTTATCAACCTACATTGTACATGATATGTCACTATCACCTACATTGTACATGATATGTCAGCTTATCACCTACATTGTACATGATATGTCAGCTTTGTCAGCATTATCAACCTACATTGTACATGATATGTCAGCTTATCAACCTTATACATGTGTGTTTATGCATTATTGTCATGTATATATTGGTTACACTACAGTGTACATGACATGTCACCTTAACTACCTATATTGTACATGATATATCATTTTAGTATCATGCTATAAGACAAATTATTCCAGCTTAACTATAACGCAAGAAGACGGACACTGAAATAATTTCCTAGAATATAAGATTTATTTTTTAGTAGAGACAGTTTTCTTTATTCCCTTGAAATATTCCTTTAGGTTTTTGGTGAACTTTCTTGAGGTCTAACACGTGTCATTGGTTGATACACGAGTTTCAAGGACATACAATGACGGTCTGTTCAAGATGACGAGAGTTCATTTGTGATCTACCACTAGCAGAAAGACATTTAAAAGTGTAGACAAATTAATTTAAATGATCCGTGAGAATCATCGCTGAACAATCTATGAGCTACTTCACATGATTGGAATCTGTTATGCATTAGATCATACCATGTCTGTGTTGGTCACATCTCATATCTGTGTGTGTGCATGTCTGTGTTAGTCACCTCTAGTGACTCGGGCAGATGGTGCTCGTAAACCTGGGAGGGAAGACCATCTAAGGGCAGAATCCCCCTACAGAAAGATCATCTGCTGCATTGTAGGAAGATTGGGGACAATCAAAGGCTAAGGAATGCAAACCTGAATAAAATGCTGGCTGAAATCGGATGCACTGGGCCACTGGCGTAGAACACAGTGCAACGTTTTAACGGGTGTTCAATCAGAGTGGTTCTGGCAGACTCTAATTGTAATCTTCTGTCTATGGGGGCGATCAACACACTTACCTGACAGCTGACTTCATGTGAGAGTCTGGAATCCTACTCGAATTGAGTTCTGATCGCAGAGAGAGAGAGAGAGATCATACCAGGAAGCCAGTCCGTACATCGCTTTGCTGCATAGTTCATCTCCAGGCGCATGACACTCTAGCAAAAACGTCAGATAATGTGGTCTATGTAACTGCGGGCTCTTCCATTGCGACGACAGTTGGACCCTGTTAATCTCGAGATAAAAGTTTTGCTTTCATCCATTTCACGCAACTCAAGATATACTTCAAAACGTCTTTGTCTTTGATCAGTGTCTAGAACCTGGAGAAGAACTTCTCAATAATGTTCTGCATGTTCAAGCATTCTGTGATAATCTTCTGGCTTAACCCATAACGAAATTGAAGTAATTAAATGAGCTTCTGTTCGACGGTAGTCATTAAGGATCATTCACGATCATATGACAACAATTTTGGCGTTTTGTAGGTGACAGAACATCTGAGCGGCCATTGTCATCTTGAACTACTCGACTGATCTTAAAAGTCGCATATTAACCAGAACCATGTGTTCGACCTAAATGTTTGTCCAAAGGCCTGAAGAAGTATTTCGAGCGTCACGGTAGTAGCTCTGTCCAATCTCTGCGCAAACTTTGATGTAAACACGTTGCTCGAATTTCTCGCGCTTGTCAATCATCGCACTGATCGCAGAGTGATCTATGCTCAAAGTGAGTGAATGAAGTGTATAAGCTAATTACATACAAACAGGGGAGGTCATTTGACACAAAGACTTCGAGCATTTAGGCACAGTGACTTCATATTTTTACTCCAATATCTGAAGTGGTTTGCGTCGTATATAAAGTGCGAGAATATTTATATGACTATTCGTATTTTGATAATATTGTTTATTTTTTTAAATTTACAATTCTTTTTATATCTTATTATTTAAGTTACACATAACTAAAGTCATCGGCTAAAACATGACTGCGTATCTTTTAGCCACTACCCTCTATTATATATTTTCGATTTGTTTGTATCCAACATTAACACTCACATTTCTTGAGTAATGAGTTAAACACAACATTCTCTATGTATTCGACAAAAAATCATCTGAGTTAATTTATTATATAAGAAATGATTTACATAGCCTTCCGAGGTACAGCTCTGCAGAGATGCCATATCCAAGATTATACACATAAGGAAATTGAATATTATCTTTGGGTTTAAAGACTTAGTTCATGTCGTCAATTTCGACATGTTGAGCTGCTAACTTCAACGAAGTCATATCCACGCAATGTTCCCATTGACTAGTAAGGGGTTAATAAGTATAATCATTTTTCAATGTGAACCAAGTAATATAGTGCTTTAGCAGAAATTGAATGTTTACGCTACATGCTAATGTAACTGACGGTCATCTTCAACATTGCAACCACAACTCAAAGCAATAGAAGATTATGTGACGTTTCCATGATATTTGCATTTCGTATTGCAACATTAACAAATATATAAGTAAAGTAAAGTACCCCCGTCACGCCAAGTGGCGTATAGGGAAATATGGTGTTAGTGACCCTATATTTTACAGACCTTCAGAACATGATTTTTGGGGTAATGTGGTCAGTATTTCGCCCATGCTGCATTACTTTCCCAGAAAAAAATCCGGTACCCATTTAAGACTGGGTGAACCCGGAAGCCGTCGTTTGGGATCGAACCCTACCCCTTGTCCGTGTAGTCCAGTTCACTAACCACTGAGCTATCGCGGCTCCCAACAAATATATCAGATTTAGAAATATAGAAATTGTAGTTTTCTTATTATTGTTTTTTTTTTATTTCGTAGATAAACGGATTCTCACTTGGGGACATGTGTAACGTGATGTTTAGGCTTGTGACCAGTGGACATCGGCATCTTGTATGCGAGATTAAATAGAAAAAAATTACAATTGGCAGATGCCAAAACACCATTTACGAGAATGAAAAATGATCGGTTAAACTTACAGTAAACACACCCAGTTGTAGCGCCAATGGCGACTCCAATATTTCCATCATAATTACCATCTGTGGAGAGACAAGCACAATGATGGATCATTTGTAATATGGCAACAAATATCACCACCGTTCAAGGCTTGCTTTCAGCTGAATAACTCTTAATTATTATACGGACTAACGCTGTAGTGTGCATAGTGCTATCAACTATTGGCATCATCTCGAACATCGTCAACATCAGAACGTTCGTTGCTATCGGGCTGAGTGACGGGGTCATAGTTTCATTCCTTGCATTGTCCATTTTCGACTTCACATATCTTGTTGCTTCTGTCTGTCTCGGCATTTCCACAGCTTGTAGCGTCGCAGAGAGGACGTCCACTGTGCGGTTCCCAATACAACCTTTCGGTATTGCTGTATTTTTGTCCAACATTGTCACATTCCTTAACCTGACCAGCGTAAATGACCACAACCTTCCTAGCAATCAGCCGCTGGTTGAGTGTTGATAAACCCCTTCAATACAAAAACCAATGTACTCGTAGAAAAACTATCGTTCTAATGTTAGTTTCTGTCATGGTAGCATTGGTAATATACATTCCACTTTTGGCCAACATGGGAATTGTCATGAAGAAAGATAAAACAACAAATACAACAAGGCTGATGTTGTGGTTGTTTACAAATAGAGAAGCGATAAAAGATGCCGTGTTTCTATTGGTAGATACGTTGTTCCCGCTCTTCGCAGAAGTCATCATTGTATCTTCTATCTTCGTCATGACGAGCAGACTTCGTTATATGTCTGTTATATCCAGGTTCAGATAGTCTATCTCAATGATGTCAATGGAAGTCAGCCATACAGATAGCACACATTGCCCGTCGTTTCATGGCATTAAAGAAACAATATTCAGCTCTTCCTTTGGCATCTTTCCCAACCAATTAACGGGAAAGACGTGCGCGTGCTTCAGCAGGTCATCCTCCATCATCGGTGGTGTACATCGTATGTACCACGCAAAGATTGTAACGAGCACTGCCGGGTTGATTGAACTGGACTTTACTTTAGGTGCTTGATATATTAATTTGTACGTGAGTGTTTCGGGTCTAGACAAATATTTGGTATTATTAACTCTTAAATCAATACATTCATTTACTACAGGTACAACTCCAAATTTCGGACAACGTTGTGCCATTTAGTTGGTAGAGGTAGCCACACCTCTGGCGCCCTGGAAAAGATAAGGAATTAGAAGGTGATCTTAAAGGATTCATTTCCAGCTTCATTACCTAAAATACTGATCATTATTAGTATTCTTAAATTTATATTATTGTTGTTCTTACTACCTTACTTGACATTCATTTTCTGTTAAATTTTAAATTCGTTCTGTCTTTCAAAGGCAACGACGACTCCTTCTTTACGTGAAACACCTTTTTAATTGATAGCATACGTTTCAACAATTTATCAGTGCACTTTAATTGAACAATGAACACCAGAAAAGGTATATTGAAATTTCCAAATGATTGTTTGGTGCAGTTTGTTATTTAGCCAAGCACGAACTACCTCTAAAAAAAAGCAATGATGAATAGACGACATCTGTAAAATTAGGTATTATCTGAAATTGTTGAAGGCATTATGTGCATTGTGTTATAGAAATTATGACTAAATTTTGAAGAATCACTTAACATGTGCAATAGCTGTTCATGGCAAATCGGCTTCTGTACAAAATGGCATTATAGCTGTAATTATGAATGTTTTATTAGATGAAAATGTATCTATAAATATTGATGAGACATCAAATGTTATGTGTAAATCACAACTTGACAGTCTGTAGTTTATGAATGTTTCCTAGGGTTTATAATGACAGTCATATAGAACTGCCAGAGACATGTTAATCATGTGGCTTGCGTTATGGAGACATATACGATAGTAATATATTAGTTTGGACAAGCGTGTGTGAGTGCTACTGTTATGAGTGTTCATTTAAAAGGTCTTCAAAGTCAAATTCTGGGAGTATATCCAAATGTCTTGTGCACACGTTGTTATGATCATGTGTTAAATTTAGTTACACAGAAAAGATTATCAAGCGTACAAGAATGCAGTTTTGCTCTCCAAACAAACTCTTAGTGAACTGTCTGCATTTTTTTCGAAATACAAGAACACGAAAGCTGATCTAGAAGGTTGTGTTCAAAGAAATCTGCCGTCAGTGGTACCTATCAGATGGGAATTTATAACCAGGATAGTTCATATAGTGAACAAATATCGCAAGCATTTGACTGAGATATGTAGTAGAAAATTAGAATGAGTGGGAAGTTGATACGGTCCTAACTAAAAAGAGTTGTTATAATTTTTGGGTGACAGAGACACATTTTCAGTTAGAAATAATTTCAGATTTATGTTAACATACAGTTTTACAATATTCTTCAGACTATGAAATGAGATATTTTTTTACTGAAATCAGAAAGTAAATGATACTTTTCAACATGCGAACAATGGCAGGCAGGATGTATTTGAAACACTCTAAGATTTAACAACACTTTAATAGAACAACGATGATACAGAATCTTAGACAAAAAGATCTCACAGTGAGAGTGAGAGTCAATTTTACCCAAGCCTGGCTGTATTGTAAAAATATCGAAAATATTTATTAAAACAAATAAAAAAGATACACATCATTTTCTAAACTTGTATTCGTCAAATTTCTGGACACCAGACAACGATACCTTTCTTGATGAACTCTTACGTCAACTAACATTGATTAATGGAGCCACGTTCGTTCACAACCGCTTCACGGTGAACTAACTGTAATATGCGAGACATCCATTTCATGGGTTGCCTACTTTTGAACTTGCGAGGTTTATTAATGATAATTTATATTTAATATAGATTCTAGTCTAAATTAAGTGAACTTATTTTCATGATCCCTTGTAACATTAACTCAGTAGAGCCCCTATTTTCTCCTTTAAAGCGGATACATAGTACTATACATATGCTGTATGTGCACTTAGTCAAGGTTGTCTGCTTTCCTTGAGTTGCATTTCTATAGAAAAGGAAATGCTACAAGACTTAAGACTAAAAGACTAATTTTTAATTTAGTTACTTAAATGTTTCTGAGTAAAGAAAAAAGTCTGGAATTCATATACACATGCTAGGATGTAGACTGTGTTATTATTTGGAAAGATACATCCATTAGCACGACTAAGAGCAAAAACCAAAACAAATGTTGCCCTACTTAAAGAATTTTTATTTGCTGACGATGCAGCCCTAGTCGCTCATAGTGAGGCCACCCTACAGTCGCTGATCAACAACCTGGATAAAGCATGCGACCTTTTTTCACTGCCAATTAATATTCAGAAGACAGTAATACTAAATCAAGGTGACTTCAAACCTATATCTATTACTCTAAAAGACTGCCCACTAGAATCAGTACAGAAATTTACATATCTTGGATCCACAGTTACGCAAACCATCTCTCTTGATGAAGAAATAAACTGTCGAATTGGTAAGGCAGCTACGACCTTCGGCAAACTCACAAAAAGGGCATGGAACAACACGAAACTAACTCGAAAGACTAAACTCTTAATATATCAAACTTGTGTGCTTAGCACACTACTATATGGATCCGAAACCTGGACAACATACTCAAACCAGGAAAAAAGACTAAATGTATTCCACATGTGATGTCTCCGCAAAATAATGCACATCAAATGGCAGGACAAAATAACCAACTTAACTGTCCTGCAACGTGCTAAGACCCTAACAATCATGTCGATGCTCAGAAGTCGAAGGCTAAGATGGCTGGGGCATGTCCAACGAATGGAAGAAAAACGCATTCCTAGGCAAATACTATATGGCGAGCTAAAACACGGAAAACGACAAATCGGCAGACCTAAACTACGATATAGAGATATCTGCAAATCATCTCTGAAAGACTTCTCCATCTGTGAAAACGACTGGCAACATCTGGCAAGTGATCGCACATCATGGAGAGCACGTATAAGGAACGGTATAACAACATTTGAGACTGTTCTAAGACAGGACTTAGAAGAGAAGAGACTCATGAAAAAGGATGGTAAACCCTGTGGACCAGCGAGCCTGACCTGTTCATTATGTGACCGCGTGTGTTTGTCAAACATTGGTAGAATTAGCCACGAGAGAAGCTGTTCGGCAAAAACAATACCTCAAAAAAATACGCAATAGCCTCCACTAGACCGTCTGACAAGACGAAAAGGGCCATATAATAATACATCCATTAGATATATTAGTTGTTTAAAATTGAAAATTCCTTATTATAACCAATATCCTTTAAAATAAAACAAATAGTATCATAATTACTATAATATTTATCGACATTGCACATTCATTTTACTGAACGTACACGTTGTTAAAGTCATTCTGGTAAGAGAATTATTTTTTTTTTTAAATATTAAACTTTCACTGCAGCATACCAGGAGACACCATTGTATAAGATGTTGAGAACAAACTAATATTTCCGGTTAAAATTATCTAACACTTTAACTATCATAACCTAAAAATCAGTCTATTTCATTGTGTTTAAAGAAAACTCGGGGGCAAGTGGAATGCTCGCAATGTTGGGTTGAATAGAAGGTAGACAGAGAAACTAAAGTCGTGATATATCGACCATCTTTGACGAGAAAAATGTTGCTGCTGCTGTCCTCCTTCAATCTCACGCTGGCATAATGGCTGAACAAAGTTAGAATACTTATGGAATTATGGCCGTTGTCTCGGCTTAAAGGAATGGCAGACAAAGACATGCACCATCATCTTCTTTGACGTGGTAAAAATCACTTAATTCATGTCCAAATTGTGGCAGACACGTTACAGTTAACCGGATATATTTCACAAGACATTTACAAACACTCTCTAACATAGAAAATGATCACAATTTGTTCTCTTCTATAGCATGACAAACCGAAGAAGCAATATTGACTTTGTTATCTATATATGTTGTTACCTTTCTTACCTAGGTCGTTTCACTACAAGACGCCGGCCTATAGAAAGAGAGGTTGTTGGTTCAAATCCCGGATTGGGATTTTTATTTATGATTTCTCTCTGCGGCAACCCTCCATTGTCTCAGCAGCAAGGCCCGGCTTGAAACGCCAATTACTCATCAACGGAAAAAAATATGAGTATCTCTGAAGTCGGAGTTATTTGCCTGTATGGCGAGGGACCCTTGTACACACGGTTGCAGAGGAAAAATGGATTAACACGCAAAATTCAGTTCCTAGTCTCTAGGGACTTCGTTAGAGGTAAAAGCTGGCGAACGGAAAAAATGTATTCGCTGTCAAAGAATAAATCATAAATTCTGCATTACATGATATCATCATCATCAACAAGTACCTGGCATACTGGCGTAAGTGATCATGTCTCTCCACAACTTTCGATCTCGGCAGCTATTTATCATTTCTGTTGTTTACCTTCTGCCAAGCCATTCTCTTAAGCTGTCTGTTATTTTTTTTCTTTGCTTCCCTCTATCTCTTCGTCCCTCAATTTTCCCAGTTGTTACAAAATATTCCAGTTGTTCTCTCCTCATTACATGGGCAAAAAATGATGATTGTTTCTTCCTAATATTGGAAATTAGCTCTCTTTTTGCATTGACCTATCTCAGAAGATCTTCATTACTCTTCTTAGCTGTCCATGGTACTCTCAACATTATTCTGTAAAACCACATTTCTACAGACTCCAGTGATTTTCTTGTCTGTTAACCTACTGTCCATGATTGGCATCCATATGTTAAGACTGGCTCTACATAACATTTAAGAACTCTATTTCTTGTTTCTATTGTCAAAAATGGATTTCATAGTATCTTCCTCATTTTTTTGGAAAGCTGCTTTTGCCAGAGCCATTCTGCATGTCACCTCTTTTGTACAGCTTCCGTCTGAGCTTAACAAACTTCCCAAATATTTAAGTTCATTTACCTGCTTTAATATTGTTCCATTTGTCTTTATTTTGCACTGAGGTGATGTCATTTTCTTTGTTGTTACCATTACCTCTGTCTTTTTGCTATTAAGGCTGAGTCCTTTAATTTTTGCTTTCCTTCACTACAATGTCCAACATTTCTTGTAACTCATTTTCACTATTAGCGAATAAGACTGTATCATCATCATACCTTAGATTATTTATATTATGACCTCCAGTTGTTATTCCAGGCGTATCCCTTATGGGTCTTAAAATAATGTCACTATAAATATTAAACAAATCTGGTGACAGCACACAACCTTGTCTAACACCCTGTTTTATTTGTTGAAACATTCCCAAATGGTTTCCAGTTCTTATTGCCGCTGTTTGTTGCCAGTACATGTTCTTTATTATTCTTAGATCTTTGCTGTCTACGTTTATGCTTTCTAAAATTTTAATTATTTATTGGTGCTTTACTGTGTCAAATGCATTGGTGTAATCTATGAAACATAGGTATAGATCTGTTTTCACCTCTATGGCTCTTTCTACTAAAGATCTTATGATATAAATGGCATTGCTTGTTCCTTTATCTCTAACAAAACCACACTGTTCATCGCGGATTTCCGGACTGATTTTGTTTCGCACTCTTCGCATGATGATTCTTAGTAATGTCTTAGTCATATAACTCATAAGGTTTATTGTGCGATGATCATCGCATTCGATCGCACCCGATTTTTTTGGTAGGGCTATGAATATTGATTTGAGCATGTCGTCTGGTATATATCCGCTGTTGTAGATATCATTTAATATTTTTGTTATGATTCCTATTCCAGAATCACCCTTGGCTTCAATCTCTTCTTTAGTTATATTATCTGGTCCAGACGCTTTGCCTGCTTTCATATTGCGCAAGACGTCTTCCACTTCCTCTCTGTGTATTTCTGGTCCTTCTCCATTATCCTTAATATTTACTTCCGTGCGTTCAATTACATGATATAATAATTGTTATTAAAAATATCAGAGCTGAATATACCATATACCAAGATAAAAAGTAAAGTAAAGTACCCCCGTCACGCCAAGTGTCGTATAGGGAAATATGGTGTTAGTGACCGTATATTTTACAGACCTTCAGCACATGATTTTTGGGGTAATGTGGTCGGTATTACGCTCGTGCTGCTTTGCTTTCCCTGAAAAATCCGGTACCCATTTTAGGCTGGGTGAACCCGGAAGCCGTCGGTTGGGATCGAACCCTACCCCTTGTCCGTTGTAGTCCAGTTCACTAACCACTGAGCTATCGCGGCTCCCATATATACCAAGATAATGTTGAATAATTTACATATAGATTGTGTGCTCACACGTTGAAACTGCACAATGGAGTATTTCATATAGTAGTCTAGGGTACGTTATTTCAAGTTGTGAAGTTGAATAATTAGATAGGGATCTTCGAAACTGAGGACGGGGAAATTAGTGAGAAAAACACAGATACGGTGATTCTGGCACAAATTGACTTTCAGAAGTTTTATAGCAACAATATTGACTGTTATTGAATCAATATCGATGTTTAAAACATTTTACTTTTAAATTCATCATCATCATCGAGTGCCTTCTCCGCAACGAAGGTTGGCTACCATCGATCGCCATTCTACTCTGTTTCTTGCGTTGATGGTGCAGGCTGTCATAGATTGATTTGTCCATCTTTTGATGTTACTCGTCCATGTTAGTCTTGGTCTGTTTCTGCTTCTTTTACCTTGTATTTTTCCTTCCAATATTACTTTTAGTAGGCTGTTGTGTCTTTTAACATGCCCCTAAAATTTCATTTGTCTTGTCTTAATTGTATTTAGTAGTTCTCTTTTTATTTTCAGTTGTTTTAAAATTTCATCGTTTGTTATTTTGTTTCCATCCAATTCTGCCTATTCTTCTATAAATCCACATTTGAAAGGCTTCAATTTTCTGTTCTGTTTTCTTGTCTAATGTCCATGTTTCTGCACCATACAGGAATATTGAGAAGATGTAACATTTTGCCATTCTTAGTTTCAGCCCTGCTGATATTTGTTTTGTTGTTAGTATATTTTTCATGGCATTAAAATTACTTTTTGCCATACCTATTCTTTTGTTTATTTCAATTTTGCATTTTCCATCAATGGTTATAGTATGTCCCAGGTAGTTGTAGCTCTGGACTGTCTCCAGATGTATTCCCTCAACTGTGATATTTAATTGTAGGTCTTGAGAATTTTCTTTGTTTATGATCATAGTTTTAGTCTTTTTGATATTCATTTCTAGTCCATCATTTTTTGCTTGTTATGTTTATCACATTAAGCAATTGTTGTAGGTCTTTAGGATTTTCTTTTAAATTGCAACATTTAATTGTCTACCCAAGACCGTCTTATATCGCTTCTCGGGCCAGCAGTTAGTACACATTTGGTTTCCACATTTTACTCAATTTTCTGTCAATTAGGTAAACTTTACTCAAAATTTAAACATAAATTAGCAAATGTAGTTTTAAATTAAGTCATGCTATCTGTTATATATTGTAGCAAATAAATTGCAGGATGTGATCGAACTGGTCAATTTCCTAAATTCAAGCTTTTTTTAGTCTCGGTAATTAGAGAAAAATGAAATATGGCTACCCTTAAACAGCGTTCAGTATTGACAGCGTGAAGTGGTCTCGCATTTACCGTAATGACACTAATAAATACTAATGTGATACCTAATGTTGTTAACAGGTGATGTGTATTTTCCAAGGTTAAATCAATGTTGAACTTGATGTTTCAGTTCACAGAAGTAAAACAGGTGTCATTAAATCTACAATGATTACATTATCCTGCACTCATGTTTGATGAATTCACAGTTATATTGATATATAATATGATACATTACCATAAAACTGTACAAGAAAGATTCACGTCCATTTCACTAAGGCACCCACAGTATGACTGTATTGATAAGCTGAATATATTAGACTGGTTGGTAGTGAAGGAAACCACATCCGTCGCTGCATATTTCTCTTGTATTACCAAGATCATCAGGAACCATAACAGCTGCCAAGGTGCACATATTATGACGCCAAAAGCCATCATGAGCAATACCACAAGTCTTACAAACACTTTCAGAGGTCTCGTAACTGATGAACAATACATAATCATAGCAGAGTCTTGTGGTGTTGTGTACATAGCGCTGTCATTGCTGGGCATAGTGTCAAACATCATCAATATCAGAACGTTCATCACCATGGGCATCAATGATGGCATCACATTTTCTTTCTTGGCGTTGTCTATCTTTGATCTGACATACGTGCTCACGTCTATGTCTCTTGGCTTTTCTGTAGTTCTTGGTGTCTATGAGTGGAAATCAACTACAATGTTTGCCATAGATCCCTACGGGGTGCCAGTCTTTGCTGCTAATATTATGGTTCTTGTCAACCTAACAAATGTACTCACAACTACCTTTCTAGCTGTGGCCCGTTGTATGTGTGTGGCCAAACCATTAAGTTTTAAGAACACGTTTACTCGAAAGAAAACTGTTGTTTTAATCGTAGGATTTGCTATATTCTCAATAACCATCTACACTCCAATACTGGCCAACATGGGCATAGCTACACAATTTGATAAAAGAATCAACACGACAAGGATGACCCTGTGGGTATCACGTCATAGACAGTTCATCAAAGTCATTGTGTGGGTTGTTATTGACATGTTGTTGCCTGTCACCTCACAAGTCAGCATTCTAGTGTGTGTTATTGTCATGGTCAACTGTCTTCACGCTGCGTCCAGGTTCAGGCATTCTTCAACTCGAGAAAGTGCGGGTGACTGTGAAGGCACACACTGGGGACCACAGCTCAAGACTGCGACCACCATGCCAGACAAGCTAAATAGTAAAGACCTTCGTGTCGTCCAGCAGGTGATCCTCATTTCTGTGGTGTACATTGTCTGCAACACACCTAAAATCATACTCAGCGTCGTGGGAGCTATCGAACCCCAGTTCACTCTGGGGAAGCGCTACAGCAATTTGTACCTGGGTGTTAACGGTCTCAGAAAACATTTCGAAATTGTTAATGCTGCCGTAAACACGTTCATTTACTGCCGATACAACACCAAGTTTCGCAGAATAATGTTTTACGACATTGACAAAATCCGCTTTATCTTTATGCCGCATAGGATAAACATGGCTATGGAAACACCGAAGGCATGTGATGAGTTTTGATATCTCTTAGATAACTACTAGTAAATGTATCAATCGTAATCGAATATGCATGAAAGCTTCTTCTTTTCTCTCTCTCACTGGTACCGACAAGGTGTTGATGTTATATCATTTGTCGTTCTTGCGCTGCTCGAACTGTCTGAATTAGTTATTTTCCTTTGTTGTTACAATACTCTGTCACTGCATCTATCCATCTTCTTCTGGGTCTTCCTCTTGGTCCTTTTCGATGCATTCTCGAGAAGAACGCCCTTGATGGTGATTGGTAAGGATTAATTCTGACCAGGTGGCCAAACCAGTTAAGTTGTTGTTCTATATATTCTTGGCAGGGTTTTATTCCTACCATTTTTCTTATGGTTTCATTTTGTATTCTATCTCTTGTTGTG
Source organism: Megaustenia siamemsis (assembly GCA_032433765.1). Lineage (NCBI taxonomy): Eukaryota > Metazoa > Mollusca > Gastropoda > Stylommatophora > Ariophantidae > Megaustenia > Megaustenia siamemsis. The sequence goes on along the minus strand of JAVIAB010000047.1, from coordinate 52,514,547 downwards.
TTGTTTGTTACTTTTCTCAAGCATCGCATCTAACATGTATTGATCGTTCTTAAATGTGATTTAGAAAGGGTCCATGTTTGACTATCATAGCACAAAGTTGGTATGAAAATGCTATCTATCATTTGTTGTTTAGCTGCCATAGAACAATTGGATGTCTTAACAATGGTGAAAGCTGGTATGTGACAGCATTTGCTTTTTGTATTCGCATGTCAATTTCTCAGCATGAAAGCTTAATGTACTCACATGAATACACAATAAATCGGACTATAATATTTTGAATTAATATTTAGCAAAAAGGTAGAGGGTTTTGTGTAGGGTTTGAAGAAGTCACTTCCTGATAGGTCAGGCATTTCCAAATTCCAATAACCTTTTAGTGTTGAATATTTCAGTGAATTTAAAGTTTGATATTTCTAGCTTCCCATTTATTACAGCTTGAAACAAATATTTTAAAAAGTGGTGAAAGTTGAGTAAAAGAATATGAAAGCTGCCTTGACAAACACGTCTTTCCACTTATCACAACGGGGCCATTGCCGTAACGGAGACAAAAAACTGGAGGGATAGTTCAGTGTCGGAGCGTATACATGCATTGTAGAAAGATCTAACAAGAAAGGGGAAACATTTATCATAACACAAAAAAAAACACTTTCATTTATAATGATACTCAGCACCAAAATAGCGACGAGGAAAAAAAATAAATATTATTAATTACACGTATTGCATTTATCAAAGTGTGTGTAATACTTATAGTATGTGAGGTGTCAATTTGGAGATGAATAATGTCGCCAGAATAATCAGAACGAAAAACGATACCTTTAAGAAAAAATGTTGGAAACCCACCTTACAGTAAAGAATAAAAAATATAGAAAGTAACGGGTATCAGCATGCCATAGACGTGTAATCTAACCAATTGCTACAAATACGCTCCGTCACAACCGATTACCTGCGTCAGGGCAATAGGAAAACATTTAATTAGTGGGAAGCTGTCTGCGTTCATCTCATTCAGCCTCAAATTCGTACCGGGTTATTTTAGGAAAAGGAAGACGCACCGCCGTAGCACTGATAGCCCTAAACGTAATGAGCCGACGGCTTTTAAAACAGTAAGAACTTCTTCCTTTTTCGCTTCCTCTTGTACACGTTCGGGTGTCGAGGGAAATACAAAGCTCTGGTTCTTGCCCTTTTGGCGGCCTCAATCATTGTCAATGAATATTGTTGTGACGTGTAATTATGCTGTTTGTCCAAATTACTCTGCGTCTGCCTTTTGCTCTTTTACATTCTTCTCTTTTAATATATACTTTGTATGGTAAGAATACCACCGCATACTTTCTTGATGGGAAAACTAGTTCATGTGTTGTTGTTTTTTTTTGTATGTAGCTTAGGGTTCGTTCGATGCTTACTCATTCTCTTATAATATCATTTCTAATTTTGTATTTTCTGGTTACCAGCTAGCGCTTTTCTCTGACATCTCATATTTGTGGTGACAAGCTTTCTTTTATGGTTTAAGGTAAGTGACAATGCTTAAAATTTATAACGCAAAGTTGGAATGAATATACTCTTTATAAGATGTTTCTTTGTGTAATATTCATTGGTTTGTATTGAAGTATAGGGCATAGGCGCCCCAATGTTTTGGTTTGCCTTGTTGTATCGTATGTCCATTTTCTTATCCATTTTACCATCTTCACAGAATTTTGTTCCCAGATCTTGAAATGTTTGTTACTTCATTTATAACTTGATGTTCTATCCCTATGTTTAATGTCTTATTTTGTTTGATATCTTTTTTTTTATCTATTGATATAACTTTATTCAGTAATTATTGTAATGTTATTCCTTTTACATTTTGTACAGTAGATGTTGAAGTTCTGCTTTTTCGATGACTATTAGCGCCTGGTCGTCAGCAAAGGTTCATTTACATCTTCACACTGTGATTTGGCATCCTATTTTAGTCACTGTAAGTGATAAACAAGATTGGTGACAACACTCACCCTTGACTAACTCAAGACGTTACTGCGAACAGTTTTGATGTTCTCGCTCTAACCATAAGCGAGTCAACCATATCATACATAAGCTCTTAAAACACCTCAAACAAACTGGTAAATGACCCCGTGATGAGCCAATATGTACCATAATATATTACTATCCATCCTATAGAAAACTTACTCTTGGTCCACAAAAGCTATGCACATATACTTTTTCATATACTATGTTCTTCTCTACTAGCTCCATGACTGAAAATATTGCACCTGAGAATAAGCACACAATCACTATATTCCATAAATATAGACTACAGCTTGGCTTGACAGGGCTTTTTTTTTTATTCCTATCCACGTTCAGGAGGGGGAGCCACGATAGTTCAGTGGTTAGTGAACTGGACTACAAATGACAAGAGGTAGGGTTCAATCCCAACCGACGGCTGCCGGGTTCACCCAGCTTTTAATGAGTACCGGATCTTTTTCTGGGAAAATAAAGCGGCACGGGCGTAATACCGACCATATTACCCCAAAATCATATTTATGGTCACTAACACCATATTCCCTATACGCCACTTGGCGTGCGGGGGCTCTTTATTAATTTTTTTTTTACGTTCAAGAGGAGATTCAACACCACGTTTGCCAAAGAAAAAGTTCAGCTTTTGATAAAATGTAAACAAATTGTTTACTTCCCCATTTCTGTCAGTTTATTGTCATCATCTAGTAAGCTGACTTTGTAGAAAGCAGCTTGTTGGATATGGTAGTTTTTTAAATCTCAAATGTGGGCAAATGCACAATTGTTATAGTAATGTGTGATTCGCTTATATTTATTTGTTTAAGTTGTATTAATCAATTTTATATCATTTTGTGTTAAATGTTCTTATTTTGATAATATCATTAAAGAACAAACACGTGTACCTACAATACTAACAAGACAAATAAAGGTTTGTTTTGTTTAAAACATGTTTCTTTATTATCACACACAGAGATGGGTAGCAATAAATAGGTCATTATCAACATGTGCAATTACTTATACTTTATTGCCAAGGTTTTCCTAGAATCAAAATTAGGAATCAATAAGTAATCTCGAACTACATACTTCTGCATCTTAAGTTGTCGTATTTTTTATTGATCTGTATCGAACTAAGCAATCAAATGAAATGACAGCATTAAATATCTTGTCTTAGCTTAAGGTTTCTCCACACGAGTCAATTTATCTAGCAGTTTCTTCTTAACATTGACTTAAAAGAGATACAACCTTTGACTGGCACAATGATGCGAGTCAGTTACATATAGATTTCCTTTTTGTGAAACAGCAGGAAAAGAGTAGGTATGGCAAAAAGTAATTTTAATGCCATGAAAAATATACTAACAACAAAACAAATAACAGCAGGGTTGAAACTAAGAATAGCAAAATGTTACATCTTCTCAATATTCCTATATGGTGCAGAAACATGAACATTAGACAAGCAAACAGAACAGAAAATTGAAGCCTTTGAGATGTGGATTTATAGAAGAATGGGTAGAATTGGATGGAAAGAAAAGGAAACAAACGATGAAGTTTCAAAACAACTACAAATAAAAAGAGAACTACTAAACACAATTAGAACAAGACAAATGACATTTTTGGCGCATGTTAAAAGACACATCAACCTACTAAGTGTAATATTGGAAGGGAAAATACAAGGTAAAAGAGGCAGAGGCAGACCAAGACTGACATGGACGAGTAACATCAAAAGATGGACAAGCCCATCTACGACAACCTACACCATCAAAGCAAGAAACAGTGTGGAATGGCGATCCATGGTAGCCAACCTTCGCTGCGGAGACGGCACCCGATGATGATGATGAAACAATAGGGTGCCAGGGTGAATTGTTTACCATATAACATTTATTGTAGGTCAGAAAACGAAGTGTCATTATGATATGCAGCACAAACATTATTGAACATAATTTCTTGATGATTGCCAACTGAGGTCATGTCTTCAACTGTGACAGAACATGCACCATAAACAACGTTAATTGATATCCTTGTGTACTGAAAAGATAGCTGCATTTTAGCACTTAGTTCTGCATAGACAATACATTCTTACATGAAATAAGAATTTGCTGAAAAGAATATTACATATAAAATGTAGTGTAAGAATGTAAACATTCTCTCTCTATCTATTTATATATATATATATATATATATATATATATATATATATATATATATATATATATATATATATTTCTGCTTGTATCTCACGGTCTTTACGCCAAGGAGGAATTATTGGAACTCGTAACATTGAAAATGACAGATGAAGCTTCCATTTTACGGCTGTTGTCGGAACTCATTTATCTATTTTTTTCTGTGTTGTTTTCTGTTGTGTCCAAAGACTTAACTGCCATTGAGTTGAAGTGCATTATAAACGGTGAAACCCTACATGTACCTTGTTATAATTATAAATATGACATTCACAGAAACACAAAAAAATTAATTATCACCGACGACCAAGAGAACCAGACTGCTGATTTCTTTTCATTTCCTAAACATAGTAATGAAAGAATACATAATTTTACGAGGCAGTCGAAGACATTTGATTAAAACAAAAAACACACGTTCAACTTTTGTAGTATTATTGTCTCTTATCCATCTAGTGGTAACTTTTCATGCATATATTTATAATGTTCTTCTCACAGATTTCTGAATTGCTCACTCATGAGTGTATGTGAGATTTACACTTGTTCTTTGAGTTTTGAAATGTCTATCACGATAAGTGTAGCTTACCCACTCATCATTTCCATGACACAACGGTCAAGACCTATAGTACACACATTCCCATCAGCACGTCACCCAGTGTGCAGCACGCCCGACACACACTAGAAAAAATAACACTAAATATGACTTCTGTTCATCTGCGCGAGTCCGTAGCACAGACGAAGATCTTAAAACCAACCTCCTTAGTCACCTCTTATTTTATGAGTGGCAGGGGATAGTGGCTCAACTCTTGTTCTCTCCTGACCGTGATCAGGGTCCCGGAACCCACTAGTACGTCTATAACGTATGCTTCTGTAGGTGGTCTGGTCATTCGTTTTGTCAATGTCTATATTGTGTTTTGGGAACACTAGATTTTATTTTAATGTTAATTTCAATATCGTGTGTTCGAACGAAACATGGTTAAGTTCTGTAACTTTCTTCTCAAATTACAAACTAGAAAATCATCTAAGAGTTTATATAATGAACATTTGTAGTATAAGATAAATATTAGACCAAGACTGACATGGACGAGTAGCATAAAAAAAATGGACAAGCTGCCTATGACAACCTTCACTATCAAAGCAAGAGACAGAGTGGAGAAACGTTCCATGGTAGCCAACCTTCGATGCAGAGACGGAACTCAATGATGGTGAGTATAAGAGACACACTTAATCCTGCACGCAAACTCTAGCTGTAAAGTAAAGCAACAGCTATTTCCTACTAATAGACAAATATATCGTGGCAAAAAAACCTTCGTATTTAGCAATAATAAATCACAGGATTTATGGCTGCATTAAAAGCTTGGCAAATGTTTTATAAGGATTTTCCTGTTCATACACAGATTGTTGTAGTATCGACCTTGGAAAAACGCTGGTACAAAAACATCAACCAGCTTTGGCATGTTACAGACGACGTACACTAAAATTATAATAACCATCTACGACATGTTACTGATGTACACAAAAATTATAGTAACCATCTATGCCATGTTACAGATGGCGTACACTAAAATTATGATAACCATCTATGACATGTTACAGATGGCGTACACTAGAGTTTTAGTAACCATCCTTTGCATGTTAAAGATGGTGTAAAAAAAGAAATTAAAGTACCCCGGCACGCCAAGTGTCGTATAGCGAATATGGTGTTAGTGACCATAAATTTTACAGACCTTCAGCACATGATTTTTGGGGTAATGTGGTCGGTATTACGCCCGTGCCGCTTTACTTTCCCCAAAAATATGCCCCCAAAGATGGTGTACACTAGAGTTATAACTATCATCTTTGACATGTTACAGATGGCGTACACTAGAATTATAATAAATATTTTTTGCCAACTCGGATGTATTTACGAGACATGTCGAAAGGTGTTCCAATTTTCTACGGAGTATATGTTTTAATCAATCCTGCGAATCAATCTTTGTGAGTGAGTCAATGTGACTCCATGTATTCTTGTTCTTTTAACCAGCCATGTTATAGCTTCTGTCACAGCCAGCCTCAATCCCCATGCGTGTGCTGGAGGTAGTTGTCTTGCACGTTTTAGTGTAAAAAATAAAAGAGAATTGAAATTATTTTACTCTTTATTTTTTAATTGACGATATCATTTTAGGTGTTGTATATTTAAATAAATGTTTGATTTAATCAGAAACGATTGATCAGGGGCAAAGATTAGAGCATAAAAATGCGTATACTTCCAGTTAACTAGCATCGCGATGCGTGTCTTTCATCATGTTGCTTGTTCGTATATTGAATACAGCGTAGTTAACTATTTTATTGTGGGCTAGGCGTTGCAAGTGACGCCTGTATTTTATACCTGACCATAAGCCCAATCGGTTTTGTCGACATGCTTGAATCCCACATCAATGCATGGTACTTTTACTGCATATTTACTGCGTGTCAAAACCGTACACAGATAATTTATGTTGTTGCTTTTTTTTTTTTTTTAAATGTTTGGGGTTGTTTAATGGAGAAAGTGTAGACAAGCTAGCGGTGTTCACTCGTGCGCTTCTGCGAACGTGGCAAGCACATCAGAGGGTACCGCCAGTTGTCACATTTCCAGATGTGATGTTACCACAGACAATATTTAAAAGACCGTATTAGCGTTAATATTGACGATTTCCTATATAACGACGACCAGCTAATTTATCAGTAACTTACATGTCGTAACGACGAACGTGGCAATCACATCAGAGTGTAGCCAGATCTCCCATTCAGGTCACACACTTTCCTTAAGAACTCCTACGCCTCGACCATCCAGGATTTTCCACACCCGAGTCGCCTGCCCTTGTTCGCACCCAACACTGAATGCAATGGATGATTTACTTTCCTTACCACGTTCAAACAAGCTCGGTCCTGAGCATATCTTATGTTATACTTCGTGCTCGAAAAATCAAATCAGTATCTCATTGAACGGACAGGTGTATCTCTGGTGCATCTGGGAAATGCCCTTAGGTCCTCATTCTGAACCCTTTCCAACACTGCGATCTGAGGTGACGACAGAATGAGCATACTCAAAACATGATCCAGTACTGAGAGCAGCACCACCTGCATGAGGGGAGAATAGTAATGATTACTGGAGGTTTGCCCAGGTCATGATCTTGATCGCGCTGACAACTCTCCTTGCCATTTGAATGATATTGCTCACTTGTTGATTGCAAGTGGGTGCTTATAAAATGCTAATCTCAGATATGTAATAGTTGGACTCCTCAAGATGGTTGCACTATTGCAATTTATGACTGGGAATGTGTCTTTAACTATTCTGTTTAGCGGAAACCATATTACAGTAGTCTTGTTTGGGTATGAGTGATATATATATATATATATTTTATATATATATATGGTGTCAGGTAAGGTGACCATATTTTTGAAATCCCATTCCGGGACGGAATAATTTTACTTCAATTTTCCACCAATAAAATTACATTTCTTCTTGCTGTCATTTTCAAGTGAATAATACATACATTTTAAAACATCTAATAATATAGACCTACAATACGCTAGCAGGATAATCAGGAGATAAAAAAAACCAGTGATACTCTCTTAAATTGAAGGTGAAACAGAGACGCTGTACTTTTCAGATGAGTGAATTTTCTGTAAAATGTCCTTCTTTGTATGCAGCATCTTATAAAATTCGACACATGTTCCATCATAGTTCACTTTGGTGATCAACATGGCTTTTAAAGTTTCAACACCTAGTGGTGTTTTATCACTTGTCCACAAACTGTTCATCAGAGAAAACACTCGTTCTGTTGCAGCATTTGTTCCAGGTAGACACAAAAAGAACTCTGCCAACTTCAGAATATGTGAAACGGGCACATGATTGTTTCTGAAGTGGGAAGCTAGTTCAACCCAACGCTGCCCTGGTAATGTTTTATTAAGACTCCACTCACTAATTTTTTGTGAAGTAACGAACTGTTTCATGTAGACATATTCGTCATACATTTCATTTTCTGGAAAGTCGACTGAAGGCACTGTTTGACTCACTAATGATGAAGACTTCTCAATATCTTCCCAATTTGGTGTTCTGTTCAGCATTACCCAGCTGTAAGACTCTAGGTTTTGAAAATTATTTGCGGCCCATTTCTTCAAATAACTTAAAGCTGTTTCATAAAATGAAGAAACACTGGCGTTAAACTTTTTCACATCATCACGTGGAAATCCTTCCATTTCCAGCTTTTTAAGGATTATCTGAACTCTTGATGGCAAGAAGCCGTCTTCCAGCTTGGACTCCAAGACAGCTTTCAACCTATTGATGTTGTCAATGACTTCAAATACAGTGACCATCTGTCCCTCTACTTTCTGCACTGCTTCGTGGAAAGAGGATGCCTGACTGTGAACCAAAATAAGCCATGCCTCAGACAGTGGGTTTTCAAAGAATTCCTGTATAAAAACTGGGCATCTGTCTTGAGATTGAAAATATGATTTTAGAGGCAGGAACATGTAAAGAACCCTTTCAACAGCAGGCAAGAGAGCAAGCCACCTAGTTTGTGCATAACCTAAAATCATCTGGAAGTCTGTGTCGACAAACTGACAAAACTCCTTGAGACTTTGAACTCTAACTGTGTATGATTTGAAGTACAGATACATTTTTGAAATAGTCATTTCAACATCAACAGGCAATACGTCTGCAGCTGCTCGAACAGTGTTGTGGAAAATATGGCAAGCACACCCAACACCTATCAAACTATGTCCAAGGTTTTCTTTCAGTTTTGTGAAAACATTGTTCTGTCCTTTTCTTTCAGCGCCCCCAAAATTAGAATTTGTGTTGTCTGCACATAATCCAGCTACTTTCAGTTCTAAACCATTTTCAGTTAGACAGTCAATAAGAAAACTACTTACTATTTCAGATGTTTCACCCGGCAATGACTTCAACTCTAATATTTTAACTTTCAGTCCCTTATTGCGATCAATGTATCTGACAAGCAAAGGAAAAATCTTGATTTCTTTGTGGTTGAAGGCATCTGTCAGTATGGAGATAAATGTTACGTTTTCTAGGGCACATCTCAACTCGTTTAGAGCATGGGGTGTGAACACATTCCGAATAATAGCTTCTGTTTTCGTACGTGCACAAGCAAATTTTGGTTCTAAAGTTACCTGAAGCAATTTTGATGTGCAGTCCATAGATCTAAACGTGTGATTGTGCATCACTGTATGATATGCAAAGGCACCTTCTGTAGCAGCTAACTGTTCTTCTTTGTCATCAACCTGTTCAGCTCGAAAAAAATTTGTCAGCGACGAGCTTGATGCAGCAGTAGCGACGGCTCTCTTATGTTTATCACTATTTATGTGGCTCTTAATATCACCACGTCCACTATGGTTAATAGTGAACCCGGATGAACATATATTACATCTTACAGTGAAGTCTGATGACGATGTACACATTTTTATAAAAGGGTATTCCTTTAGTAAATCTTGATTAAAACTACAATTATGCTTCGGTGCCATTTTTTGCGAAAGTGAAAGTGAAAGTTAGTAACACAACGAATATATACGAGATTTAAAACTAGGAGAGCATTCTACTGTTTTGATATTAAACAAAATTGTCTACACTGCAACGGAATAATATTTTTTTCTAATTGAAGAAATATACGCCGTATACCAAAATGGCAAAATTGGTAAACGTTTGTGTCCCAAATTATTTTTTATCAAATCCGGGACAAAAGCTAAAAAATATGCCAAAATCGGGACAAAACCGGTACGGCAGCTAATCCGGGACAAAGGTTCAAAAAATGTCAAATTCCGGGACTGTCCCGGACAATCCGGGACGAATGGTCACCTTGTCAGGTCGGGTAATTTTACCTGTTACTGTATGCAGTAGACAGTGCAACCTGCGGCTGCACTACTGCCTTGCAGATATGCTCGGGAGAGTAAAAGGCTAAGGGAGGGTACTATGAAGTAAAACAACCCCGCTGCCTTGTGCGTGAGACTTGTTAGTCAAAGGCTAGCGGAGCCAACCGTAAACAAACCGACGGAAGGCATCAGAAAACCACCATCGTTATTTCTTTGTACAAACATGAATCGCCACAATAATGTTGAGAATACAGTGAACAGCTAAGAAGAATAAAGAAAACGTTCTGAAAGAAGCCAAATCAAAAATGTGCAATATTAGGAAGCTAATTTCCAAGTTGTGTTCAACTTAAATCGCGTTTCCCTCTGTTAGTTTATTCTCCTCCTCCATTGAGTCAGTATCTTTTGTTTCATTTTTTTCAAGTTGTACTTTTCATTGTGGAGCCGAAATCACTGCTTCAGTTTTCTGCTGTCGGTATTTTGCAAGTGGGCGTGTTGTTGGCAGGAGAATTTCACTGCTAATTGTAATAATGTTGTCTTCCTAGAAATTATATCTCATCAACTTGAGGAGAGAAACAACCTGATATAAAAATGTAGAAAAAGAAGTTCACGCAGAAGAAGTGGGCACCTTTTCTCTACTAACAGGAAAAGAATGATATTCTATGAGTTGACGGCTGGTCACATTAATCTAAAAAACAGTTTCTTGCATTAAAATAACTATATTACATAGACAAAGTAGTAAAAAAACAAATAACTATGGATTTAGATTATATTATTTAGACTGACAATTCTGTGGCAGGTGAAGTAAATTATTGTGATTGTATTTGATGCAGTTCAAGACTTGCAAGTTTAAGATCATTGTTGGCAGGATTAGGTCAGAAACAAAACGTTGACCAAATGACAAATAGATAATGTTCTAAAATCCTTGCTCGTATTGTATTGTTTTTAAGAGAAACACTTATATGTGCTGTTGAACATCAATTCCATGTTTTGATTGTTGTACGAAAATAAGATAATGTCTTGTTTCAAAAAAATATATCTCTTGGGCACATTTAGTGATATTACAGCCACGAATCAAATGTAGTTTTTATTTGAACTTCGCATTCAAGTTTATAATTAACATCAGAGAATGTGTAGCACACACACACACACACACATGTATCTGATTAATTTCTCTCTGAGAGTGAAAGAAAAAATAAGATTTTGGTTACTCCAGCTTGAATCCCAACACTGCAGTTTTGTTTGCAAGGCTACAATATAACTCTAGATGTCCAGTATCAGCTGATTCTCTCCCTAAAGCTGCACAATTTATATGTTGAAATGAGAATGTAATTATCTAAATATACTTGATCTCTACACCATTAAAGAATTTTGACACTCCTTCTTACAGTCTACAGACAAGCGATGATTACATCATCATCATCATCGTCATCATCAAGTACCGGCCTGCTGGCGTAGGTGATCATGTTTCTCAACAACTTTCGATCTTGGCAGCTATTTATCACTTCTGCTGTTGACCTTCTGCCAAGCTATTCTCTTAAGCTGTCTGTTATTTTTTCTCTTTCCTTCCCTCTATCTCTTCGTCCCTCAATTTTTCCAGTTGTTACAATATATTCTAGTTGTTCTCTTCTCATTACATGGCCAAAAATGATGATTGTTTCTTCCTAATATTTGAAATTAGTTCTCTTTTTGCTTTGACCTCTCTCAGAACATCTTCATTACTCTTTTTAGCTGTCCATGGTACTCCCAATATTCTTCTGTAAAACCACAATTCTACAGACTCCAGTGATGCGATGACTACAATCGGGTGTAAATCTGAAATATTTTCTAATGATGTTTCTAAATGACTTCAAGCCAGACAGGAAACGTTAACTCTTGACATTAAGTCGAAGGATACAAGATCATATTTTATATTATAAGTCTACAAGTTTCCTAAATTGACATTGAGATTGGAACCTAACACAATGTATACAATACAATGTGCCATCTCATTTGTGGAGAAGTGTAGTCCTAAACTTGGTGTTGTACTCACAATAAATGAACGTGTTGACTGAGGCATTTATAATCTCAAACGTTTTTCTCAAAATGTTAGCGCCCATGTACATATTATTGAAGCGTCTACCAATTGCAAAGTCTGATTCAATAGCCGATACGATGCAGATTATCATCTTTGGGATATTACAAATGATATAGACCAGAGATATCAGGACTACCTGCTGGACTACACGACGGTCTTTACCTGACAGTTTAGTAGATGTTCCTGAAGGAGAATTAGAGTCATCAACTTTCACACTTCTTGCTGAGATTATTTTTTCCTTACTGGTGTCTGTAATCTCTGACGTCAACACTGAAGACTGTCTGAACTTGGAAGCGGCACGGAGACTGCTGGTCATGATTCCAATACAGGCCAAGACAATAACCTGAGTGCTAAAAGGCAATATCGTCTCAGTAATTAGCCAAATGATAACTTTAATATTGTCCCTTTTTGCTGATATCCACAACGTTGGTCTAGTGATGTTGACCTTCTTGTCAAATTGTGGAACTATGCCCATGTTAGCCAGAATTGGTGTATACATAGCCCACGAGAAGATAGCGAACCCAAGGATAAACGCCGCTGTTCTCATGCGAGTAAAAGTGTTCCTAAACTGAAGCGGTTTATAGACGCACATACAGCGGGCAACTGCGATAAAAGTCGTTGTCAGGACGTTAATTACGTTGATAAGAATCGTGATGTGTCCTGATATCACAGTAAAAAAAAGTGGATCTATGTGGAATATGGCCGTCCGCTTGTGCTCAGCGATACGAAGGCCTAGAGCTACTCCAAAAAACAGAGCGCCTATGAGATAAAACAAGTCGATAATTGACAAAGCCAGAAAAGAAACAATGACACCGTCACTGATGCCCATGGCAACGAATGTTTTGATGTTTACAAGGTTGGAGATCACGCCAAACAACGATATCGTTGTACATACAATAGTGTAGTACATAAATATACTGGCATATTGTTCTAGTGTTATAAGGTCGTTTAATGGAACACTCTTTCTGTATGTTTCATTCATTGACTTTGTTGCCATTGCTAACTATACAACCACTTTGATTGTATCACAAATCTCGTTTTAAGCTCTATTTAATACTGTCCATTGCTTAGTCTTAATCATGCAATGTTGATCTCGTAATAAATGTAACATTTAACTACTGGAAAATGTTTACTTTAAAGTGTTATGTCGCCTGTCCGACAAGAACTTTGTCCCATTGACTGCCAAGCTAAAACACACACCACTCTGTCTGGAAATGATATCAGCTTGGACTTCTCACCGTCTTACATATTCTTAAAGATCTTATTTAGCACATGCAATCTAAACATTTATTCAGGCCTATTTTTCCCCTGAACATATTTGATTCAATTTATTTAAAAATAACATGTGACTGAAGTTATTAAGAAAGTGATGATTTTATCTGTAAAAAACATTAACGAAACTACAATGCAAATGTTATTTTAATGTCCTCCGATTTAAAAAGACTATTTTATTTTATTGATCAACAGTCTACAAATTGTTTTAGAAACAAACATTAAATATGGATAGTTATGGCAGTAACTGTGTTGTGTGCTCACGTAGAGGCAAATCCACAAGTGCTAATGATATATAATGGTGTCAAGTTGTTAACAATAAAATGAATAAACTTCAAGCTTCAAGTTACGTGCACGAGGTATTCCATGCTTATTATCATTTCGCTATTCTGGTATCGTCTACAATAACAAGATGTCTACGATCATCATCATCAGTCAGTGTCGTCTCCGCATCGAAGGTTGACTACCAAGGAGCATCATTCCGCTCCGTCTCAATCTTTGATAGTGCACGTTGTCTTAGGCTGAATTATCCATCTTATAATGTTACTCGTCCATGTTGGTCTAAGTCTGTTTCTGCGTCTTTTACCTTGTATTTTCTTTCCAGGATTACTTTGAGTAAACTGCTGTATCTTTTAACATGACACAATTTGTCTTGTTTGAATTGTGTTTAATAGTTCTTTTTTTCATTTTTAGTTGTTTAAGATTTCATCGTTTGTTTATTATATCGTAAACAAAAACAAAATGTTTACAATATGTAACATATTTGCTGAACCTAATAACTGATAATATCCAGATATTTTGTAACCAGATTGTTTGTTCCTGAAATATTTTGTATTGGACATAAACTCAACGAAGTTCAAGTCAACGACAACGCAAATCTCAAAACTGAGGACAGCGACAACGACAGTCATGCTAAGAACAAACACGTATCATGATTTAGTTATTTGCTAACCCCACTAGGAGTTACATCACTCCACCAGCTCAACAAAATCATGCACATCCTGTTCTGTTAAATCACGTGTCACCAGTCATTATATTCTGTGACCGTCACTGATTTGTCCGTCGATTCTTTACTTGCCAGCTACACGTTGTTGCTTCTGCGTGGATTGTGAAAAAAAAATAGTCAATTTAATGGTAGCTATTTCCCATTAGCGACTGGATCTGTTCTCATTAAAGATAATACGCGCGGGTTCTATCTTTCACACTTCACTAGATGTTTCCAGATTTGATGGTTCCGGATATAACTCGTATAATTTACACGATTGATTTGATGTCTTCCCTGTAACAGTTACAATATATTTGTTAATGCTACCAATAACATTTTAAAACGACACCAAATCTAAAATTAATAGATTACTCAACATCTCGCTGTAAAATATAAATATTTTTCATGTTATATTGAAATGTTAAAATATGGCTCTTTGAATTGCGAATTATTCAATTTGTTAGCCAAACAAATTGGCCAAATTTTGATATTGTGCCACTGTTGCGCGAAACTATCGATTAAAGCGTTGCAATTCTCGTTGAATGTTTATCTGTCCTGGAGGTATTTCCAATTATAAGATGTGACTCATGAACAATTTGGGACGAACATGATGAGAAGAGGGATTTGCTTAAAATGTTGCCTGCCATTTCTTCAAAGCTTGAAATTTAAAAAAAACTTAGCACAGTTATCAATCGATTAATACATTCATAGGGTATCGTCTCCACATCGACGTTTGGTTAAATACAGCGCCATTTTACTGTCTCTTGTCGTGATGATGCACATTGCCATATGTTCATATATCCACCTTTTGATGTTATCTGTTAACCATAGTCTTGGTTTGCCTCTGCCTCCTCTGTCTTGTAGCTTCTTTTCCTACATGACACTTAGAAGTGTATTATGTCTCTTCACATGTCCAATAAAGTTCATTTGTCATTTTTAATTGTGTTAGGAAATTCTTTTTTCATTTTTAACTAATTCAGAACTTTCTTATTTGTCTTTTATCTTTCCCTTTCACCAAACTCTCCACATTTTCCTACAGATCCACGTTTCAAAGGCTTCAATTTTCTGCTCTGATTTCTTATTTAATGTCCATGTTTCTGCACATAAAGTGATGTTGAGTAAATTTTGCATTTTGCTATTAGTAGTTTTAGTTCTGATTTTCTTACTTTGATGTGAGTATATTTATTTTTTATGTTGTTAAAATTGCTTTTTGCAATTCCTATTCTTATGTTTATTTCTGACTTATATTTTCCATCATTTGTTAAGTGTTCGGGATAGCTACATTTGAACTATTTCTAGATATTTAAAAATCATGTAAATGCATACATATCCTTGGAGAGGTTTAATTTGTCTGGTGAACGTGTCAGACTATGTACGCATCTTTTACCAATCAGATTACCTATGTACGCGTCTTTTACCACTCAGATTACCTATGTACGAGGCTTTTACCAGTCAGACTTTGTACATGTTTTTTACCAGTCAGATTATCTATGTACGTGTCATTTACCAGTCCGACTATGTACGTGTCATTTACCAGTCCGACTATGTACGCGTCATTTACCAGGCTCTTGAAATATGTTAACAGCCCGGAGGAGATACATTATGTCGATTACATCCAGATATTTGATGAATTATCAGAAGTGTAAGGTAATGACTTGAGTTCTAGGTTCTCTCCTTTAAGTTTAATGTTGCTTCTAGTTACTGTACACTGAACATTCATGTCATCCATTATGCTGGAGTTCTTGTCTTGACTGCTTTTTAAATGAATTTTGGCTCTTGTATTCTTACTGGCGAAATAATTCTCTCTCTCTCTCTCTCTCTCTCTCTCTCTCTCTCTCTCTCTCTCTCTCTCTCTCTCTCTGCGATCAAGACTCAATCAGAGTAGGATTCTATTGCATTAAATTGAAATAATTCAATGCAATGACATTAGCTAATGTAATAAAGACGTCTATATCTTCTACTTTGTAGAATGAATCTTGAGCCTGTTTATACATATATATATATATATATATATATATATATATATATATATATATATATATATATATCAAATGTATTATATGTGTGACGGTAATATTATAATTTGTCTCCAAAATCTATAGCATAAATTTTCTACTAGAATAATTATATCATGTTGGTAAAATTCGTTTCCAGCCATAACAATTGCCACGTTATGAATAGCTGGATTGTTGAAACTAACGTTCATGTTCTCCTGGCGGTGTCATGTCAGTAAGAGGAATAACCAGCGATGAAGACGCCTGCCAGGTATGTAGTTCAAGACGGTCAGCGACTCATAGCTGAATGCTTACTACAGGATCGTTGAAACAGAACTATCAAAATTCTACACTCCCTCTTTGGGGTGCTCTGAGGCTACCCAGTCTGTCTAATCTCTGTTTGGGTCCAGTGAAAAAGCAACTGGGTCCTGAAAATTAACAAACTAAAGTCGGATGTGTTGGGGCGAAAGAGGCATATATTACTGCTTACTGTTTTTCACAACATTACTCATCTACTGTCATCTACTAGAAATATGGTTTTACAGAAGAACGTTGAGAATACCATGGACAGCTATGAAGAGTAATGAAAACGTTCCGAAAGAGGCCATAACGCAAAGAGAGCTAATTTCCAATATTAGGAAAAAACAATCATCATTTTTTGGCCATGTAATGAGAAGGGAACAGCTGGAATATATTGTGACAGCTGGAAAAGTTGAGGGACTAAGAGATAGAGGGAAACAAAGAGAAGAGATACTAAACAGCTTTTAAGAGAATGGCTTTGCAGAAGGTTAACAACAGACATGATAAATAACTAGTCGAGATCGAAAGTTTTAGAGAGACATGATCACCTACGTCAGCAGGCCCGGTACTTGATGATGATGATAATGATAATGATGATAATGATGACTCATCTACACCTACTGAACTTGCCTTCAAGGTCGGATCATGAGGAGTTGTCATCGTTGGGTGATCGCAGAAGACCATTCTTTCACGAATTGGTTCTAAAGTGAATTTCTTTGCTATAGTTCGTTCAGAAATTCGTGCCCACAAGTTTATTAAGTATCTCGTCAGTTGTTTAATGAACTTCTGTAATTCTTTTTCATGCTATCGTATTTTTCACCGACCTTCAGTCTGATTTTGTGCCCTTCTGTCGTGCATTTAGGAGAGATTTTTCCTTTGAGGTATATAAAAATATGATTTTTTTGCTTGTCCTAAATTTTAGGACTTACAATACCCATGGTTGTTGTAATCAACTCACAATTTAAAAAACAAATTGCACGTACTAATACACAATCTTAGCACCGTTTCGTACTCGTAACTTGTAAGACGAAAGCCACTCAGTAGGTTTTTTTTTTTTTTTTTTTTGTCATTTAATTTCCGAACTCTTGTTAAATTGATCCAGATGTGTATTTTGACAAAATATTTACTATTAATGTACATTCCTGTATGTGTGATAATTTGTAAGCTGTTGTGAAGTGACTACTTGATTTTTAAAACCACGAGGAGTTTAATTTATAAATTTATCACTGTACAAAAGGTAACTGTGTTATTGTACATGCACTTTTGCAAGGAATCTAAAAGGGGTCGGTTAAATTGCGATATTAAAAAAAAAACAGAAAACAGAACACAGGCAGCTCTAAATATAGATAGAAAGTCTTTCAATCGATGGATAGGACAAAGCTTTGACTCTGCAGAGGCGGCGATCAAACAAGGAAGAAAAATGAAGTGGTTCATGATTTTGACAATATGTTATTAGACGTGAAATTTTGAAAATGTTTTAATTCTATCAACTTGTTACACAGCGCAAAATAAAAGTTCGACTGCAATTAGAATGTGATATTGAAATCTCAAAAACGACTCTTTGGAAGATCGTAAGAGGCGTTTGTTTCGCTTTTCGAAAATCTTGCTTGTGGTAGAAATATTGTTTGTGAAAAACCACACCTGATAGCTGCCCGAAACAAATATCTGAGACAGATCTGTGAGCGACGAATGAGAGGCTACGATATAGTATATTTGATGAAACGTGGGTCAATGCTCATCATACATATGAGAAAGAATGGCAATCAGTTGACAGAGAAAATAAAAGAAGCATTCCCGGCAGCAAAGGACAACGCATTATATTGGTACATGCCGGCAGTAGAGAGAATGGTCTTGTTAATGACGCACAACATATTTTCAATCAAAGCCTACAGACAATAGGGACTACCACACTGAAATAAATGGATGAATTTTCAGATACTGGATATAGAACACTCTACTTCCCATTCTGAATAGAACTTCATGACTTGCAATGGACAATGCATCCTATCATAATGTGGTATCACTGGAGGATAAAGTTCCTAATTTGTCAAGCACGAAAGATCAAATCATCACTTGGCTTAGGAAAAAAATGTTTCCTTTGAAAACACCCATTTATAACCAGAGTTGTCGCAACTTGTTAGACAAACTAAGAAGACAAAGTTATATCAAATTGATAAAAAAATTTGCAACGTATGGCCACACATCTCTTCGCCTCCCACCTTATCATTCATACTTCAACCCAATAGAACTTGTGTGGGCTAAAGTGAAAGAACAATTTTCTGTGCACAACACGAAATTTACAATTTGTGATGTTAAAGAATTGACGCGTGATTCGCTCTTAACGAAGGGCATTGAATACTGGAGAAAATGTGACGACCATGTATGTGCTCAGAGAAGAGGAACAATACTATCAACAAGATGGCAGTTTTTTCAACCGATAACATTTGTTAATCTCTTAGAGACTTCTGATTCGGAATGACATGTGTATGACATGTGCACAATTTTGTTGATGACACTTTTACTATTTGCTGACTATGTTTGTTTGATGTTCTGGTTGTTCCATATATTTTGTTCATGACACGCCTGCTATTTAGCGAATATGTTTGCTTTATACTTTGGTCAAGTTTTACCAATCTCTATGACGAAGATATAAAATCAAATGAAAAATGTTGCTCTCTTCAATGTAATACGGATACGCCTTTGGCTTGCCTTGTTAGAAAATTAAGATAGTTTACAGTAAAATCTAATGATTAGAGCACGCGGTTTGATATTTTCCTATTTATCGTTTCAAAAACGATTTCTGCAAAATTCAAAGTCTAAAGGTCGGCGTAAAAATAAGATTTCACGATAAAGAATTACAGAAGTTCATCAGTTTCCGAGATAATTGATCAACTCTGTGGGCACGAATTTGTGTACGAACTATACTTTATTATGTTAACAACAAAAAATATCTGCTGATTAGAAATCACACTATGTGTGGTATGTGTCTTATACCGGAAGTGTTTCCATATAGTTGATCAACTTCTTGATGTTCACTTCATTGTGCAGTAAATGTATAAATAAGAGTTGTATCCCTTTTAGAGAAAAAAGGAAATAAGATCAACGTGTAATAATTTTGGATGTGAATTTTCAATGAAACTATTTTCTCCAGTTGCTGTTGTTATACAGAGAGATCTTATTTTGTAACACGAAGAATATGGCCATCCGTTTTTCAGTAAACGATTTAAATCTAAACGAGTTTCTACTGTATAAGAACTGGCTACGTCGGTGGATCAGTTCTTCATATTTTCTTCTTCAGAGATCAGAATTTGATGTTTACCTAGACGGTTACAAAAACAATGACCTCTACATTTGAGATCATCACCGGTTCCCCATAGTTTGTTGTACACAGTTGATTATCTAGGACATTGTTTGAGTTCTGAGAGTGACGCAGTAATGTGGAATATGTTGTGGAGTCGGCATATTCTATTCTATTCTATTCTATGTTATACACTTTATGAAATCAGTTTTATGATAGTCGGAGTATCCACATACCCGCTCCAAAAATCCCGTCCCAGCATTTCTCGAAGCGTGTGCAGACTGATTTATCCATCAATTATTTTCTTATCACGTCGTTGCTGTTGATTTGATTATGAACAGTATTCCATTTATGTTTTTTTTATCAAATTAGTGATACCTCTGCTTTTACTACAACCCACTACCGTTCGACAAAACCCCTTTTTACATCTTTAGACTCAACAATCTCTTAATTTACACATCATTGTCCAATCCACCCGCCTCTTCTTTTAAGGAACAATGAACAAAGCTTGGCTATATCCTTTTTGTCCAGACTCATGCCACACCTAGTGTCAGAGCTGCCACTCATATTATCGCTATATCATTAAAAGCTTGAGAATTCTATGAAGTCTCATTCTGTCTGGTCAACGTTTCCTGTCTTTTGTAGGTATAAAAAAAAAAAAAGTAAAGAGCCCGTAACGCCAAGTGGAGGATAGGGAATATGATGTTAGTGACCATAAATTTTACAGACCTTCGGTCACATGATTTTTGGGGTAATGTGGTCGGTCTTACGCCCGTGCCGCTTTACTTTCCCAGAAAAAAAAATCCGGTGCCCATTATAGGCTGGGTGAACCGGGAAGCCGTCGGTTGGGATCGAACCCTACCTCTTGTCCTTTGTAGTCCAGTTCACTAACCACAGAGCTATCGCGGAACTTGTGCAGGTATGGATTTGGGAAACAGTGACCTGCTCTCAAGTCTGACAATCATGATCAGACATAATATGTGTACTGACTTTGTTGAAACGTTTCTGTTGAGACAGATCAGTTGATTGTCGGAACATTTGTTCTGCCTTTTAACTGTTTGTCTGATGGCAAAGATTAATTTTGTTTCGTTGTACATGTGAGTTTTGTAATGACTATTCTTGCAATCATTTTACATGCACAATTAAGGAGACCAGTGAGTGTAATTTTTTATATATTCTTTGTCATTTCTGGTTTCAGAATATAGGTCTTCTACTTGGCTGATGAAATGTGTCCCGAATAATAAGTTTGCTAAAGATCCAGGTGAGAACCTTTCTATCCACTGGAATTAGGTCTTTAAGGAATTCATTAGTTTATATCACAGCTCTGGATGCCTTTTTGTCTCTTAGGTTAAGTATTGTTTCATTCAGATTATGTAGAATGACATTGCTATAAAAATGTGAACCCTGCTAGCGTTCTTGTTCTTGGCAGGTTTTAAAAATAATTTTGACTCTTTGTCTCTGTCGAGACTCGAATATTGTTTTGTGTCCAGTAGTTTTTGGCCTCCAGGTTGGCTGCTACTTTGCTCGCATCAAGGTCGCTGTCCGCGTTCTATTTTATTGATTTTCTTTTCTTTAAGTTCTACAATTTCTTAATCGGTATGCGTCTTTTTCGAGGTGGAATGTGATGTTTTTTTATTGGTGCTAGCTTTCTCTCCGACTTTTATACTTTTTTCTTGTAATGAATGCTGCCTTAGTCTTGTATAGGATGACGTTTTTATCTGTGTGATTATCTCCATGCATTCCCTGTAGTGTTTTAGCTCAGTGTGACGATTTATTTATTAAACTTCTTCATATTATATAAAATGATAAATGGCCATAGAATTATCATTGTCCTATAGAAATTCGATAATATACTAATCAACAATTAAGACTGTGGATATTGCCATTTTATAAATATTTCTAACCACTGAATTAAACACACGGTAGTATTCTCTGCGACGCGCCATTGTCAAAGCTTGGTGGCCCCTCTGGTAGACGAGACGAACTCTTTGGAAACTGGAAACCGCTGAATGAAAATAATGATGACGTGTTCATCATTGCTTTGATTGTTTTTGTCATGCTCTTTTTGTAATTTTAGATACTTATTTGTCAAATTATTCTAATTGTCTAATCTAATTGTTTTTGACAAAATTAAATTGTCTTTAAAGCGATACAAATATTTTTCTTGTGATATATTTATCCTTTTGATCTAATTATGTTTTTGGTTGATTATTTAACTTACATTAATCAAATAGTTTTTTGATGTGGTCTATTTATCTTTAATATTGTTTTTATTTTTTACTATAGTTTTTTTTTTTCTCTCATCTTGTGTTTACTATATTCTGAAGAAAAAAAAAAGGTAAACCTGATGTAATATTTCGTCGTGCTCTCATTATCTTTTGTTTGAATCCATTTACTTGTATGGTGTACTTTTAAAACTGTGCTTTACAATGACCGCACCCTAAATCTTTGAAGCATATTGATTAGCATTGATTACCCTGTTGAAACAAGTCAAACGCGACGGATTGTGTAGACATATATTCTTTCTTGGCTTTCACCCTTACAGTTTAGTGTTAAGCTACTCTTACTACTTCTTACAATTTGTTAGGAATTTTGAATTTGTGGGCGAACTTCTTGAATACATCTCCTGAATACTTCCCAAATTCCAAAGTGAAAGCATCGCTTACATTATTGGTCCATGCAGCTACAGCCAGTAAAAATGGGGGGGGGGGGGGGTAAAGGCAGTGTTAAGCTGCCGTAAAGCTGATGATAAGGATAACAAGTGAAAAAAATGACGTGCATACAGATTTACTTAGGTAAGTTACAATATACAATCAAAACAACATTACGGCTCAACACGCCTTTATCAATTAACAATTAACACATATAAATGTGAAAGTGAACAAACTAAAATTACAAATCGACTTGATTATAATATATATATATATATATATATATATATATAAATAATATATTAAAAATGGATAAAAAGGAAATTCTCTGTGTGCTTATTGTGAAGATCGAACGACAAATGGGCGGTTGGGCTGGACAAAGAAGACCGGAGACAAAGGACTACAAGTGAGGCTACCGTATGGGTTCTGAATATATATGAGGAGAGGGTAGTCATCTGAGTAGAGAGAGTAATTGTGCCCTCAACTATACCTTTAAAACAACAATGCGTATGCGCGTATATATGAATATCTATCTATCTATCTATCTATATATATATATATATATATATATATATATATATATATATTCATATATTATCCCACACCTGCATACTGAGTGATTCGGTTAACATTATAAGAAAAACGGAGGCGGGCTCTGTATGTATGCAATGGGTAGAGTCATTGCAGATGTCAAAATTATGTAAGGTCGCCTTTGTCTACGTCCCAGTACATGCGGGAGTACGGGGAAATGAAAGAGCGAACAGGTTGGCTAGCTGCGCTATTGTTGAGGACGGTCAACGAATGGAACGAACGGACATCATCAATACACTCCGGGAAGTGAGAAGGACACAGGACTTCGACAACTATGAGTCCTCTACATTTGAGATCATCACCGGTTCCCCATAGTTTGTTGTACACAGTTGATTATCTAGGACATTGTTTGAGTTCTGAGAGTGACGCAGTAATGTGGAATATGTTGTGGAGTCGGCATATTCTATTCTATTCTATTCTATGTTATACACTTTATGAAATCAGTTTTATGATAGTCGGAGTATCCACATACCCGCTCCAAAAATCCCGTCCCAGCATTTCTCGAAGCGTGTGCAGACTGATTTATCCATCAATTATTTTCTTATCACGTCGTTGCTGTTGATTTGATTATGAACAGTATTCCATTTATGTTTTTTTTATCAAATTAGTGATACCTCTGCTTTTACTACAACCCACTACCGTTCGACAAAACCCCTTTTTACATCTTTAGACTCAACAATCTCTTAATTTACACATCATTGTCCAATCCACCCGCCTCTTCTTTTAAGGAACAATGAACAAAGCTTGGCTATATCCTTTTTGTCCAGACTCATGCCACACCTAGTGTCAGAGCTGCCACTCATATTATCGCTATATCATTAAAAGCTTGAGAATTCTATGAAGTCTCATTCTGTCTGGTCAACGTTTCCTGTCTTTTGTAGGTATAAAAAAAAAAAAGTAAAGAGCCCGTAACGCCAAGTGGAGGATAGGGAATATGATGTTAGTGACCATAAATTTTACAGACCTTCGGTCACATGATTTTTGGGGTAATGTGGTCGGTCTTACGCCCGTGCCGCTTTACTTTCCCAGAAAAAAAAAATCCGGTGCCCATTATAGGCTGGGTGAACCGGGAAGCCGTCGGTTGGGATCGAACCCTACCTCTTGTCCTTTGTAGTCCAGTTCACTAACCACAGAGCTATCGCGGAACTTGTGCAGGTATGGATTTGGGAAACAGTGACCTGCTCTCAAGTCTGACAATCATGATCAGACATAATATGTGTACTGACTTTGTTGAAACGTTTCTGTTGAGACAGATCAGTTGATTGTCGGAACATTTGTTCTGCCTTTTAACTGTTTGTCTGATGGCAAAGATTAATTTTGTTTCGTTGTACATGTGAGTTTTGTAATGACTATTCTTGCAATCATTTTACATGCACAATTAAGGAGACCAGTGAGTGTAATTTTTTATATATTCTTTGTCATTTCTGGTTTCAGAATATAGGTCTTCTACTTGGCTGATGAAATGTGTCCCGAATAATAAGTTTGCTAAAGATCCAGGTGAGAACCTTTCTATCCACTGGAATTAGGTCTTTAAGGAATTCATTAGTTTATATCACAGCTCTGGATGCCTTTTTGTCTCTTAGGTTAAGTATTGTTTCATTCAGATTATGTAGAATGACATTGCTATAAAAATGTGAACCCTGCTAGCGTTCTTGTTCTTGGCAGGTTTTAAAAATAATTTTGACTCTTTGTCTCTGTCGAGACTCGAATATTGTTTTGTGTCCAGTAGTTTTTGGCCTCCAGGTTGGCTGCTACTTTGCTCGCATCAAGGTCGCTGTCCGCGTTCTATTTTATTGATTTTCTTTTCTTTAAGTTCTACAATTTCTTAATCGGTATGCGTCTTTTTCGAGGTGGAATGTGATGTTTTTTATTGGTGCTAGCTTTCTCTCCGACTTTTATACTTTTTTCTTGTAATGAATGCTGCCTTAGTCTTGTATAGGATGACGTTTTTATCTGTGTGATTATCTCCATGCATTCCCTGTAGTGTTTTAGCTCAGTGTGACGATTTATTTATTAAACTTCTTCATATTATATAAAATGATAAATGGCCATAGAATTATCATTGTCCTATAGAAATTCGATAATATACTAATCAACAATTAAGACTGTGGATATTGCCATTTTATAAATATTTCTAACCACTGAATTAAACACACGGTAGTATTCTCTGCGACGCGCCATTGTCAAAGCTTGGTGGCCCCTCTGGTAGACGAGACGAACTCTTTGGAAACTGGAAACCGCTGAATGAAAATAATGATGACGTGTTCATCATTGCTTTGATTGTTTTTGTCATGCTCTTTTTGTAATTTTAGATACTTATTTGTCAAATTATTCTAATTGTCTAATCTAATTGTTTTTGACAAAATTAAATTGTCTTTAAAGCGATACAAATATTTTTCTTGTGATATATTTATCCTTTTGATCTAATTATGTTTTTGGTTGATTATTTAACTTACATTAATCAAATAGTTTTTTGATGTGGTCTATTTATCTTTAATATTGTTTTTATTTTTTACTATAGTTTTTTTTTTTCTCTCATCTTGTGTTTACTATATTCTGAAGAAAAAAAAAAGGTAAACCTGATGTAATATTTCGTCGTGCTCTCATTATCTTTTGTTTGAATCCATTTACTTGTATGGTGTACTTTTAAAACTGTGCTTTACAATGACCGCACCCTAAATCTTTGAAGCATATTGATTAGCATTGATTACCCTGTTGAAACAAGTCAAACGCGACGGATTGTGTAGACATATATTCTTTCTTGGCTTTCACCCTTACAGTTTAGTGTTAAGCTACTCTTACTACTTCTTACAATTTGTTAGGAATTTTGAATTTGTGGGCGAACTTCTTGAATACATCTCCTGAATACTTCCCAAATTCCAAAGTGAAAGCATCGCTTACATTATTGGTCCATGCAGCTACAGCCAGTAAAAATGGGGGGGGGGGGTAAAGGCAGTGTTAAGCTGCCGTAAAGCTGATGATAAGGATAACAAGTGAAAAAAATGACGTGCATACAGATTTACTTAGGTAAGTTACAATATACAATCAAAACAACATTACGGCTCAACACGCCTTTATCAATTAACAATTAACACATATAAATGTGAAAGTGAACAAACTAAAATTACAAATCGACTTGATTATAATATATATATATATATATATATATATATATATAAATAATATATTAAAAATGGATAAAAAGGAAATTCTCTGTGTGCTTATTGTGAAGATCGAACGACAAATGGGCGGTTGGGCTGGACAAAGAAGACCGGAGACAAAGGACTACAAGTGAGGCTACCGTATGGGTTCTGAATATATATGAGGAGAGGGTAGTCATCTGAGTAGAGAGAGTAATTGTGCCCTCAACTATACCTTTAAAACAACAATGCGTATGCGCGTATATATGAATATCTATCTATCTATCTATATATATATATATATATATATATATATTCATATATTATCCCACACCTGCATACTGAGTGATTCGGTTAACATTATAAGAAAAACGGAGGCGGGCTCTGTATGTATGCAATGGGTAGAGTCATTGCAGATGTCAAAAATATGTAAGGTCGCCTTTGTCTACGTCCCAGTACATGCGGGAGTACGGGGAAATGAAAGAGCGAACAGGTTGGCTAGCTGCGCTATTGTTGAGGACGGTCAACGAATGGAACGAACGGACATCATCAATACACTCCGGGAAGTGAGAAGGACACAGGACTTCGACAACTATGAGTCCGCGTCATTCCTTCGGATGAGATGGGCACAGCCAGAAACGAGAAACTTAGTGGGCGTGTAAGAATAATCAACCAACACAGAACTGGAGTCGTCAGTCGCTGGACACTGCAAGAATTTCTAAGAAGGAGATCTGGGCACCTATGGACATGTTCGAAGTGCAATGATGATAACCCGCAAATAACTCAATAACTCAGTATATTAGGCATGCAGGAAACACAAAAAAATATAAAGAAAGAAACATGTACTACATGAAAACCTACTTATGTTATACCAAGTCACAAGTTTATGATCTTAGCATTCCAGTCATTCAACACACAAGGAGCCCATTTTATGAGACGTCCCAGAGTGTAGGTGGCATTTAATATCAATAAGATTTCAATACTAGCCTGTCATCATGTGTGCATCCTTACTTGGAAACTGGGTACCATTGTTTTAAAGTCATAGTGAAATCCTTAATCTTGTTCTTGGCGTATGTCACCAACGTTCTCTGGAAAGCGATCTTAGTGACTGTGGACTTTAAAGCTGACATTATACCCAAGCTTGTTCAAATGAAAGAGCATATTCTCTACTAATGAATGAATCAATTCAGAAGAAGAAGTGTTTTTACAGTGTATTCTCTACAAATGAATTAATCAATTCAGAGGAAGAAGTGTTTTTACAGTGTATTCTCTACTAATGAATTAATCAATTCAGAGGAAGAAGTGTTTTTACAGTGTATTCTCTACTGATGAATTAATCAATTCAGAGGAAGAAGTGTTTTTACAGTGTATTCTCTACTAATGAATTAATCAATTCAGAGGAAGAAGTGTGTTTACAGTATATTCTCTACTAATGAATGAATCAATTCAGAGGAAGAAGTGTTTTTACAGTATATTCTCTACTAATGAATGAATCAATTCAGACGAAGAAGTATGTTTACAGTGTATTCTCTACTAATGAATGAATCAATTCAGAGGAAGAAGTGTTTTTACAGTATATTCTCTACTAATGAATGAATCAATTCAGACGAAGAAGTATGTTTATAGTGTATTCTCTACTAATGAATGAATCAATTCAGAGGAAGAAGTGTTTTTACAGTATATTCTCTACTAATGAATGAATCAATTCAGACGAAGAAGTATGTTTACAGTGTATTCTCTACTAATTGTTAGTTGTTATTTTCCTTCGTGTTGCCAAGAGAACGTTTCATAACAAGATCATACAACAAATGAAGACCAAGCACATAGGCATCAGTATGATGCTGTTTCGAGCTACCAAAGGTTCCCTGAAAACATGTCGTCCCCAGCGACCAAACATTCCCTTTGAAGCCAGCCTTTTTTGTGTGTTTGTAGTCTACAGAAATCATTAGTTACCATCTAATTTTGTTGGCAAATAATTTTGTAATAAAACAAAAACAAAAATAAAAAGTGTCATTTTAGCTTCAAATTTGTCATGTCACTCTGGATTATAGGAAATGGAATTGATGAATAGTTGTTTGACGAAGGCCATTAAATACAAAACCATGAAGGTACTGTAAATACATCCATTTCCTATTTTATTTAACAACGTTAACTTGCTATGCATCTCGATTTCGCGGAAGAGACGTTTCAAAAAGTGGAAACTATTTTTTTTCAAACTTCAACCACATCTAGGAAACTAGAGTTAATGCGGATTGTTCACAGCAATTCTCTGAACCGGAGCACCAAATAATAATAATACCTGGAACAGGCCTAGAAACTGAGGCACCAAAAAACAAAAATATTTGTTGGCCAGTCATTGAACAATGTTGCCACAATTATTCTGGATAGAAGCCCAAAAGGAATTTCTCTATTTGTATTGTCATCTGATTTTTACTGATGGAAGGTTTGCCGTCAAAACAGAAAATAAGCGAAATGATAGAGTAGATGGCTGCTTCATCTTCTTTTTTCTTTTCTCATCTGCCTTTCAGCGTCGAGGGGAGATAAAATTTGCTGTTCTGTTCGCCTCTGCTGCTTTTATGTTTCCTAGTGCTTCTAATATTCCATCGACCCATCTTTTTCGTGTCGACCCTTGGGTCTGGTGTAGAGAGTAGATGGCGATGGGCGAATATGGGTAATGTCCACTTGTCACGACCTAGAAATCTGGTAACTGTCAGTAAATGGGAGATCATTGGGGGTATATCTGATACCTCGTATCTGTTCTGTAACGTTGCAATGACAATGTGCTCACAATTTAGAATATCAGCCCTGACAACAACACTCAACAGAAAAAAATCACAAAATGTTGCATGCGATCGTTTTCTTTTCTTTTCTTTCTGGTGATATCTTTGTTAGTCTGTAACAAATTTGTTTAAGTAGTTTGACCATGCAAATTACTGCTGTCACTAAAGCATATGCGTGGCTTGGGATATTTTGGTAACTTGTGATTTATTGACACGCGTGTTTCCCCAGTGACTCAATGAGTATGATCAGAAAGATCGCAACTGGCTGGACTCGACGTCCCTTTTAGAGAGTACGATCCCTAAACAGCTGGTTTCAATGTTTTGACAGCTTTGGACGTGATTTCTAATCTATTTATTCAAGTCTATTGAACATGGATAGGAGGACTAGGTGGTCTAGATGTGAAATGTCAATCTATGAGCTGGAAGGTCCCGGGTTCCATCTGCAACACAGACGGTGGAAATTGTTTTTAAAAATCGAATCCATTGTTTCCTCGTGGCTTTACCTGCCCCTGATCTCTGGGTAGCGAGATCCGATGTCTAAAAATCAAGTAAAACTGTTAAAAAAATAGTGTCGTGTGCACTCGCGCACGTTAAAAAACCTTTGATTGTTAAAAGTCGAAAAGAGTAGGCCAAAAACGGCCGCTGTCCGGGCAAAATTATTAAGCAAATCTACTCATCCATGCCGAAGTCGGATGTGTCGGGCTGAAAGGTGGAGATATCGTGGCTTTATTGTAAACTAACGTCACAACGCATCAAGTTAAAGGACGAAGGAAGTAGAAGGAGTGAAAGTAACTGTGATTGAAGTGACTGTGATTGAAGTAACTGTGATTGAAGTGACTGTGATTAAAGTGACTGTGATTGAAGTGACTGTGATTGAAGTGACTGTGATTAAAGTGACTGTGATTGAAGTGACTGTGATTGAAGTGACTGTGATTAAAGTGACTGTGATTGAAGTGACTGTGATTGAAGTGACTGTGATTGAAGTAAATGTGATTAAAGTGACTGTGATTGAAGTGACTGTGATTGAAGTGACTGTGATTGAAGTAACTGTGATTGAAGTAACTGTGATTAAAGTGACTGTGATTGAAGTGACTGTGATTGAAGTGACTGTGATTGAAGTGACTGTGATTGAAGTAACTGTGATTGAAGTAACTGTGATTAAAGTGACTGTGATTGAAGTGACTGTGATTGAAGTGACTGTGATTGAAGTAACTGTGATTGAAGTAACTGTGATTAAAGTGGCTGTGATTGAAGTGACTGTGATTGAAGTGACTGTCGGCACTCATCTTTAATTGATGTCGTTTAAAACTGATTCTCACCCACACAGCCGACTTGGCTCTCACAGCAGTTCGACCCTGTTAACGTCACACCGGCCTTGCAAAGTAGTTGCACGTCGCCATGCTCTTGCAGAGACTAACGTAGTCACTTCAACCGTTTCAGTTCCTTTATTTGTTTTAAATTTGTGCTTTCTGAAAACTGGAGTGAGTAAGTGAGTGAGTGTGTACTTTATATTCGATGAAAGTGGTTTAGAATCCTCGCCTGTGCCCGGATTAGGGCTCCTTTGTTGTCGACCTTCTCAACAGAACTTGTCAAAGCCAATTGTACTTCTCTTTCGGAGCTGTGACATGAGTGGAGCAGAAATGAGTAATTTCCGACTGCAGTGAAACAGATTCCACGATCAGAATAGAACCTACCAAGAAAGATGTCAGCTGGCTTTAGATTGCTTTATTTGTAACTCAAGGACAAAGAACGGATCGAAATTTTCTGTTATATTTGTAGTAAATGAACAAATTAACGGCTGCATTGCCGATTTCAAACATTTTTCTAAGACAGTGAACGCTCAAACAAACTTTCGAGTATCTTCCTTTGGCAGTAAACTCCGGCTCTATGATTGTGCAAAAGCTTAAAACAATCTTCGGTACATTACACACGATATAGACCATAGAGATGAAAACCACTTGTTGAACGACTCGTAGATCTTTCCCAGTCAACTTGTCGGTGCTGCTGTTCGAATCACTAAGAACAACTTCATTGCTTTGGTTTAATCCATGTTTGATATTGCCCTTCTCAACCAATTCTATGCAATTGCTTGACGATTGCCGGAATTTAGAAGCTTCACGAAGGCAACGAACCATAATTACAATGCAAACCAAAATTACGAATTCTGTGACGATTGGAAGAACGAAATCAATCAGCATCCAAATGTTGTTCTTGACAATTTCCCTGTTAGGAGATATCCACAACGAAAGTCTAGAAGTGTTGCTTGACTTGTCGAACTTGTTAACCATCCCCATATAACCAAAAATTGGGGTGTAGATCGCTACAGAAAATATTGCAATCCCGACCATGAACAATGTTGCTCGCTTTTTAGTAATTGTATTTTTAAATTGTAAAGGTTTAGCTACACACAGACAGCGAACTACGGCTAGAAATGTTGTGGTCAAGACATTTGTTATGTTGATAATGATCATAACGTGACCACTGAAAACAAAAATGGCAAGTGGATCAATGTGATACTTTGTTGCGAATTGAAGTTCGGTGACGTAGAATGCTATTGAGACTGAAAGTGATAATGATGAGATGATATAGGCCAGGTCGAAGATAGCTAAAGCAAGGAAAGAAACAATGACTCCATCGTTAACTCCCATGACAACAAAAACTCTTATATTGATGACATTTGTTATGGTACCTGTTAAAGCCAGCACTAAACAAACAATATAGATGAACTGTAAAGTGACTGCGTACTGTGCCTGCGTCATGAGTCCATGAACACTCTGAGTATAGACCTCAACCGTCATGTTCCCCATAACTCTCAAAATTGTCTCTGACTGACTTATTTTCTGATGGGAATACTGATACTGTAGCTAAGGTTCTAGCCTTGATGAAAAGAAACAAAAACAAAAGAAATTAAACTGCTATATATAAAATGTGTTTCAGTTAAATAAATGCTCAACAGAATGGCTAGCTCTGGTTGCCGTTTAAGCCCGATATTTTTGTACAACGCTTACTAGTTGTCTTGACATATAAAGTATATCAACGATATTCTTCCTCTTCTTTCATTCCACATTTGCCTTTCATCGTCAGAGGAGAGGGAGTTATTTGCGGTCTTTTGCTGTTCTGTTCGCCTCTGCTGCCGTTATGTTTCCTAATGTTTCTAATAATCCGACAACCTTTTTCGTGGTCGACTCTCGGGTCTGGTGTTCTCATGCAACAAACTGCAGAGAGCAACAGTTGCAGTTGAGAGTTAACTCTCAGCAACATATATTGAAGCCCAGGTGTGTTGTGCTTTGATCTTTCTGCTTTGTCACTGGCCAAGCTTGTATCTGTCGTTTCTTTACATTTTTTATGACGGGGATTATTCCTATCCTTTTTCTCAGTTCTTCATTTCTGATCTTACTCTCAAGTTGTTTCATGTCAGTCGTCTAACACATTTTATATCAGTGGATGTTATCTTTCTATTTGTTCTTACATCTAGGGCGCAGGACTGACATTGGTAGCATAACGTTGGGATAAATATTGTATTCTCGAGTGCCTGCTTTTCTTTTAGACGTATTTCCTTGTTGGACAATGGTGGTGATAGCTGTTCTTGATTTGGCAAGCTTTATTTTGAGTCTATTTCCTGCTAAATAATTGATTTGATTTTAATAACAAGAAGAGGCATGAGTTGAAAGTTTACAAAAGACACGACATTTAAATAATTAAGCAAATTCAAATCTTGATTAACCTGAAATTAAAGGGTTAAAAATAAGTTTACATGTTTCTTTTACAACTAGTCAAAATATGCCACAGGAAGCCCCAGCGTAGTACATCGCGAATAAATAAAAACAGAAGTTTGCGAAAGCTCGGAGAATTTTCTAGCAAAATTGAAAACACACAGGAAAAGATGAACAAACACTACACCTGAAATCTGACATGAAGATGAACAAACACACACACAAACATTACAAGCGAATTCTGACATAAAGATGGACGGGGAATAAAATGAAGAGAACTGCCCAAAATAAACCACCTGTGAAAGATTTCAACGACGCAAAGAAATTGTGACACAAATTCAAAGTAGAAAGAAGTTACAGACGCCATTTAGCTGCCAAAGAAAAGAAGTTGTTGTTGTTGTTGTTGCGTTCGCCAGCTTTCAACTCTGACGAAGTCCCTAGAGACTAGGAACTGAATTTTGCGTGTTAATCCATTTTTCCCTGGCAGCCGTGTGCACAGGGATCCCTCGCCGCACGGGCAGATTACTCCGACTTCGGAGGTACTCATGTTTTTTTCCGTCGATGAGTAACTGACGTTTCAAGCCGGGTCGCGCTGCTGAGACCAGGGGTGGTTGCTGCAGAGAGAAATCATAAATAAAAATCCCAACTGGTGTAGCCGAGATTTGAGCTTACAAGCTCTCTGTCCCGAGGCCGGCGTCTTGCCTCGAGACCAACAAGTCCCCCATGGACTCGGAATATGAGGAAATTGCAACAAGGAATACTTTTCATCCATAACCTTCAATGGTTCCTGCCGCCTATCCACCATATACCCCGAAGTCCACGTCCTCACGAAAATGATGATTGTCATACTTCTTTAAAAATGTAAAGCGCTTGATGATGTTAGGCCAATGTTGTTGACTCCAATTTCGAACATACAAACACACAGTTAGTCGTCAGATCATCCGCGTCGCACATTAATCAACAGACCGTAAGATTAGCGCAAGACCGGTCTAGGGATTTACGATGGGCCATTACGATGACGTAGCACACATAGCAATGTCGCAAGCACAGCAATGACGTGCCCTTTAGATTCTTGATTACTCTAGAGAATGCAGCCTACGACGAACAAAATACAGTGCCATTTCCCTAAAAGGATAAAACTGCGGCTGACGAAGCATTTCACATTAAAAAGTAACATGTAAATAATTTGTGTCATGGAATTCCAACAACGGTCATGAACAGCACCAATGTGACGTAAAGTGCAGATCAAGTCTAGACGATAGAAGGTCTCATTCACAACACTTGATTTGTCAAAAAGGGACTTTTGTCGGCCTACGAACTCGCTATAGCGGCGCAGATGTAATAAGTATATCATCATTTTGACTTTAACGCAGAAAAGTACAACTGAGAACAGAAATTAATCAGACCCTGGATGCACTTTCTGCAGCGATTGAGAGGACGTAGTCTAGATCCGCTATCTTTAACCAGTGTTCTTTACATACAGAACTATTTTTAAAGTTGTAACATTGGCAGCTAAAATTATGTTGTTGTTGTTGTTGTTATTGTGTTAATGCCACGAACTGTTGGGTCCGTGAAGTTCTTTGATTAAAAAATATGGCGTGTCGCAATGGTTGTCTTGACATTCACGATTTTAACTGGAGAAGTTGGTGTTCGTCTAGTTCCAGACTATGATTGGAAAACTGTGTGACTTGTCTTCCCTAGAGGCACTACAATACTAGATCTTCTAATTCAGCAAATGTTACCACTACGGGTAAAACAGCCATGCCAGCTTATGTTAGCCAGCCTGTTTTTAACACAAGCTGTTACCACAGCAGATTGACCAGGAGATCGGGACCAAGTCTCGGTCACCTGCTGCACTGCCGACCATGCTATTGTGACCGCAAGTCACAAGCGTTAAAGTCCTACGCAGTTAAATTTACAACACCACTTGCATTTAATTTAACAGAGAATCAGATCCGAAATGAAGCAAAAGAGATTTTGCAAATGGAATGATGAAAATGATCTTACAGTCTGTCACGAATAGAGTGGGATTACTCTCCTCTCAGTGTCCTGCAAAATAATAGACACGATAATCGTATAAAGACCCGATTCAAGGAAAAAAGCAATTATGTATTAAAAGAAACAAGTTTTATATATAATATAATATACAATCATAACTGTATAGTATAATATAATATAATGCAAATAAAATAGGGCAGTGCTCAGATCTAGAAAAAGTAAAATGTTAGAATCTTAGTTGGATTTGGATGAAAGACAACAGAAAACAAAAACTGCTAACATTATTTATGGAAACAACTTGTAGACAACTG
The DNA here is from genome assembly GCA_032433765.1 of Megaustenia siamemsis. Classification (NCBI taxonomy): domain Eukaryota; kingdom Metazoa; phylum Mollusca; class Gastropoda; order Stylommatophora; family Ariophantidae; genus Megaustenia; species Megaustenia siamemsis. The sequence goes on along the minus strand of JAVIAB010000047.1, from coordinate 52,479,445 downwards.
GGAGCTATGGAATCAATAATTAAATAGTGACAATTGTGATAAACATCATGTAAATTAGCGTACATCTTAGATAACGCAGCCAATCATTCGAGTTAAAAAAATGGGTGTGGGGCATAAATCAACCACTTACAGTCTGTCAAGCTGCTATTGGAAGCTTAGCCCACATATACGATTATATATTCCTATTTGCTGTTCTCCCTTCCAACCAAGAGATACTACGAAGACGATGGCGTTGGATAGGACACACACTGCGGAAGCCAACTGAGAGTATTACACAACATGCCCTTTTTTGGAATCCCCATGCAAAAAGACAAAGATGAAGACCAATATTTTCTTGGAGAAGACAGATAGAAGCAGAGATGAAAATTATGGGGAAGACACGCATGAACTGAAAAGAATGGCAAAAGACATAACGGCTTTGGAGAGTGTTTTTTTTTTAAGAAAATGCTCCACGAAAACAAACGAAGAAATTAGAAAAAAATCATAACTCAACCACTAATATCTTCAGTTATCAAGAAAAGACGATGGGCATATGTTAGATACGTGATGAGGAGAGATAATAACCGAATAACAAAGCAAGCACTCATGTGGGAAACAACAGGTAAGAGGAAAGAGGTCGACCCAGAGAAAAACTAAGAAGAACATTGGTCAGAGAGGCAAGATCAGCAGGAATCAGTTCCCTCAATGAGATAGAGTTGCTTGCTCAGAACAGAGACAAATGGCGAGATTTGATAAAATATCTTTAGAACGATTGAAAACTGCTAGAATAAAAATTTAGATAAAAATAACGAGCATCTGGGTCTATGCCCTATGGGCCGACTACTGCTCGAAAGGTCAATAGATAGACAGACAGACAGACAGACAGACAGACAGACAGACAGACAGACAGACAGGCAGACAGACAGACAGACAGACAGACAGACAGACAGACAGATAGATAGATAGATAGATAGATAGATAGATAGATAGATAGATAGATAGATAGATAGATAGATAGATAGATAGATAGATAGATAGATAGATAGATAGATAGATAGATAGATAGATAGATAGATAGATAGATAGATAGATAGATAGATAGATAGATAGATAGATAGATAGATAGATAGATAGATAGATAGATAGATGTTCCACGAGGAGCTGAACAGAAGAACCAAAATAAATCTAACAGATGATAATGAGAAGATGGTATATATTTCGTTTATGGAGAACTCAGTACTGGTGGTTTCTATACCAAGTGCTGCTGGGTAATGAAGTGTTAGTGACGTCATAGTGTTAAACCTTAGCTTCATGGAGTGATCTTGTTAGTTCCTTTCTACGCTGCATTCTCCAGACAATAGTGAAGAGGGCATGCAAACCCCCAGGTATTTTAGGTCACAACAAAGTGATGCCTCAGCTGGCATTTGCATCCCGAATCTTGAGATCTACAGACCAGTGCATTCTCCACAAAGTGACTGGACTCTCGAGAGCACAGTCCTGGGCGTAAAGTTAATGTCACCAAGAAAAAACTTGTACTGCCACCAAAAAATAGTTGAATTCACGGTGGACAAATCTCAAAGTCTACCTTACTCTTCTTGCTCCTAATGACAAATGTCACCGCACCCTGTTTTACACATTGTGTCCCAGTCAATCCGTCCTCAGTGAGCATTGATTCGAATCTCCAGTTTTTAGTTTCGTGTATCCTTTCTACAAGGACGTAGTTTGTAATCATGTTTGTCTCCCCTTAAACAATTACATTTCCTTTCTTTTCAGTGCCAAACTAACAAGCTCCTCCTGAGTGGAAACTTTATTTAATTTTATCCAAAATTGAAGTGTTCCTAGTTTAAGATTAACAAAGTGATGACTACAGTTTTGATATCGTTGTTGAAACACAGGAAAATGCAAATTCTGGTGTTCAATCTATTTTCAGCAACACGATTGTTCGCCAATTGTTGCTGCCTGAGAAATAAGTCATGATAAAGACATTCCATGAGTAAAGCCAAATATAGAACAGTGATAATTTGTAAACTGTTGTTTTCCATGTCGTGTTTTTGCATCTTCATGATTTATTTACCAATATATAAATATATATGGTGCAGAAACATTGACATTAGACAAGAAAACAGAACAGAGAACTGAAGCCTTTGAATTGTGGATATATAGAAAAATAGGTAGAATTTGATGGAAGGAAAAGAAAACAAACGACGAAGTCTTAAAACAACTAAAAATTAAAAGAGAACTACTAAATACAATTCAAATAAGACAAATGCGATTTTTGGGCCATGTTAAAAGACACAACAGCCTACTAAAAGTAATCCTGGAGGGGAAAATACAAGGTAAAAGAGGCAGAGGTAGACCAAGACAAACACGGTCGAGTAACATCAAAAGATGGACAAACCAGCATATGTCAACCTGCACCATCAAAGCAAGAGACAGAGCGGAATGGCGCTCCATGGTAGACAACTTTCGTTGCGGAGATGGCACTCGATGATGATGATGAATTTATTTATTTACAGTCTTTTTTACACATGTATTCTTCCAACGTAACCTTTTCATGTGTTATCAGAAACTACAATAATATTGTTGGTTATGCTATCCAAAATTCACAAAATGTTTAGTGATCGGATTTGCTAGGAATATTAATAATAACACTTTTATTGATGCGTCTACAATCATAAACGTTTAATTACTTTCTTCATCTCTGTTGGCAGCATTAAAACACACAAACTACAAAATCAATAAACTGATCTATTTCGCTACGTGCGATATGAACAATTTTCCCCTTACATTATTTAAATATTATAATTTGGCTCTAAAAAAAGTAATGTACCCCCGTCACGCCAAGTGGCGTATAGGGAATATGGTGTTAGTGACCATCAATTTTACAGACCTTTGGCACATGATTTTCAGGGTAATGTGGTCGGTATTACGCCCGCGCCGCTTTACTTTCCCAGAAAAATCCGATACTCATTTAAGGCTGGGTGAACCTGGAAACCGTCGGTTGCGATCTAACCCTACCACTTGTCTTTTGTAGTCCAGTTCACTAACCACTGAGCTATCGCGGCTCCCCAATTTGGCTCTAGTTTGTGTTAATTTATTTTAAAAAATGAAAACATGAAAAGAGATGTTAATGTGTTGTCCTTTTTCCCATATAATAGCGATATTACGTTTTGAAAATGGGGATAAACAGTTATCGAGCCTGGGATTAATTAGAAGCTACACGATTAGGGTTGACGTCGACAATTAGCTAATGATATGTCAACTGTTCCACTAGATAACGAAGTATGCATAGACTGACACTAATAGCCATTGTGAGATTTCAACTGAAAACTTAAAACAGGTAATGCGGTCAATAAATGCATATCATAATCTCAGATCTCACGATGTTAATTACTGTAATATAACTACAACTTTTATTTTAAATAACAGATTCATTCTCCTGAACCCCAGCCAACAGGCTAATTGATACTTATCTTCCGAGGCGTTCAGGAATTCAATAATTTCAAATCTTTGATACAGCACGTTGAGCATATGTCTCGCACTTGCTGGAAATGTAGACGGTAATATAGCAGTTTGCCCAAGGTCTGCATCATTCCTGTCTATATCAAGCAATACACGAGTACAATTATCCTTTAAAAGCTGTTTCGTTATTATTATATAATTGTTTACTTCACTATTATGTTCATGGTAACGGTAACAACAACGTCAGATCAACGATTTTAAAACGATTTTGTTGTTTAACAGAAATGTTTACAGGACGTCGATCGTCAATTCTTTACAGCTCCCAAATGCCAGATAACAATAGCAACATGTTATATCTTCTCTACATTTCTGTATGGTGCAGAAACATGGACATTGAAAAAGAAACCAGAACAGAAAATGTGAAGCCTTTGAAATGATGTTTTATAGAAGATTAGGAACAATTGGATGGAAAGAAGAAAACAAACGATGAAGTCTTAAAACAAGTAAAAATGAAACGAGAACTACTAAACGCAATTCAAACAAGACAAATGAGATTTTAGAAGCAGTTAAAAGACGCAGCAGCCTACTAAAAGTAATCTTGAAAGGGAAAATACAAAGAGAAAGACGCAGATCAAGACTAAAATGGACGAGTAACATAAACATTTTGGAAATATTAAAGTCTATGATTTGTCATGCACTAATAAAGCAAGATACAGAAGGGAATGGTGCTCCATGGGATCCAACCTTCGTTGCGGAGACGGCACTCAATGGCGACGTTGACAAGACAGAATACTACAGAAATTGTGCCTCTGTTTGCCTTTGGCTCTGATTGCAGTAAAGCAAAGATACTTTAAATCCTATACAATAAATCATTGCTCTTGTACCAAGAAAAATATTGTTCTATAATTGATTCAAAGAGATGTTTTAGAAACTCAAAGAAAAGTATGGTATTTTTTGTGTTAAATGTCTTTGCGTTATCAAGAAGAAGGCAGCTCTACATATATTGACATTGACATAACATATGTCGATACGTTATAAGAAGGCAGCTCTACATATATTGACATTGACATAACATATGTCGATACGTTATGAGAAGGCAGCTCTACATATATTGATATTGACATAACATATGTCGATACGTTATAAGAAGAAGGCAGCTCTACATATATTGACATTGACATAACATATGTCTTTGCGTTATTAAGAAGAAGGCAGCTCTACACATATTGACATTGACATAACATATGTCGATACGTTAACAAGAAGACACAACCTAAATAACAGTAAGTGATTCTTTGGTTCTATGGTTATGGAAGGCCCCGGTACTACTGCACACGAATTAGAATCCATAATTGCTCAACCGCCAGTGCCAGTAGAATCATCTGAATTAATAACACATCTCCCAAACAAAGAAAGTGATTTGTGTTGTCATTAAATTCTCTCTCTCATGTCGAGGTATTAGCTCACATTAGAGTTGCCTATAGTGCATCACCTATCACTTATAGCAAGACATAATGCAGCGATATTTTCTAACATGTTTCATTGAACGAGACCTTTCAATTGTAGATACACTCCAACTCATGTCTACTAAGAACACAACTTGGGTGAGACCATCAGATAAGAAGAACCTAAAAGAATAACAGGAAGCCGCGATAGCTCAGTGGTTAATGAACTGGACTACAAAGGACAAGAGGTAGGGTTCGATCCCAACCGACGGCTTCCGGGTTCACCCAGCCTTAAATGGGTACCGTAATTTTTCTGGAAAAGTAAAGGGGCGCAGGCGTAATACCGACCACATTACCTAAAAAATCATGTGCTGAAGGTCTGAAAATGTATGGTCACTAACACCATATTCCCTATACGCCACTTGGCGTGACGGGGGCTCTTTACTTTACTTTTAAAAGTATAACACCTCAGCCGATTCTAAACTCAGTGGGTGTTCTAATGTACCAGGTGCTTGATGCCGCTTCAAGAAAGTAACATAAACAAGTTATTCAATGTATCTCAAATAAATAATAACGATTTTAGTACTTGTTTAGAGTGGATCTTGCTGATGTGAAATATTTATGTTTAGAGTGGATCTTGCTGATGTGAAATATTTATGTTTAGAGTGGATCTTGCTGATGTGAAGTATTTATGTTTAGAGTGGATGTTGCTGAAGTGAAATATTTATGTTTAGAGTGGATCTTGCTGATGTGAAATATTTATGTTTAGAGTGGATCTTGCTGATGTGAAATATTTATGTTTAGAGTGGATCTTGCTGATGTGAAATATTTATGTTTAGAGTGGATCTTGCTGATGTGAAGTATTTGTGTTTAGAGTGGATCTTGCTGATGTGAAATATTTATGTTTAGAGTGGATCTTGCTGATGTGAAATATTTATGTTTAGAGTGGATCTTGTTGATGTGAAATATTTATGTTTAGAGTGGATCTTGCTGATGTGAAATATTTATGTTTAGAGTGGATCTTGCTGATGTGAAATATTTATGTTTAGAGTGGATCTTGCTGATGTGAAATATTTATATTTAGAGTGGATCTTGCTGATGTGAAATATTTATGTTTAGAGTGGATCTTGCTGATGTGAAATATTTATGTTTAGAGTGGATCTTGCTGATGTGAAGTATTTGTGTTTAGAGTGGATCTTGCTGATGTGAAGTATTTATGTTTAGAGTGGATCTTGTTGATGTGAAATATTTATGTTTAGAGTGGATCTTGCTGATGTGAAATATTTATGTTTAGAGTGGATCTTGCTGATGTGAAATATTTATGTTTAGAGTGGATCTTGTTGATGTGAAGTATTTATGTTTAGAGTGGATCTTGCTGATGTGAAGTATTTAAGTGGAGATCGGAAAATTGTGTGGTCAAACAGTTATAAATGTCGCAAGTGTTTTCGCTAAAAACTAACGATTTTTGGCGTCTGAGACTGCGGTTTAAACATATACATAGATTGAAGGTATCTTGCACTACAAGATCAAAGATAATTGCTACTGGTTAACAATATCACAACTCTTCTAAATCTTGCTAGCTAATCGTTGACATAGCTTGAATGTATCTTGCACTACAAGATCAAAGATAATTGCTACTGGTTAACAATATCACAACTCTTCTAAATCTTGCTAGCTAATTGTTGACATAGCTTGAAGGTATCTTGCACTACAAGATCAAAGATAATTGCTACTGGTTAACAATATCACAACTCTTCTAAATCTTGCTAGCTAATCGTTGGCAGATCGACATGGTGAACTCAGAACAGGTAACTGTTAATTCGCTCAAAATATCAGACATCCGGACATTAGACTTATCTTCGGATTTTTTTGTCCTTGTAAGGGTGGATAATGAAGAGGAATATTCTAGTCTACTACGACACTCTTGAATACTTTAGTCATCGGGCGAATGCAACCAACCACCAACTAGGTTTTCGAATGTATTATTTTTTGTTTGGATGTGTCAGGATAAAACGTTTATGAATACTTGTAACTAAGACAAGAGTATGTCCACATATTCCGACACATGGTTTAACATTTTGAGCACATGCATGTATAATATCTTCGATTCCCTTCAAATGTGCTTGGCAGTATAATTATTTGTCCAATATTTCGAACATTGCTATCACAGGCTACATTTTTCAATATTTATTTCTAATTAAATAAATAGTAGACTCTCACCTTTTAATTTTGCCATATATATCATCAAAGAAGTGGTGGTGATCCTATCAATATTCGCATGTGTTACTATCATCCAGCGCCCAAAATGTACTGTTGTCAGGGGAAAATATAGTCACTTACATTCTAATTTAGAAGAATTCTAAATTATCTCCCTTTTGATTCGAATCGTTAAAATTATTCTCGGAACTCTCGAATCATATTCTTCATACAACAAATAATAATAAGAAATGGAAATAAAAGGAAACTTCTACACAAAATAAAACGTTTTTTTAACTGAATCAAAATTTGAAATTGTGGGTGAACAAAAATTAAAGAATATCGTTTTTAAAAAATAAACACATATTCATTAATAACATACAAGTGAAATTTACATTTTATAAATAAATTACATAAACACAAATTAAAACTATTCAGGTTCTTGACAAACCAGGTAACGTCGAGCGAACATTGATAGCCTGTGCAAGTGAGAGACGTTGAAAGGAACTTCTAGAAACCTCCACAGATACCAAGAGCTTCGATAATACTCAAGAGAGTGGCTTGTCGACAGATTATTTGCCCAGTCTAACTCAGTTTTGACATTGTGGTCGATCCAAATGGAATGGATCCCTGGCTCATTAAATTGAGTAAGGACTTAAGAGCAAGCTATATGGCATGTTAAGAATCTTCAAATGTTGCAGTTCACGCTACTTTTAAGTTCATTAAGTAACTATTGAATGTGAAGCTAAGTAGATGTGTCAGAACATTGTATACGTCATTGTGTAGCCTTCATTCACGTTGGTGCTGCTTGTTATACTGAGGGAGGTTTGATGTAGAAACGTTTAATTTCATTGAACGGACTTCTCTCAGTAAAGCTGCTACATATAATTCTTTATTTATATGTCAACGTTTTATCAGCTTTACAGAGGTCCGGCACAATATCGTATAGCCTATTTAATTAAATACAATACTTCACTATTCTACGTTAATATAAGCTCCCTTTTATTACTCACTATGATTTAGTAATAGGTCAGGTTATAATCGTTACAGCTGAGCCCATTATTGTGATACCGAGTAAATAGTACTCTACATCAACAGCAGCTGCAGGGTCAGAACAGCAGCAGGCTACACGGACCACTTCGAAGTTAGATCAGGTGTAAGACAGGGGTGCGTACTATACCCCCTACTGTTTATTACATACATGGACTATATATGGAGGCTAGCCAACCCATCAGAGACAGAGGAGATCAACGAGAAGGTTTTATTTGCAGACGATCAGGCACTAATACATGAAACAATAGAAGACCTACAAGAACACTTAAATAAACTGAACATCTCAGGCACAAAATACAACATGAAAATCAACATAAACAAAACAGATGTCATGAATGTCACCAAAAATTAACAGAACATCAACATAACTATAGAAGGCAAGCAACTAAAACAAGTAGAGGAATTCAAATACATAGGAAGTCTAATGACAAACGATAATTCTCAAACAGCAGACATAGAATCAAGATGCAACAAGGCTTGTCAAATCATTGGACACTTATCACCACTATTGTCCAACAAGGAAATAACTCTGGAGGCAAAACGAGCACTATACAATACAATCTACATCCCACTAGTGCTACCAATGTCAGACCTAGACCCTAGATGCAAGAACAATAAGAAAAAAAAACCTCTACAGAGATGAAATGTATTAGACGAATGACAGGAAACAGTCTGAGAGATAAGATCAGAAATGAAGAACTGAGAGAAAAAGCTAGGAATAGCCCCCGCATAAGAATATTTAAGGAAAGAACAGATAAAATGATTTGGCCACGTGACAAGGCAGAAAGAACAAAGCACAACACAACGAGCCTTCAACATACGTTGTGAGAACACCAGACCTAAGGGTCGACCACGAAAAAGATGGATCGATGGAATATTAGAAGCACTAGGAAACATAACAGCAGCAGAGGCGAACTGAAGAGCAAAAGACCGCAAATTATATCTCCCCTCGACGCTGAAAGGCAGATGAGGAAGGAAAGAAGAAGAAGTATAGAGTAGCAATAACAATTATAAAAAAGAAGAAAAAAGTGGTATTGTAACAGATTTACGTGGTAGTTAACAAAATAAAAGTCGACGTTGCGGACAAGTAGGCCTTCAGCTGGAACAAGAAACAACACACAAATATATCCGTTTCTAAGATAGCGGATCTAGTCAACGTTCTCTCGATCGCTGCAGAAAGTGCATTCGATGTCTTATTAATTTCGGTTCTAATTTGCACTCCTGTGCGTTAAAATCAAGATCATGCTCTGCTTAATACATCTGCGCCGATAAAACAATGTCGTACGCCGGCAATATTTCATTTTCGACAAATCAAGTGTTGTAAATGCGACCTTCCATCGTCTAGGCTTGTTCTAGTTGTTGCTAGTGGCGTGCTTGTCAGGTTTACCACTATGGCTAGGGGAGTTGAAATGGACAGACATCGGGCTGCCAGTATTTTGCTCAACATCACGAAGATGCTCACAAAATCCTTACTCAGGCGTCGTCCAGATTCACCCACAGACGTCATCTGGCAATGCTTACATATTATGGTGTAGATGATATTTAATGACACACAAGTAAACTCCTCTTAGATGTCGAATCGCCTATTAGGGAAATTCACCGAATCGATGTAAAGACCGTGATCACAAGTTCTGCAAACTCGACGGCCACAATGAGTACCACCAAGTGTTTGTTGGTTGTGCGAGGGAGACGACTCGTGACAAGAAGGTCTTTCAGACTCCTGTAAATAGTAGCATCTGTATTCTGTCCCCTTTGCTCTGTTTCTGTCTTGTGAGAAGTAAACGCTAGGGAAGAAAACCACAAATCAGATACTCCCATGCGGAGACTTTAAATCCGGTAATGATCTGTTTCAGATCCTCTCTGGTTTCTTGTACAATCAAACGTAGTACAAGTTAATTTTTATTGAAATGAATCAACGAGGTGAATTGATTTAGAAGTATACAATTATATTTACTAGACAACGTCTAAATGAAAGAATTAACATTCATAAATGGTCGGATCCAGAAAATAGCAAAAGTCACAAAGCACACTATGCATGAGACTCGGTGTAAAGCAATGACGTGAAAATTCTATTTTCTGTCCATGCAAAGATGCAATGAAGGAAATGTAATGTCTCTCTCTGTCTCTTTCTCTCTTCCGTGTTTGGAATATTTACAACAAAATAATTGCAAGTAAATATGCAATACAAAAGTTCTTCAAGTCATTCGTTTTAATGGAACAAGCATGTACACGAAAACAAGAAGTCGCCTCGTGCATTAGATTTGAACAAATACAAACCATTAAAATGTTTACGAAGAGTATTCAATACAGTAATGAATATAAATGTTCAAAGAAAGAGACTATGAACCTTAGAAAGGACAAATCAGGGGAAATAGATTTCCTTCCTATGCACTGCAGTGAACACACAAAGACACAAGAGACAAAGATGGAAACAACCAACTGACTTTTCATAGAGCTTTAACAAAAGAACAGTCTAGTAAAGATTCACAAGATGTTGAAGTACAACGTCCACTATAGACGGCAATGCATGTGTCCCATATCTGTAAAAACCGGACCGTGACCATGGATTCACTAGTCGAGTCAGCAAACTACCTTGACTATAAGGAATCGTGTTACAGGACATACACATTTATAGTACCTGGAAAATTCCACAAATAAACAACAGAAAACACAAAGAACAATATACCGACTGAAGTTGTATAGAACTTGTACTCCAAAGCACAGCGCCTTGTAACAAGAGACCTGCATTATATCACACTGTCAGCTAAACAACCTAAACACTGTTTGTTTCACGTTAACAAGGCAGTTGCTAAATACCTTGAGGAGAAGATGTGTGTGAGCTGCATATTTTGTGGGCATGTAGTTACACTTTGTCCGCTACTCCCACAAAAGGTAGTATTTGAATAAGAAGAAAATTGTGCATTCGCCGTAAGTGGTAAAAACAGTTACAGGCACCATTCTTATCTCTACGGAGGTGAGTGTACATTTTATATTTTGGCATCGGCCACATTTAGTACATAGCAATATATACATGGTGTGAACTTTTAACTCTATGGGAACTTGCTTTCGTTTAGAATCGTTGTTAACGCTGTTGTCGACGATAAATGTTTATGTTGATTTTCCGGCACATTGAGCGATTCGGCTTAAGGGTTCATCAGCAGGTGATACGAATGTTGAAACAGTTAAGAGCTATACTGAGAGACACCTCGAAGGGTTTCTTCCTGCCACTGCCAGGACATTTGACCTCATGAATGCGTTGCTGAACAGCCACGAGTACAAAGTGTGTAACTTCTCTCATCCACAGATCTTTTTCAGAGATTGTTTATGCCAGAAAATGTGGTCTTTCCAGAACTTCAGGTGTTCTTTCAGACATTTTTATCTTAACAATTATTTATGATTATGATATTTAATAGTATATTATTTATATATATTTCAAAGTTTGTATACATTATATATATATATATATATATTATATTTTATAATTAATTATCATTATGTTGATAATGTTATAAGTAATTCACGGAACCCATGCTCTTGTAAGTCTTCGCTATTTATGGTTAGAATCAATAATTGACATCTTCAAGAATCTTATTTGGTATTTGGTTGCTATTATTCTTCCATTCTTTTGTTCCCTACTTTTGGCTTATATCATTAGAACCAAACATTCTACATCCATCAAAATCAACCACTTGTTTTGGTTTGGAATATTTACTTTATTTGTGCGTGACTTCTACAAGAAATCGTGTGAAGCACTCCGGTGGTTTGAACTGAGGCATCCAACAAAGAAAGACGTGTTTTCGTGATATCAAATATAACATCTAAGTAGTAGATATAAACGGAAACATTCGAGTGTACTGCCATGTTTACAGCAAATCGATTATACAATTTAACGAAATAACCGGCTAATCATCAGAGTAATTTCATGACGTAGCACTTATGCTTGAAGCAAATTGTTAGTAGACACATTTCCTTTAACAAGTTTCAATAAAATACAAATCTTTGCTACCACCCCTCACCTCAAACATTAATTTGGAAAATAATCCAAATAAAGTGTTGCATTGAATTGTCAGAATGTTCTTGCAGATGAGATGTAAATTGTGCAAATAAAGACGTAAATGTAATGTAAATTAATTCTTCCTTAATTTCGGTAATTGTTCTTGATGTTTATTAATGGTGCCAACACCAGTCCAGTCGAAATCTCGCAATGGTTACAATTATCATCGATAATACAATAATAATAAAGAGAACTTTCTTTAAAGAAATCTACGCACACTGATAATCTTATAAACGAGTACCACTGATTGTCTTATAACCAGCACCACTGATTGTCTTATAACCAGCACCACTGATTGTCTTATAACCAACACCACTGATTGTCTTATAAACCAGAACCACTGAAAGCTCCAAGTCTCGACAATATAACAATCGAAGAGACAGATGAATTAGGAAAGCTAGGAGTACAAGTCATTACACAACAACTCAATGACATATATAACACTAGACACATAACCGAAGATCTACTAAATATAGCGGAGAAGTCAGGCGCCACTGCTTGTAAAGACCATCGCACCATTAGTCTCATGAGTCATATAAAGAAAATATTACCTAGAATCAGCATGAGATGTGTAAGGAACAAAATAAAACTTGGATAAGTGAGGAACACTGTAGATTTGTCGAAGGAAAGGGCACCAATAATACAATTTACATTCTGACATTAGTAGAAAGAGCTATAGAGGTAAAGAAAGATCTATAAATGCTTTATAGACTACACAAAAGCATTTGACAAAGTATAGCATGTGGAGAAATAATCAATATGCTGGAGAAATTAAACATTGATGACAAGGATCTACGAATCAATAAAAAAAAAAAAAGTTGTACTGGCAACAAACAGAAGCCATAAGAATTAGCAACCACGCAGGACAGTTCCAATATATGAGACGGGGAGACAGACACTGTTGTGTTCTGTGGCCGTATTTGTACTCATTTTACAGCGAACTGAAGTCAAGGATCACAACTTAAACAATTTGCGATATGCGGATGACATAGTCTTAATAGCAGAGACAGAGAATGAACTACAAGAAATGATATATATATATATATATATATATATATATATATATATATATATATATATATACAGTAAAAGAAAGCAACAAGAATGGTCTCACTATGAATAGTAAGAAAATAGAAGTAATGATCATATGAAAGGAAAACAATATCATCCTGTAGCATAAAAATAAACACGAGAAACGTGAGACATGTTCAATGCGTCAAATACTTGGACACAATAATAACATGGCAGACCACCATGAAAGAGATTGGAGCCTCATCACGTAACATTCGAAAGAAATCCATGGAGAGAAATTCTAACTATTGTTTTAAGAACGAATTAAAAATTAGCTACATGGAATGTTAGGACCTTATACCAACAAGGAAAATTAGAAAATCTAATGGTAGAAGTAGAGCGATTAAACATAGATGTCTTCGGCATATCAGAAGCAAGATTGAAGGAAAGTTGATAAATACAAAGTGATAAATATACATTTATATATTCAGGAAACACAACAGAACATCAAAGAGGAGTAGGCATTCTAATAAAACGAGAGCTACAAAAATATATAAATACCCACTGGACATACAATGATAGGATTATACTATTAAAATGAAGGCAAACCCATTTGACATAGCAAATAAATCAGACATATGCACCTGCTCAAGACTATACAGATGAACAAATAGAGGCATACTATGAAGATCTAAACACAGTTATGAAGCAAGTGAAATCATCAGACATCATGATTGTATGAACGCTAAAGTAGGAAAAGGTAAATATAAGACCATTATAGCAAATCATGGTTAAAGAAAAAGGAATAACAGAGGAGAAAGATTAATGCAATTTTGTGAAGAGAAGAGACTGATAATATGCAACACTTTCTTTGAGCAAAAGAAAAGGATATTATACACATGGAAAAGCCCTGGAGACAGGAAGAGGAATCAAATAGAATACATAATGATAAAAGAAAGATTCCGTAACAGCGTCAAGAAAGCCAAAACCTACCCAGGAGCAGATATTAATTCAGATCACAATCCTGTAATAATTAAAATGACAATCAAATTAAAGAGAAGAAAAACAAAAAACCTAATTCAGCAACACAGATATAACAGCGTTAAAACAGAAAGATGTTAAAGAAACTTATACTGTACAAGTAAAGAACACATATCAGAAGCTGCTAGAAGATGGGATTGAGCAGTATAGAAGAGAAAATCCTGAGAAAAAAGTCACAACAAAATGGTAATGCATAAAGAACAGCATGCAAGAATCCTGCAACACCTTGTCCTAAAAGGAAAGTAAAAAAAAAATGGATAAATGACGAAATCTTAGAAAAAAATGGAAGAAAGAAGGCAAGCGAAAAACACTGCCAGATACAAGGATATTGACAATGAAATACGGAGAATGTGCACAAAGGCAAAAGAAGACTGGCTCAACCAAAGATGTCTAGATGTCGAAACTATGGAAAATAGACTAAACTTAAAGAGAGATGCACACAGAAATAAAGAAAATGACTAATAAAGACAAAAAAGCTGCAGGAAACGTATGTATTGCAAACAAAGAGGGTAGAATGCTAACAGACAATAAAGATATAATAGACAGATGGCAGAATATATATATATATATATATTTATATATATATATATATATATATATATATATATATTGGCATCAAAGTGATCACAGACATGAAATGACGTATACCATACAGGATACATACCAAATGAACTAAAAACATCAACTTTCATTGCATTGCCTAAAAAGAATGGTGCAGTTGAATGCAGTGATTTCAGAACAATAAGCCTAATGAGCCAGGTAACAAAAATTTTACTAAAAGTTATACAGGGAAGGATTCAGAATAAAATCAATACTGAATTAGATTAGCAACAATTTATTTGGATTCAGGAAAAACAGTGGCACAAAAGAAGCCATATTTAGCATGATAACATTGATTGAAACGTACATAGAAGTAAAGAAACTGATTTATACCTGCTTCATAGACTACACCAAAGCTTTCGATAGAATACACCATAATCAACTTATAGACTGCCTAAAGGATATAAATCTAGACGACACAGACATACGACTAATATGTAATTTGTACTGGGAGCAAACAGCAATAATAAAATTTAACAAGGAGAACTCTACATCCATGGACATAAAAATAGGATTAAGACAAGGATGCATCCTATCATCAAGCTTGTTCAATCTATACACTGAGCAAATCTTTAAAAACATCTCAGAGGTGCCAGGCCTAAACATTAATGGAAAGATAATCAAACACCTAAGATATGCAGACGATACTGTTTTACTAGCAGAAAATCCTAAAGACCTACAACAATTGCTTAATGTGATAAACATAACAAGCAAAAATATGGACTAGATATGAATATCAAAAAGACTAAAACTATGGTCATAAACAAAGAAAATTCTCAAGACCTACAATTAAATATCACAGTTGAAGGAATACATCTTGAGACAGTCCAGAGCTACAACTACCTTGGACATACTTTAATCAATGATGGAAAATGTAAAATTGAAATAAACAAAAGAATAGGTATGGCAAAAAGTAATTTTAATGCCATGATAAATATACTAACAACAAAACAAATATCAGCAGGGCTGAAACTTAGAATGCCAAAATGTTACATCTCCTGAATATTCATGTATGGTGCAGAAACATGGACATTAGACAAGAAAAACAGAACAGAAAATTGAAGCCTTTGAAATGTGGATTTATAGAAGAATAGGTAGAATTGGATGGAAAGAAAAGAAAACAAACGTTGAAGTTTTAAAAGAAGTAAAAATAAAAAAAGAGAACTACTAAATACAATTAAGACAAGACAAATGAATTTTTTGGGGCATGTTAAAATACACAACAACATACTAAAAGTAATATTGGAAGGGAAAATGCAAGGTAAAAGAGGAAGACCAAGACTAACATGGACAAGTAACATCAAAAGATGGACAAGTCAATCTATGACAGCCTGCACCATCAAAGCAAGAAACAGAGTAGAATGGCGATCCATGGCAGCCAACCTTCGTTACGGAGAAGGCACTCGATAATGATGATGAATAATAACATAAGATAGAAGATGCACCAAAGAAAAAATAAGCAGAATAGTTCAGCCCAAAATAGCGTTTCAGAAAATGAAAAATATCTTATGCAACATCTAAGTCAATAGAAATGAGAAACAGAGTTTATCGGTGCTATATAGAGCCAATTGTGACCTATCAAAGCGAATCATGGATAGTAAACAAACAAATAAAAAGGAGATTTGAGGCCAAAGAGATGTTATTTGTCAGAAGAATGTTAAAAGTTCCATGGACAGCAAAAAGAGCAACGAGGAAGTTCACAAAGAGGCCAGCACATAAAGGCTTGCCCTTAAAAAAACATCAGAAAGAAAGAAACACAATTTTTCGGGCACATCATGAGAGGAGGAAAGTTGAAATACTTGGTTACATCTGGCAAAATACAAGGAAGTTGAGATCGTGGACGACCAAGAAAGAAGGTACTAGATTGCTTGGTGTCATTGCATGGAAAACTGTCATCAACAGAACTGATGCGATGTACGGTGGATAGAAGATTGTGGAAGGAGATGATCGCCTACGCCAACCGGTATGGCACATGATGCTGAAGAAAATTATACGAAAAAACGCACTTCATTATTTGTCACGTTCGTTTTATTTTTTAAACAACTTACTAAATGGCATGGAAAACAAAGTTCGACCTAATGTTGATGTAACCCATTTAGTGGCTAGTGATAATGTGTGTGATATACTTTACTACCATCGCTGGCTTATTACATAATCTTGAGTGCTCTGAAAAATTAGCATTATTTTTACATAAGATATCATCATCATCATGTGCCATACCAGTTGGCGTAGGCGATCATGTCCTTCTACAATCTTCTATCTACAGTGCATCGTATCAGTTCTGTTGTTGACTGTTTTCCATGCCATGACACCAAGCTATCCATTATTTTCTCTCTTTGTCGTCCGCGATCTCTCTTCCCTTTTATTTTGCCAGTTGTAACCGAAAATTGCATTTCCTCTTCTCATGATGTGTCCGAAAAATGTTCTTTCCTTCTCTAATGTTTTTTTAGGAGCTCCCTTTTTTTATGATGAAGGAGTAAAGGCATCAAGATGCATAGAGATGCTAAGCTGCAGTAAAGCTGATGATAATAAGAATTTTTAACACAAAAAAAGGAAGAAAAAGTGGTTTGATAACCGCTTTACGTAGTAATTAACAAAACAAAAGTCGACGTTTCGGACAAGTAGGCCTTCAGCTGGAACAACAAACAACAACACAATATATATATATATATATAAATATATATATATATATATATATATATATATATATATATATATATAAAGATATGTAAACCAAATCTAATTAGCTACACGGCGATAATATGCTAGATGCTTAAGAAAGAAAATAAAAAAAGGTCACTTCCATGTAGTCCAGAGCGTGGTCAGCTTCTGAATGAATTAAAATAAGAGGGCGGGATGACCAACTATATATCTTACTGACCAGGCAGTCATGTGGAAAATCGGAAGGGTTCTAAAAATATGGTGAGGCGGGTACAAGATATGTATAAACTGGGTATATCTAACTGTATGTGTGCACAACAAACCGATGTGTAAAAAACATGTGTACATTACCATGCATACGTACAAGTATAAATACATATATATTACCACAAAGCATACAAAAGAAAATACATCACAAATCTCTATTTCGTGCGTCACCTTTTTTGATCTGATCTCTCCCTTGTTACTTTCAGCCTGCACACTTCAGTCTTCTATAAACCCACAGACGCTCACTGTTATCTTCTCTACACCTCGTCTCATCCATCTCTCTGCAGAGATTCGATTCCATATTCTTAAATATTACGACTTCGTCGTGTCTGCCAGGATGATCAAGATTTTCTCCACCAGACCGAACTGATGTTAAGTTTTTTTTATACGTCCTCTTTATCCTGACTCGGTTCTTCAATCTGCACGAGCTCGCGATATTTCCCATTCTGTAGCCCTCACTCCATCCACACGCCGTTCCTCAGATAAGACCATATTTACACTCACCTTCCACCCTCATAACTTTGCTGCGGTGAGGATATTTAACCGGCACCGCTCTATTCTCCATTCAGATTCCACTACCCGCCTACTTTTCAGTGATCCTCCTTTGGTAGTCTTCAAACGAAACAGGAGTCTGAGAGACATTCTTGTCACGAGCAACCTCCCCTGCTCAAACCACAAACACCTTGGTACAGTTCGTTGTGGACGTCGGGTTTGTAGAACTTGTGACCATGTGTTTTGCATCGATTCGGTCTTGTTCCCTAATAAGCGGTTCGACATCAAGGAGGGGTTCTCTTGTGTGTCACGGAATATTATCTACGACATAATTTGTCAGTATTGCCAGATGACGTATGTGGGTGAGTCTGGTCGACGCTTCAGTGACAGATTTTGTGAGCATGTTCGTGATGTTGAGCGAAAGATTGGCAGTCCGGTGTCTTCCCATTTCATCTCCCTTGGCCATAGTGGTAAACCTGACATGCAAGCTACTGGCACGGTCTCGGGTCACTCCAGCAATCGCAGCCGGTTCACCCTTGAGAATCGCCTCATTGTCCAGTTGGGTTCGCTTTCCCCTCAAGGCATGAACATATCGCTCTCATACACATTGGACACCTGTCACACATTGCATATTCCCATGCACTATCAAACCTATACATGTATGTATATTTGTCTGCATATGTATTGCCACATTTAGAAACAGTCGGGGTTTCTTTTGTGCGCTTTGTAGTAATATATACAGATTTCTGCTTGTACGCATGCACATTTCGAATGAGAACTATTATTGCTAGTTGCCAGTCAGTAGGTGTTTGTTGTTTTACCCATGTTGCATTGAAAATTCTATGTAACCATCTACTGCTAAACTCTCCTGCTGCTTATTATATTTAAGTTATTAACCTATCTGCTCTTGTCGAGTTGTATATCGACGACATTAACCCTTCTTTCTATCTCTGACATTGTTTCTGATTCCAGTGATGTCATTTTCTGGTCTTGTTTTGTTTTATTCTGCATCATGTCTAGGGAATTGGGAAGCTCCTTGAAGTATTCCCTCAATCTGTTATTTATTTTGACTGGATATATTAGAGGATCTCCATTTGGGTCATTAACTAGTTCTATTGGATTATAGATTGTATCTCTTTCTCTTATACAATTACCTGTTTTGAAAGAGATTCTACCGAACAAATATTTCGATCCAATAGCTTCTTGAGAATTTAAGCAGAGAGGAGGCAAAAATACTCAGGTTTTGACATGTAACTCTTCACCTACATAATTATTTTGCGTGTTCAACAATCTAAAAACAGATAGAATTACCTGTCTTGGATCTGTCAACTAGCTAATATCATAAAATTCTACATTCTGTATATATTTAGTGTTTTCAATTAAAACCTACCATATTATATATACCAATGAGGTAGATATTGTATACTACATGGAGAGCATATTTATATAAATGATAGGCGAAGGCGCGCCTCATAGCACCAGAGCTGGAAGTTGTCAGCGACCCACAGCTGATGGCTTGAAACAGGATCGGTGAACCAGAACCATCCAGACCGTGCTCCACCTCTCCGTGGTGACTCTAGTAACAGACTAACCTGTCTAGTCTGGCCAAGCGAGTAGGGATCGAAGAGGGAAGACAACCCGGTGCTAAAAAATGTCGTGCTGAAGTCGGATGTGTTGGACTGAAAGGTGCAAATATCATCAACACAACCAAAAAACCACAACACAACGCAGACACACCCACTTAACGTCCTTTTAAGTGCGGATGATTATGAGGAATTCTATAGTTTACTAGAACACTCTAGAATACTTTAGTCATTCGACGAACGCAAGCAAGCAAACATATAAAATGATCAACTCAAAATGTGTTAAATATAATGAACAAGTGAAATAAAAATGTAAGCATAACAATTTTCACCAAATTACAATTCCATTTGATGTTAAACTCTAGCGATAACATAACCCACCGATGATTATTTTTAGAAAGTACATCCTTATATCTCTTTAGTAATTAGAGTTTTAGCTCTAAATTTTAAATTTATAGTGAAATTAACATTGTTTTTGGCATTAGTAAGCAAAACAATGTACAAAGTCACACATCGTATCCATATGATTTTATATACTGGAGAAACACACCCACTAACTACACAATGTTTATTTCTATTTTAACACAAGATGTGATTTAGTATCCACCTTATTTATTTTTTTTCAGGGTTATAGTTATAATTATTGTTATATTTATATTTATATTTATATTTATAGGAAGTCGAATGATCCGGCATCACTGCAAACGAACTAAAACCTATAATTGCTCAATAGCCCGTGACAGTGGAATCATCCGAATTAACATCACATCTCACTGAAGGATCCAAATAAAAAAAAGCAACTGCAGTCCCCATCATATGAGCCACAGAACACGCTAAAAGACCTAAGGCCTGGCCGCACCGAAACTTAACGTAGTGGAACTGTCCTTCGTCATACGATATCAACTGCGTTCTTCGCAAAGGGAACATGAAATTTAATCAAGGAAAGCTCTACCAAATATTTATTGGGTTTTATTGTTATTTTTGATCCTACAATAAAATAACTATCGTCATTCTGTATAAAAAAATGGAAACTAACACTGCATCACTCCGCAGTTAAGAGTTTTATGTTTTATTCTGCTCATTTTCATTTTGTCGCAAATCTCGCGATTCATCATCATGATGATCTAGATTACATTAAATCGATCTGGCAGAGACAGAAACTGACTAAAACATCAATTCACATCTCAATGGCACTTTGCAAATAGTTCACACAAGAATACAATAAACAAAATGAAGAGTTCTTTCTCAGTCCACGCATTGATGAAAGCACTGTATGTCTGGCCAAATATCTTCAGTGTCTCTGAAAATTATGATTCTATAATTCGTCATATTTTCAAAAAGAAAAAAAAATGAGCGCAGCAAAGTATTTATTACATTACTGTACAAATCAGCATTTCTTTTGGAAGAAAATGTTTTGCTCTATATGTAATTGTGTTGAATCTTGTTTATACATTCTAGTTGATGACTTTTATTTCCATTCATTCTAAAAATAAGGCACATTCCAAAAATGGCTAAATATAATCTGGAGTAAAGCCGTTCGTTATTTAAGTACAAGAACAACACAACAGCATAGCAACAAGCGCACTGAGGGCCATGAATAAGACAACAGTAGATTATCACCCACAGTGATATTAGACTAATGACGTAGATACAGTATATAAAGATGGTACAGTCCTGTTATATTGTTTGGTTAGTGATGGCTTTCACGGAAGTGGTGACCAACATCATCATCATCAGAGTTTTCGTTGCTATGGGAATCCACGATGGCGTCTCAGTTTCTTTCCTTGCTTTAATTGTCTTTGACCTGGCATATCTGGTCGCATTGTTCTCACTTTCTTTCTCTGCAATTTTCTGTGTTTGTGAACTGAAACGCACAACACAATCCGGTATTGATCTATTTGTCGTTTTTGCTTTTAACGGTCATGTTGTGATCTTAATCAACACAGCGAACGTTCTGGCGACAACCTTCCAGGCCGTTGTTCGCTGTCTGTGTGTAGCTAAACCTTTACAATTTAGAAACACAATTACAGGAGAAAGAGATACTTTGTTCATGATAAGGAATATTTTCTGTTACCATTTATGTTCCGATGCCTTCGAATATAGGTACAACTAAAACGTTTCACAAGTCGAACAATCCGTCGATGCCGTCATTTTGGATGTCCCCTGACAAGGAAGTCATCAGAAATTGCATTTGGATGGTTACTGTGATGTGTCTGCAAATCCCAACACGATTCAATTTTATGGTTTGTGTTGTTAATGTCCGCTGTCTCCGTGCCGCCTCCAAGTTCCGACAATCTTCAGCAAGCGCCATGACTTCAGTAGACAAGGACAAAAACAAACATAAATTCTGCAAGGAAAATAATATTGTAGTTGATTTCAAGAGTAACACCGACAAATAGAGTGGCAAAGATCTCCGTGTGGTTCAACAGGTGATTCTCATTGCATCGTGTGTAACGTAACTAACACCTATATCAGTTTGTGTTCAATCATAGAGCCAGAGTTTAGAGTGGGTAAGAGATACTCGAATACTTACTGGAGTGTTCATTGTCGCAGAAAACAATTTGAAATGGTTAACGCCGCCGTTAATTTAATCACTTACTATAAATACAACACGAAATGTTGTTCAGTTTAATATGCGTAATTTATTTGAATATAATTATAACCGTTCTCATCTTTATTTATGTTCATTTTCATTGAATAGAAGGAGATAAATTATCAAACCTTGTCGTCCACCTAGACCTACACAAACCTAGTCGTCCACCTAGACCTACACAAACCTTGTCGTCCACCTAGACCTACACAAACCTTGTCGTCCATCTAGACCTACACAAACCTTGTCGTCCACCTAGACCTACACAAACCTTGTCGTCCATCTAGACCTACACAAACCTTGTCGTCCACCTAGACCTACACAAACCTTGTCGTCCACCTAGACCTACACAAACCTTGTCGTCCACCTAGACCTACACAAACATTGTCGTCCACCTAGACCTACACAAACCTTGTCGTCCACCTAGACCTACACTAACCTTGTCGTCCACCTAGACTTACACAAACCTTGTCGTCCCCCTAGACCTACACAAAACTTGTCGTCCACCTAGACCTACACAAACCTTGTCGTCCACCTAGACCTACACAAACCTTGGCGTCCACCTAGACCTACACAAACCTTGTCGTCCACCTAGACCTACACAAACCTTGTCGTCCACCTAAACCTACACAAACTTTATCGTCCACCTAAACCTACACAAACTTTATCGTCCACCTAAACCTACACAAACTTTATCTTCCACCTAAACCTACACAAACCTTGTCGTCCACCTAAACCTACACAAACCTTGTCGTCCACCTAGACCTACACAAACCTTGTCGTCCACCTAGACCTACACAAACCTTGTCGTCCACCTAGACCTACACAAACCTTGTCGTCCACCTAGACCTACACAAACCTTGTCGTCCACCTAGACCTACACAAACTTTGTCGTCCACCTAGACCTACACAAACCTTGTCGTCCACCTAGACCTACACAAACCTTGATGTCCATCAGTCCATACGCCTAAATCCAGTTTGAAGCAATTGTTCACTACCAGCGCTGACTAAAGCAAATAATAAACTTCCAAGGAAGTAAGCTCTATATCATGAACCATCAAGATAAATGGACAATAGCACGGTCCCCTGCTTGGGATAAAATTACCTGTACAATTCACACTACATTTTAATGACTATCTCAGCATGTCACATGTTGCTGTCGTCGGTCTGTAGCTACAAAGTGTGTATGTATGAACGGTATAATTGCATGATGAGATACGTCCAGCCACAAGTATTTTGTAAAATATTATGAAAGACAACGACGGGGTAATTACAATTTAGAAACACAATTACAGGAGAAAGAGATACTTTGTTCATGATAAGGAATATTTTCTGTTACCATTTATGTTCCGATGCCTTCGAATATAGGTACAACTAAAACGTTTCACAAGTCGAACAATCCGTCGATGCCGTCATTTTGGATGTCCCCTGACAAGGAAGTCATCAGAAATTGCATTTGGATGGTTACTGTGATGTGTCTGCAAATCCCAACACGGTTCAATTTTATGGTTTGTGTTGTTAATGTCCGCTGTCTCCGTGCCGCCTCCAAGTTCCGACAATCTTCAGCAAGCGCCATGACTTCAGTAGACAAGGACAAAAACAAACATAAATTCTGCAAGGAAAATAATATTGTAGTTGATTTCAAGAGTAACACCGACAAATAGAGTGGCAAAGATCTCCGTGTGGTTCAACAGGTGATTCTCATTGCATCGTGTGTAACGTAACTAACACCTATATCAGTTTGTGTTCAATCATAGAGCCAGAGTTTAGAGTGGGTAAGAGATACTCGAATACTTACTGGAGTGTTCATTGTCGCAGAAAACAATTTGAAATGGTTAACGCCGCCGTTAATTTAATCACTTACTATAAATACAACACGAAATGTTGTTCAGTTTAATATGCGTAATTTATTTGAATATAATTATAACCGTTCTCATCTTTATTTATGTTCATTTTCATTGAATAGAAGGAGATAAATTATCAAACCTTGTCGTCCACCTAGACCTACACAAACCTAGTCGTCCACCTAGACCTACACAAACCTTGTCGTCCACCTAGACCTACACAAACCTTGTCGTCCATCTAGACCTACACAAACCTTGTCGTCCACCTAGACCTACACAAACCTTGTCGTCCATCTAGACCTACACAAACCTTGTCGTCCACCTAGACCTACACAAACCTTGTCGTCCACCTAGACCTACACAAACCTTGTCGTCCACCTAGACCTACACAAACATTGTCGTCCACCTAGACCTACACAAACCTTGTCGTCCACCTAGACCTACACTAACCTTGTCGTCCACCTAGACTTACACAAACCTTGTCGTCCCCCTAGACCTACACAAACTTGTCGTCCACCTAGACCTACACAAACCTTGTCGTCCACCTAGACCTACACAAACCTTGGCGTCCACCTAGACCTACACAAACCTTGTCGTCCACCTAGACCTACACAAACCTTGTCGTCCACCTAAACCTACACAAACTTTATCGTCCACCTAAACCTACACAAACTTTATCGTCCACCTAAACCTACACAAACTTTATCTTCCACCTAAACCTACACAAACCTTGTCGTCCACCTAAACCTACACAAACCTTGTCGTCCACCTAGACCTACACAAACCTTGTCGTCCACCTAGACCTACACAAACTTGTCGTCCACCTAGACCTACACAAACCTTGTCGTCCACCTAGACCTACACAAACCTTGTCGTCCACCTAGACCTACACAAACTTTGTCGTCCACCTAGACCTACACAAACCTTGTCGTCCACCTAGACCTACACAAACCTTGATGTCCATCAGTCCATACGCCTAAATCCAGTTTGAAGCAATTGTTCACTACCAGCGCTGACTAAAGCAAATAATAAACTTCCAAGGAAGTAAGCTCTATATCATGAACCATCAAGATAAATGGACAATAGCACGGTCCCCTGCTTGGGATAAAATTACCTGTACAATTCACACTACATTTTAATGACTATCTCAGCATGTCACATGTTGCTGTCGTCGGTCTGTAGCTACAAAGTGTGTATGTATGAACGGTATAATTGCATGATGAGATACGTCCAGCCACAAGTATTTTGTAAAATATTATGAAAGACAACGACGGGGTAATTACAATTTAGAAACACAATTACAGGAGAAAGAGATACTTTGTTCATGATAAGGAATATTTTCTGTTACCATTTATGTTCCGATGCCTTCGAATATAGGTACAACTAAAACGTTTCACAAGTCGAACAATCCGTCGATGCCGTCATTTTGGATGTCCCCTGACAAGGAAGTCATCAGAAATTGCATTTGGATGGTTACTGTGATGTGTCTGCAAATCCCAACACGGTTCAATTTTATGGTTTGTGTTGTTAATGTCCGCTGTCTCCGTGCCGCCTCCAAGTTCCGACAATCTTCAGCAAGCGCCATGACTTCAGTAGACAAGGACAAAAACAAACATAAATTCTGCAAGTAAAATAATATTGTAGTTGATTTCAAGAGTAACACCGACAAATAGAGTGGCAAAGATCTCCGTGTGGTTCAACAGGTGATTCTCATTGCATCGTGTGTAACGTAACTAACACCTATATCAGTTTGTGTTCAATCATAGAGCCAGAGTTTAGAGTGGGTAAGAGATGCTCGAATACTTACTGGAGTGTTCATTGTCGCAGAAAACAATTTGAAATGG
This sequence comes from Megaustenia siamemsis, assembly GCA_032433765.1. Classification (NCBI taxonomy): domain Eukaryota; kingdom Metazoa; phylum Mollusca; class Gastropoda; order Stylommatophora; family Ariophantidae; genus Megaustenia; species Megaustenia siamemsis. The sequence goes on along the minus strand of JAVIAB010000047.1, from coordinate 52,453,323 downwards.
TTAACGCCGCCGTTAATTTAATCACTTACTATAAATACAACACGAAATGTTGTTCAGTTTAATATGCGTAATTTATTTGAATATAATTATAACCGTTCTCATCTTTATTTATGTTCATTTTCATTGAATAGAAGGAGATAAATTATCAAACCTTGTGGTCCACCTAGACCTACACAAACCTGGTCGTCCACCTAGACCTACACAAACCTTGTCGTCCACCTAGACCTACACAAACCTTGTCGTCCATCTAGACCTACACAAACCTTGTCGTCCACCTAGACCTACACAAACCTTGTCGTCCATCTAGACCTACACAAACCTTGTCGTCCACCTAGACCTACACAAACCTTGTCGTCCACCTAGACCTACACAAACCTTGTCGTCCACATAGACCTACACAAACCTTGTCGTCCACCTAGACCTACACAAACCTTGTCGTCCACCTAGACCTACACAAACCTTGTCGTCCACCTAGACCTACACAAACCTTGTCGTCCACCTAGACCTACACAAACCTTGTCGTCCACCTAGACCTACACAAACTTTGTCGTCCACCTAGACCTACACAAACCTTGTCGTCCACCTAGACCTACACAAACCTTGTCGTCCACCTAGACTAACACAAACCTTGTCGTCCACCTAAACCTACACAAACTTTATCGTCCACCTAAACCTACACAAACTTTATCGTCCACCTAAACCTACACAAACTTTATCGTCCACCTAAACCTACACAAACTTTATCGTCCACCTAAACCTACACAAACTTTATCGTCCACCTAAACCTACACAAACCTTGTCGTCCACCTAAACCTACACAAACTTTATCGTCCACCTAAACCTACACAAACTTTATCGTCCACCTAAACCTACACAAACCTTGTCGTCCACCTAGACTTACACAAACCTTGTCGTCCACCTAGACTTACACAAACCTTGTCGTCCACCTAGACCTACACAAACTTTATCGTCCACCTAGACTTACACAAGCCTTGTCGTCCACCTAGACCTACACAAATTTTGTCGTCCACCTAGACCTACACAAACTTTATCGTCCACCTAGACTTACACAAACTTTATCGTCCACCTAGACCTACACAAACTTTATCGTCCACCTAGACTTACACAAACTTTATCGTCCACCTAGACCTACACAAACTATATCGTCCACCTAGACCTACACAAACTTTATCGTCCACCTAGACCTACACAAACTTTATCGTCCACCTAGACCTACACAAACTTTATCGTCCACCTAGACTTACACAAACCTTGTCGTCCACCTAGACCTACATAAATTTTGTCGTCCACCTAGACCTACACAAACTTTATCGTCCACCTAGACCTACACAAATTTTGTCGTCCACCTAGACCTACACAAATCTTGTCGTCCACCTAGACCTACACAAACTTTATCGTCCACCTAGACCTACACAAACTTTATCGTCCACCTAGACCTACACAAACTTTATCGTCCACCTAGACCTACACAAACTTTATCGTCCACCTAGACCTACACAAACTTTATCGTCCACCTAGACCTACACAAACTTTATCGTCCACCTAGACCTACACAAACTTTATCGTCCACCTAGACTTACACAAACCTTGTCGTCCACCTAGACCTACATAAATTTTGTCGTCCACCTAGACCTACACAAACTTTATCGTCCACCTAGACCTACACAAATTTTGTCGTCCACCTAGACCTACACAAATCTTGTCGTCCACCTAGACCTACACAAACTTTATCGTCCACCTAGACTTACACAAACCTTGTCGTCCACCTAGACTTACACAAACCTTGTCGTCCACCTAGACTTACACAAACCTTGTCGTCCACCTAGACCTACACAAACCTAGTCGTCCACCTAGACTTACACAGATCTTGTCGTCCACCTAGACCTACACAAACTTTATCGTCCACCTAGACCTACACAAACCTTGTCGTCCACCTAGACCTACACAAAACTTATCGTCCACCTAGTCCTACACAAACCTTGTCGTCCACCTAGACCTACACAAATCTTGTCGTCCACCTAGACCTACACAAACCTTGTTCGCCACCTAGACCTACACAAACCTTGTCGTCCACCTAGACCTACACAAACCTTATCGTCCACCTAGACTTACACAAATCTTGTCGTCCACCTAGACCTACACAAACCTTGTCGTCCACCTAGACCTACACAAACCTTATCGTCCACCTAGACCTACACAAAACTTATCGTCCACCTAGTCCTACACAAACCTTGTCGTCCACCTAGACCTACACAAATCTTGTCGTCCACCTAGACCTACACAAACCTTGTCGTCCACCTAGTCCTACACAAACCTTGTCGTCCACCTAGACCTACACAAACTTTGTCGTCCACCTAGACCTACACAAACCTTGTCGTCCACCTAGACCTACACAAACCTTGTCGTCCACCTAGACCTACACAAACCTTGTCGTCCATCTAGACCTACACAAACCTTGTCGTCCACCTAGACCTACACAAACCTGGTCGTCCACCTAGACCTACACAAACCTTGTCGTCCACCTAGACCTACACAAACCTTGTCGTCCACCTAGACCTACACAAACCTTGTCGTCCACCTAGACCTACACAAACCTTGATGTCCATCAGTCCATACGCCTAAATCCAATTTGAAGCAATTGTTCACTACCAGCGCTGACTAAAGCAAATAATAAACTTCCAAGGAAGTAAGCTCTATATCATGAACCATCAAGATAAATGGACAATAGCACGGTCCCCTGCTTGGGATAAAATTACCTGTACAATTCACACTACATTTTAATGACTATCTCAGCATGTCCCATGTTGCTGTCGTCGGTCTGTAGCTACAAAGTGTGTATGTATGAACGGTATAATTGCATGATGAGATACGTCCAGCCACAAGTATTTTGTAAAATATTATGAAAGACAACGACGGGGTAACTACTAATTAGTTCCTAAACTTGCAAAATTCGACAAGTGACGAGCAAACAACGATGTTACCAACAACGCGGTGAGATCACAGCTCTCTGTCAAGAGATTCAATTTCTCGCATTTAAGCCATGCAGCCTTACCGTACTCTAGCTCTGGTACAGTGTTTGTAGAGTTTCCTACTGCTACTACTACACCGGCCTCAGTTATCAATCTGTATCTTCTTCTTTCTTCTTCTTTTCTCTTTCAATGATACCTAAAAGGTGTCGTGATTTATATCATTTGTCGTTCTTGTGCTGCTCGAATTGTCTGAATTAGTGATTTTCCTTTGTTGTTACATGTCTCTGTCACTGCATCTATCCATCTTCTTCTGGGTCTTCCTCTTGGTCTTTTCCCATGCATTCTCGAGAAGAACGCCCTTGATGGTGATTGGTGAGGATTCATTCTGACCAGGTGGCCGAACCATTTAAGTTGTTGTTGTTCTATATATTCTTGGCAGGGTTTTGTTCCTACCATTTTTCTTATGGTTTCATTTGGTATTCTATCTCTTCTTGTGTTGTTTGTTACTTTTCTCAAGCATCGCATCTCACATGTATTGATCTTTCTTAAATGGGATTTAGAAAGGGTCCATGTTTGACTTTCATAGCACAAAGTTGGTATGAAGATGCTATTTATCATTTGTTGTTTAGCTGGCATAGAAATGTTTGGATGTCTTAACAATGGTGAAAGCTGGTATGTGACAGCATTTGCTTTTTGTATTCTCATGTCAATTTCTCTGTCTAGTTTTCCATCTTCTGTGAACATTGCGCCTAAATACTTGAATTCCTCTACTTGTTTTATTTCTTTGTCTTTGATCTTGATGTTTAATGGGTGTCTCAATTTGCTTATTCTTATAGCCTCTGTTTTTGCTGTGTTAATTTTCATACTGTAGTTTGTGCAGCTTTTATCTAGAGATGTTAAATGCTGTTGTAGCAGGTTTTCATCCTCGTATATTAGGCATTGGTCATCTGCGAAGTGTAGCTCATTGATGTTGGAGTTTTTCTACCTCTATGTTATTATTTGATTTGTCCTTGTTGTTGGTTGTTTCCTGATTTATTTTGTCCATATATATGATGAAGAGGAGTAGTGAGAGGACACATCCTTGTCTTACTCCTGTTGTAACCTGAAACCATTCTGACAGACCTTCCGATGTTCTGACGGCACTTTGACTGTTTTTATATAGTGCTATTATATTTTCTAGTAGTTGTCCTGCTACCCCGTATGTTTCTAAAGTTTGCCAAAGTTTATCAATCTGTATACACATAGTTAATAAACACTTGAAGATTTCTATGTCAAAGGTTTATGTATTTCTTTGAGGTAGAATATTACCCTTCATCATCATGTGCCATATCGGTTGGTGTAGGCAATTATGTCCTTCCACGATTCCTTATCAACAGTACATCAATCAATTCTGTTTTTGAATGTTTTCCGTGACATCACGGAATCCACATCCATGACACCAAGCTATCCAGTACCTTTTCTCTCTGTCGTCTGTTATCTGTCTTTCCCTATATTTTGCCAGTTGTAATCCAGTATTCCAACTTGTATCTTCCTATGATGTGCCCGAAAAAATGTTCATAGTTTCTTTTTGATGTCTCTTAGGAGGTACTTGTACTTTGGTCTTTTGAGAATGTCCTCGTTGGTCTTGTTTAGCTGTCCAGTGAACTCTCAACATTCTTCTGAGAATTCCCAATTCTGTGGTCCATAATCGTCTCTTCATCTGTTTGTCTACTGTCCTTTAAGTTTATTTTATTCACGTAGCTATCTCTGAGAAAATTTCTAGCACCTCTTTTCTACTCTTGGCTGAGCCCTGCAATTTAAGCATGCGTGATTTGAAGGCAAACAGTTTGAAAAAATTGAAATACATTGTAAATTATATGTCATCGTGTAATGCTAATGTATATACAGCTTTGAGCAATTTATATTACGGTGAAAATAAGATCTAGACGCAGTGAAATCTATAGCGTCTACAAAAAAAAGGAACAGTGTCCACACGCTCTACTGTAATGTCAGTCGAGTCTATCATAATGGAATACACTGGCCCTAGAATGGCGAACCATCGTTGTGTCAAAAACAATATGAAAGCAAATCGCCGTGGGATACAATAAATAAACGCTCATTGTGGTAATGGCGCGCACTCGACGACAATAAACAAATACCACCCAGACGTGCTTTTCTTTGTCCAACGTAAATTGTGTCAGTGTTTTTGTGTAAATAAACAAGAAAAACAAGAATCACCACACATAGCAAGAGAGACATCACCACATATAATAAGTGAGACACCCACAAAGTAAGTTGGAATTCACCATACCTAACACGTGAGACATCACTACACATAATAAGTGAGATATCACCACACATGACAAGTGAGACATTATCGCATATAATAAGGGAAACTTCAAGACATCACATATACTAAGTGACACATCACCACACAAAACGTGAGACATTATCATGTATAACAAGTGAGACATTACCATACATAACAAGTGAGACATCACCACATATAACAGTGAGACATCACTGCATATATCAGATGATACATCACTACACATAACAGTGAGACATCACTGCATATATCAGATGATACATCACTACACATAACAGTGAGACATCACTGCATATATCAGATGATACATCACTACACATAACAGTGAGACATCACTGCATATATCGGATGAGACATCACTACACATAACAGTGAGACATCACCACACATATCAAGTGAGACATCGCTGCTCATATCAGATAAGACATCACTACACATAACAATGAGACACCAATACACATAACAGTGAAACATCACCTTGCGTAACAAGGTAGACATCTCCACACATGACAGTAAGACATCACTATACATATCAAGTGAGACATATCTTAGACCTGACACTCTTAGACTTTAATATTAACATTGGACCTACTTTCCAACCTGGTAAATTTCCACTAAGTCATTTCTGTCCTAATTCAGAATCATTAAAGTCAAGAAAATGTTGGCAACGTTGCAATGATATTTTCTTTGTTATGGTGTTATACACTTCTGTGATGTAGCTACAAATGAGAGTTAATTTCCAATATTAGAAATAAACAACCATCATTTTTTGGCCATGTAATGAGAAGAGAACAACTGGAATATATTGTTACAACTGGGAAAATTGAGGGACGAAGAGATAGAGGGAAGCAAAGAGAAAAAATACCAGACAGCTTTAAGAGAATGGCTTGGCAGAAGGGCAACAAAAGAAATGATAAATAACTGTCGAGATCGAAAGTTGTGGAGAGACATGATCACCTACCCCAGCAGGCATGGTACTTGATGATGATGATGATGATGTAGCTACGCGGCCCGACTCTCGTTAAGTAGCAATAATAAAGTTTTACAGTCAGAAGTTATCAGTTCCTTGTCATAATTATATTTTAATTAAATAATTGCATGCATGCAGAGTAGATGTGTCATTATAGTGCTACCAGTGAACTGAACAAAAAGCTAGTGCCTATTTCTCTATGTCTTAAGAGTATATGGCAGTCATATCGGTGTTGTGGTGCTATAAGGTTGTGTTGCTAGCTGATATATTTTAGAGAAGTTTACTACGAAATCTTACACACCATCTCAATAGTCTGATGTCATTTATTCATTTATTCTGAAATTACTGCAATTTATCCCAGCCTTCTGTTTTCTATAACGTTTCTACAGTAGAGATGGCGATCTGACGTCATATCTCAGTCGCGAATCAGTTTCCCTATTGATTGAAGAGTTGCAAAGTATTCTCTCAGTTAGTTCTCGATCAAATAAATATTGTTTTAACATTGTGACAATAATTGACACAGGTTGTGTGAAGTTCATTACGACTTCGATATTTTATTTCGTTGTCGTACAAAACTAGGACATTCATAACACAGTAGACGAAATGTGCACTTAATTTTAAAAAGCAATGTTAGCATTTAGCATAATATCTGTATAATTATAATACCTTTGTTTTTGCTACTGCTGTTCATTTACCAATTTACAGTTGCGACGATTATATCTTTCCCAGGATTGTGATTACTGTATGCTGGACCAACAACTTTATTACTTATTATATCCATAAATTTATTTGTAAGTGACCACAAATGACAGACACTCAAGACTGTTGTTAAGTCAAGTAAAAACAATGCGACGGAGTACGGTCAATCTAAAATTGAGGAAACAATGGCAGAAAAACGTAATATCACTACTGACATTCATAACCTTGAATGATTTGATAAATATGATTACGATTGTTACGCGTGCATTAACTTTTTGTTTTTACTATTTGATATTGTTACACATTGTTGACAACCTGTTACGACCATAGATTGGCACTTTCGATCGTAACATGGTCGCCCTCTGATATATGGAACTAATGTTGTCAGATTTGAATGTTCTGGAGGCTCCAGTGCAGAACCATCACAAGAAAGCCTTCGTTGCTTGCCATAAGATAAACAGGTAGTTAACAATATTCATATTTACACCGACGTATGTTTAACATATAATTAATGGTTCTGTGGATGAATCTGTTTGTCCAGGATGGGCAAATTCAGCCACGAGAGAAGATGTTCAGTAAAGCAGCACCCAGTATAAAACACTAATGCTTTAGCAAACTACTGACTTATCATGATTGCCTGCTACCAACCGTCTGTCAAGACTTCAGAGGCCATACATACAATTGAATCAATATATCACAATGAAAGTACAATAAACCGTAATCACATACACTACAGGACGTGAATGAACATAACAACTGAAGTAGTTGTCATTATTATATGAGATGGTTAGCAATTATACTTATATCGAACTATCATCATCATCATGTGCCATACCGGTTGGCGTAGGCAATCATGTCCCTCCACAATCTTCTATCTACAGTGCATCGTATCAGTTCTGTTGTTGACTGATTTCCATGCCATGACACCAAGCCATCTAGTATTTTCTCTCTTTGTCGTCCGCGATCTCTCTTTCCTCTTATTTTGCCAGTTGTAACCAAGTATTCCAACTTCTTTTTTGTGTTTTTTAGAAGCTGCCTTTTTCTGTTGGTCTCTTTGAGAACTTCCTCATTGGTCTATTTAGCTGTCCAGGGAACTTTCAACATTCTTCTGAGAAATTACATCTCTCTGGCCTCTAATCGTCTTTTCATTTGTTTGTCTACTCTCCATGATACGCTTCCATAGGTCAGAATTGGTTCTATATAACACCGATGAACTCTCTTTCTCATTTCTATTGACATAGATTTGTTGCATAAGATATTTTTCATTTTCTGAAATGCTATTTTGGCCTGAGCTATTCTGCTTTTTATTTTTGTGGTGCTTTTTTCCATCCGATATTATTATTGTGCCCAATTATTTAATATATCGAACTATAATGATTACTAACACCATTACTTGTCACTCACGCTAAAACCGTTGGCAAAGATGCATCTAAATACAAACGCCTTCTAAATGGAATACACAAACTCTCAAAGATGAGGCAAACAACAACGCAAAAACAATGTATGAGCTACAATAATGTCAATGAGATTCTAGTGTTGGAAATGGCAGAGACTTCTCCAATGAACATGGTGTTCAAATCTAGTAATGGCTCTATGCATTCACTTGTAGCAATCTTTTATTTTTCTTGTGTGTGGTCTTACCAGTAAGAATCAGTTTATTTCTAAATACAATTTCCACCTCTTTGTTTGCGCCACATTACCGGCAGGAATGTTGATCTAGCTTTATGTTGTTTTTCTACCTTATAGCGGCGGTGACAAATAAAATAAAGATACAATGATATTAAACAGCTTAACATACAGAGAGACAAGGCAAACTACGTTTCGGCCAAAAGCCTTCATTAGGTACAATACAACAAATATGTATACTTTATACAAAAACATGATAGGGAAAGCACCACTCTAAAATAGTTATAAGCAAAAAGTCAAACACTGATCTCAAGATTGAAAATGTCGGACTAGGAACATTTGCCAGATTTTAACAAAACTTGGCAGTGACAGATTAATTGTGTTGTCCATACAGATCTAATCAAGCTTTTATCTGACTGTAATGACTCACGTCACCACTTACTGGTACATGAGCACAGCTGGAACATTCATGTGCTGCTTTTAAATAAGTAGTCAAGTATTTAATCCTGGTGCTACACTTTATAGCCATTCATGCTCTGATGAAGGCGCCAGAAAACAGCTAACGATTTTTTTTTTTCAGAGCACTGTTTTTGCAGAAATAATCCCACTTGACATCCTTACCTTGATTAGCACAAAGATTAAAGTGCATCAGTTTTTGGTCGACCTCTTCTTTCAGAGGCTTCAAGAGCTCAGGTTGTGTTATTCCATTCTTTCTGACTTTCTGCCATGTCTTGGCCGTTTGTCTCTGGTTCCGCCAAGCTTCCTCGACTTCTACGTTCCATCAGTTCGGCTGTGTCATCTCTCCTGCTTCCGGCGAGGGGTGCCCTGTTTCCTATGTCTGATTTTGCTAATAACGCCATGATCTGTTTTCTCATAGTAGAATATGTTGAGCTTGCTTTTCTGGCTTCTATTTCTGCCCTTCTTAATCAGGATGACATATGGGTATAATCACTTTTGTGGAATCCCAGTACACTCCACTTACAAATCGGTTCGACGGTGGAAGACACCAGTGCCATGTCTGGAACACTATCAGAGTCTCTTGTTCGAGTGGCTATACTTTTTGCCATTCCATCATTTAAGCACACTAAATCGGCCGACACCAGTGCGTTGTCTAGGTCTTCTTCCCACTTGTTCGTTATAACGTACCCCACTAGTTGCCTCTAGTATTAAGGTCTCCGCAGAAAATGACGTTTTCTTCCTTGAATGCGAAGTGATTCTGCCATTGTTGTGTGTCCATTTTCCCATTACAGATATACACATATACAACCACGAAATGAACTGGGGTCTGCACCCTAACCGCATGCACCTGCAATTCTTCACTGTCCCACGCAGACATATCAACCTCAGCTGCCACCATGTTGTTGCGTACATGGATGGCATGTCCAAAGTTTCGTCTATTGTAGACACAATGAAATCATCATCATCGAGTGCCGTCTCCACAACGAAGGTTGGTTACTATGGATCGCCATTCCACTCTGTTTCTTGCTTTGATGGTGCAGGTTGTCATATATTGACTTGTCCATCTTTTGATGTTACTCGTCCATGTTAGTCTTGGTCTCTTTGACAATTGACTTGAGCCTCTGCCTCTTTTACCTTGTATTTTCCCTTCCAATATTACTTTTAGTAGGCTGTTGTGTCTTTTAACGTGCCCCCCCCCCCAAAAAAAAAAATAATAATTTGTGTGAAGTCTGTGACGGTGGATGGGGCGGATGAATCAGAAATGATCAACGGCCCAGAAAGCGAAAACAACAAAGTGTGTGGTACACATGAGGCATATTCAGAACACGAAAGACGAATATGGCAGACCACCGTGAAAGAGATTTGAGCCTCATCACGTAACACTCCAAAGAAAGCCGCAATGAAATACAGAGGTAATAATTGTCCTATCACCAAGAATTTTTCTTGCTAAATCATGTTATCGGCGCCGTACAGTAGATTTATCAAGAATGGGTCGTAGTTGATTTATGTAAGAAAAGTTCTTGTATGTAAAACGCACATACTTTAGGCCTAGCTTCTCGCACTTCGACCGTTTACACATACCAGCACGTTTACCTTTCATTGCTTTTCTTCGTCGATGTTGTCGTTTAGGCTTCATCTGAATACTTACTGGCATTATTGATTTTGTCGAGAGGCGTACCAGACTTCCAGAACACAGGTCACATTTGACACACATCTGAGGAAACGAAAGGGAAGACCCTGCTTGTCCGCTACATTGAACAGACTGACTAAATAAATGAGACTGTAAGAATGAGGATACGGGGGTCTCTTTCAGAATTGTCTGAGGATGTAGTGCTGGGAGAAGATCTCACACTCACAACCGATACCATTTGCACAACACTTAGAAGGTCACACAACAATTAGAAGGTCAAACAACACTGCTCCTAGTCCAGATGGTACCATCTTAGTGGTCAGATTAAGGAGGAGTGGATACACAGCTACTTACTATCGCTACCGAAGCAAAACAAGGACCATTTTCAAATCTGTGCCTATAACATCATCCCGATGCATAACACTGATGGTAAGCTGCTGGAGAAAATAATTGCCTGTGTACTCACGTGTCACATTGAATAGATAAGCTTATTTCCACCTACACTCGGAGGTTATAGATATAACAAAGAGACATGGCTCAATACGGCAGTCTTCGCCTATGACGCCTTCGAAGGTTTCCACAGAAGAGAGGAGACATGTTCTGCTACTATAGATCTGGATGATGCTTACAACAGAGTACCATTTGAGTAACTCATGCATATGTTCCTCAAATTGGCGGTACATACTTTCCTCATTAGATGGATCGCTGCAGCACTGTTTCAGAGAAATGTGATACTCAGATGTGGAAGTTGGTCTTCTGAGTCAACATTTTTTTGAATAGGGCTGCCGCAAGGCTCACCATTGTCACCACTTCTATTTAATGTGTACACAATAACGATCAAAGAACAACAGCTGGATGGGAGGGAAAGAACTATGACTTTTGCTGATGATATTCTGGTATATCGACAGGGAAGAGACAGACGGGGGATCACCTCCACACCGCAAAACTAACATGATCGCATCTCTATTTGCGGTGTAGAGTATCAGGTCCTTTGGTTAATCCTAATAAAACATCAGTTTCATGGTTCTCCCTTAACAATCATATCTCTAATACGGACACACTGGTAGTACGAATGGGAGCTGATAAGGTGACCAGGGACAGGTTGATGAAAAACTGAGGAGTAAAGTTTGGTTGCAGTCTGTGTTTTCGGGACCACGTCGACCATGTGATAACAAAATCCTGCAAAGGATTATAGGCGCCTTGAAGATCATGGCAGCTGCCAACATCGAGAAGAGGCTACTTACTATTCTATTCCAGGGACTAGACCTCGCATCAACTGAGTACGCCCTAGCAATTCTTACTGTCAGTACGATTCATTATCTTGGGGTGTACGAGGGAACTCCCAGTGTAGCAATGATGTATCTTCTTGACTTTCCAACCACGGATGACAGGAACAAGATCTGGAGAGCACGAGCATACCTGAAGATAAGTGAAGATAAAGAGCATCCATTGCACCACGAGCTCAACACATGGCAAGGTGTCAGGCTAAAAAGAGGCAAATCACTGGTGTGTCAAGCAGAAGATGACAACACACAGGACCATGGGCTTACCAGTATCAACGCTAGCGAGGAAAGGATACCGTTGCATACGTCATTCAGGAGGACATTCTTGTGCATTGTCACACTAGACAGCAAATGTAGGGAACATAACGCAGTCGGGGTCAATGCGGATGTCAACGGTCTCATCTGGGATAACACCTAAGAGAAAGATGCAGTCATCTATACAGACGGATCTGTAATAGATCACCAAAGAAGTTCATGGGCAATTACAGCACGCTCGGCAGGCAGAATAGTCAAGAAAGACAGTTGAAAGACAGTTGAAAGACAGCATAAGTTATGACAACGAGTAGCATGACATTGAAGGTGACGGCAGTGACCAGGGCATTCGTCTTGTTAGAGTCAGAAGAAGCTATACGCATCTATACTGAGTGATTCGATGAGCATAAGAAAATTGGAGGCGGGCTCTGTACGCATGCAATGGGTAGAATCACTGCAGAAGTCAAAAATACATAAGGTCACCTTTGTTCACGTCCAAGAACATGTGGGAGTACGTGGAAATGTAGGAGCGGACAGGTTGGCTGGCTGCGCTATTGTTGAGAACGGTCAACCAATGAATCGGGCGGACATCATCAAAGCCCTCCGAGATGCCGGAACGGGACAGGACTTCGATAACCATGAGTTAACGTCATTCGTTGGATGAAAGCGATATGAGTTTACATAGGCACATCCAGAATCGAGAAACGTAGTGGGCGTGTCAGAAGACATATCAACCAAAACAGAACTAGAGTCGTCAGTCGCTGGACAGTGCGAGACTTGTTAAAGAGGGGATCTGAGCACCTATGAACATGTTCCGAGTGCAATGATGATGACCGTCAAATAAATCAATAACATTAACTCACGCAACAGAAGTCTCAATTACTGAAGACGTATATAGTGGACATGATCAGATAACGTGTCCCCCAGCAATAGAACGTCAGTAGTAACTTATATTGTGTCAGATGGAGTATTTGTATTGATTTAAACAACACTAACATGATTGAATAAAAATAACAAAGTTACGATCTAGTCCAAACACGTTAGGTACATTTTTATTGAACATCTATCTGAACACTTGTAATCACTTACAAATCATCACCCGCGAGCCGTTCAATTATCAGGAAAAATTTCGCCGTTTTAAGAATTACATAATATCACAGGCTTCTTTTTTTTTGTAACATTTGCTGCTGGTATAATATCAGCGACACTCTAACCGTTTATTATAGGTGTTAACATTTATGAATATTGATCCCCGCAACTGATTATCCGTGCTAATGGGTGACAGCAATGGTCGAGATCAAATCTCCATTTGTCACAATGATCATCCGTAACAACGTTTAACATAATTATGTCTGTCAAGATAAAGAACTGTAAGTAATCGTCGATTAAAAGTGGTAATCTTTGTTAAAGCCTTTGGATAGGAACCGACTTACATTGATCTACATAGGGACAGACAAGTGAACTCTGCAACACTATCACGTCTAAAGATAGGCTGCTTCTGTTAACTAATAATAATACTATTATTGTTATTATATTTAGTCCTACTTCGCGTGTTTTTCTACCTGCCTAAAAATATACAGTTTTTGCTTATAAATAGAATATTCAAACAAACTATTGTCTGGATGGGTCAAAGGGAATAGGTTGCGTGTATATACAAGACTTGCCAACAGAGGTAATTTTTAACAGGATTCTGGTTAAGAATATACATTTGACGTGACGAAACTCTGTGTTTATGTGTGCAGGTTATGAATACTTATATGGGATAGACGTACCAGTTATTTTGTTGACAATAATTTACCACCACAAACGATTGACTCCATCTCTCGGCTAGATTTACTAGCCACATGTATTGGTAAATAACTGTTAACATAATAATTGGTAGGGAGCGGCGATAGCTCAGTGGATAGTGAACTGGGCAACAAAGGACAAGGGGTAGGGTTCGATCCCAACCGACGGCTGCCGTGTTCACCAGCCTTAAAATGGGTACCGGATTTTTTTTCTGGGAAAGTAAAGCAGCACGGGCGTAATACCGACCACATAACCCCAAAAATCATGTGCTGAAGGTCTGTAAAATATAGAGTCACTAACACCACATTTCCCTATACTCCACTTGGCGTGACGAGGGTACTTTACTTTTTTTTACTTAATAATTGATAAGAGTACAAAAGGTATTCATATCAGTAATTGTGACCTGCACACCTTTTGATATTATCAGATCAGATTCGGATAGTAATTATTACTCTGTATTTTTACTACATAAATAACAAGCTATCGGTGAAGATACACTTAAGGGTGTCTATGGTACTCTCAACATTCTTCTGTAAAACCACATTTCTACAGCTTCTCGTGATTTTCTTGCCTGTTGTCCTATTGTCCATGATTCACATCCATATGTTAAAACTGGTTTTACATAACATTTAAGAACTACTTTCCTTGTTTCTGTTGTCAAAAATGGATTTCACAGTATCGTTCCCATTTTTTAGAAAGCTGCTTTTTCCTTAGCCATTCTGCATCTCACCTATACATATACCATCTGAGGTTAACAATGTTCCCACATATTTAAATTCATATACCTGCTTTAATATTGTTTCATTTGTCTTTATTATGCACTACTATGATGATTTTTTCGTTGTTGTTACCGTTACTTATGTATTTTTGCTACTTGGGCTGCGTCCTTTATTTTTCTTTGTTTCACTACGATGTCTAACATTTCTTGTAACTCATTTTCATTCTTAGTGATTAAGACTGTATCATCAGCATACCTTAGATTATTTATGTTATAAACTCCAATCGTTATCCCAGGCATGCCGCTTATGGATCTTAAAATAATCTCACTATAAATATGAAACAAATCTGGTGACAACACAACCTTGCCTAAATCTGTTGAGACATTCTCAATTGATCTCTAGTTCTTATCCCCGCTGTTTGTTGTCAGTACGTGTTCTTTATTATTCTTAAATCTTTGCTGTCAAATGCTTTGGTATAATCTATGAAACATAAGTATAGATATGTTATCACCTCTATGGCTTTTTAAATTAAAGATAGGAAGTATATGGTATTGTTTTTTACCTTTACCACCAACAAAAGCAACCTTCTTCTTCTATTACCATTCAGCTCCCTGTGGAGCATAGGTCTTCAACACACACTTTCCAAGTCGTTATGTTTCTTGCCATTCTTTTAAGATCATTCCATGTCTTCCCCATCATCTTCATCTCTGCTTCTATCTGTCTTCTTCAAAAATTCCTTGATCTTCCTCTGTCTTTCCCCCATGGGGTTTCCAAAAAGGGCTTGTTGTGTAATACTCTCAGTTGGCTTCTGCAGTGTGTGTTCTATACAGCGCCATCGTCTTCGCTGTATCTCTTTATTCACTGGTATTTGACTAGTCATCATCAAGTACCGGGCCTGCTGGCGTAGGTGATCATGTCTCTCCACAATTTTCGATCTCGACAGTTATTTATCATTTCTATTATTGACCTTCTGCCAACAGCCATTCTCTTAAGCTGTCTGGTATTTTTTTATCTTTGCTTTCCTCTATCTCTTCGCCCTCAATTTCCCCGTTGTTACAATATATTCCAGTTGTTCTCTTCTCATTACATGACCAAAATATGATGATTGTTTCTTCCTAACATTGAAAATTAGCTCTTTTTTTGCTTAGACCTCTTTCATAACGTTTTCATTACTCTTCTTAGCTGTCCATGATACTCTCAACATTTCCTGTAAAACCACATTTCTACAGACTCCAGTGATTTACTTATTTGTTGTCCTATTGTCCATGATTCCCATCCATATGTTAAGACTGACTCTACATAACATTTAAGAACTCCTTTTCTTGTTTCTATTGTCAAAAATGCATTGCATAGTATCTTCCTCATTTTTTTGGAAAGCTGCTTTTGCCTGAGCAATGGTGCATCTCACTTCTTTTGTACATCTTCCGTCTGAGATTAACAAAGTTCCCACATATTTACATTTATTTACCTGCTTTAATTCAACTGTATTAATTATCATAATGTTGGTCTTATCTCTATTAATTTTCAGTCCAAGCTGTTGTGATCTCTCATCAAGTATGCTCATTTGTTTCTGCATCTGTTAATGGCTATGTGATAGTAGAGCTATGTCATCATCAAAGTCTAAATCATCAAGTTGCTTGTTAAAGTGACAACTGGATTCCATTTCTGTTTTTAATAGTTATTTTCATAATCTAATCTATGGCCAGTAGAAAGAAAAATGGAGACAGAAGACAACCCTGCCTTACTCCTGTTCTTATTTCAAATGCTTCTTTAGGCTGTCCTTCATGCACCACACTACATTTCGTTCCTTCATACATTGTTTTTTTTTCAGGTTAACAAACTTTATGGGGATTTCGTAATGACTCAGCAATTTCCAAAGCATTCTTCTGTCTAAACTATATAATGCCTTTTCGTAATCTATGAATTCAATATAAAGAGGGGATTTTTGTTCTAAACTTTGTTTAAATATTATACGTAGAGTAGTTATTTGATCAGCACATGATCTGTTCTTCCTAAAACCTGCTTGTTCATCTCTCAAATGTTTCTTTATGGCTCTTTTAGTCTCTCCAGAATGATTCTGCTTAATCTTTTTTCCTGGCACTGATCGTAGCATTATTCAGCTATAATTTGTGCACTGCTGTAAACTTCCTTTCTTTGGTAGTTTGATCATATAACCTTCTCTCTAGTCTTCACTCTCCCAAATGATATCTAATAGATTATGTAGCATCTTGGTAGAGGTGTTAATATCTGCTTTGATGGCTTCCATAGGAATTTCATCTGGTCCTGTGGCTTTACCATTTTTTTAATAGCTGATGGCTTTCATTATTTCTTCTTTGCTTGGTTTTCCGCAGTTAACGTGTAACTCTTCGTCTGCTGGTTGTATAGTAAAATAAAGTACTCACGCCAAGTGGCGTATAGGTATGGTGTTAGTGACCATATATTTTACTTCAGCACATGATTTTTGGGAATGTGGTCGGTATTACGCCCGTGCTGCTTTACTTTCCAGAAAAAATCCGTACCCATTTAAGGCTGGGTGAACCCGGAGCCGTCGGTTGGGATCACCCTACCCTTGTCCGTAGTAGTCCAGTTTCACTACCACTGAGCTATCGCGGCTCCACTATTTCAGGGAATTATAAAACCCAGGTGTCCTCGCCAGGGTACGAACCCCGTGTTGCCGTGGTAAGCCAACCGCCTATCGATTGCGCTAACCGGACACTGCTGGTTGTATATCTTTGGGATTATTTGAACCGGGTCTGTTCAAAAGTTCTTCAAAGTGCTCTTTCATCTCTCTTATTTGTTCCTTTATATTACTAAGCAGATTTCCTTCTTATCTTTAATAAAGGCCTTGACCTGTTTGTATTGTCCACTTAATTTCTTTGTGCTGTTGTACAGTTCTTTCATATTCCTTTTCTTTGCTGCTTTCTCTGTCTCTTTAACTAGTTCATCTATATATTTCCTCTGATCTCTTTTAATGCATCTTCTCACTTCTTTGTTCACCTCTGTGTAAGCCTTCTGTGTCTTAGCTTTGTTACTTGCTTATATATACTTAAAAGACATCCCATCAGTGCAAAATAAAGACAAGTGGAACAATATTAAAACAGGTAAATTAATTTAAAAATTTGGGAACTTTGTTAATATACAGACGTAAGCTGTATAAAAGAGTTGAGATGCAGAATGGGTCAGGCAAAATCATTTTTCCAAAAATATGAGGAAGATACTATACAATCCATTTTTGACAATCGAAATAAGAAAAAGAGTTCTGTATATTTTTTTTTTATAAAATACATACTACATACGAATAAGGGTTGACAATATATCAATTTTATCAATGTTTGCTATTGTGACTGCGAATTTATCTTTGATTCCTTGTTCTTTAAGAAACCCTACATTGATATATTGTCTACCCTTATTCTCAAATAAATGTTACGTAGAGCCAGTCTTAACATATGGATGTGAATCATAGACAATAGGAGAACAGACAAGAAAATCACTGGAGTCTGTAGAAATGTGGTTTTACAGAAGAATGTTAAGAATACCATGGACAGCTAAGAAGAGTAATGAAAATGTTCTGAAAGAGGTCAAAGCAAAAAGAGAGCTAATTTCCAATATTGGGAAGAAACAATCATTTTTTGGCAATGTAATGAGAAGTGAACAACTGGAATATATTGTAACAGCTGGGAAAATTGAGGGACGATGAGATAGAGGGAAGCAAAGAGAAAAGATGCCAGACAGCTTAATAGAATGGCTTGGCAGAAGGTCAATAACAGAAAGATAAATAACTGTCGAGATTGAAAGTTGTGGAGAGACATGATCCCCTACGCCAGCAGGCCCTATATTTGATGATGATGATATATATACTTGTTTATATCTTGCTTTTATTTATGTCTGCTTTCTTGTCCTTTCTTTCTTTAATTTTACCCAGGGTCTCTGCTATCATCCATGCCTTTTTCTTGCGTTCTCTTTTCCGCAACGTTTCTTCGCATGTCTCTTTCCATACATCCTTTACCTGATTCCAATGATCTATATTTATTTTATTTTCTAGTTGTTGTTATACTTGGTATTTGTTTGCTACTGTGACTGCGAATTTATCTTTAATTCCTTGTTCTTTAAGAAACCCTACATGGATATATTGTCTACCCTTATTCGTTGTAGTATGTCTTTTTAGTTTAAGTTTGGCTATCAGTAGATGATAATCTAAGACTTAGATATCAATGAAATGTGGGACTCACAGAGCAAAATACTAATGACAGCAGCAGAATCATGTGCCGGACTGAAGAAAATGGAAAAACCAGCTTGGATTTCAGACACTACATGGAAATACATCAAAGAAAGAAGAGAGCGAGGAGAGCCATGACTAATGTAAAGACAGATCTTGGTAAGATCATGGAAAAAGCAACATAGAAAGAATTAGACAACACAGTAAAAAATTCAGCAAGAAGAGATACAAGAGCTTATATAGACAATTTGGCAGAGAAAGCAGAGACAGCTGCTATTACAGAAGACAGCAGAACTCTTTATACTGTACAAAAGATGCTGACAAACACCTATACATCCAGTGGAACACCAATTCTAGACAAATATGGATTAATGCTAACAACAAGCGCAGACATAAAAGCCCGTTGGGTGAAACGCTTCAAAGAAATTATTAACCGTCCACTACCCACAGTTTAATAGATTTTGAAGCTGAAACACCAGCAGCAGAATTAGATGTAAATTTAGATGACTTCACCTTGAGCGAAATAGAAACCACATTAAAGCTTATGACCAATAACAAGGCTGCTGGAGAGGATAAGTTAACAGCTGAGATCCTCAATGCAATTGATAGCCATAATCTAATACATCTCCAGAAAAGGTTCAACATCATTTGGAAAACAGAGAAGACGCCTCATAAATGGAAAAAAAGGAATCATTGTTAAGATTTCAAAAAAGGGCAATCTTAGAGATTGTAACAACTGGAGAGGCATGACACTTTTGTCAGTTGCCTCAAAGTTATTCTGCAAAATCATCCTAAATAGAATAAAGGATTCAATATATACAGTAATGCGTGAAGAACAGGCTGGGTTTAGAAAAGGGAGAAGCTGCCTTGACCACATTTTCATTCTGATTGTCCTCCTTTCTGGAGGATTTCCTGGTTGACAAAATGTGAGTCGGCAAAAGGGACTCCTTACGGCTTTCTCCGGCTTGCATCATGCGTCTCTTAGACAGAGAGCCTTTATTTTTCCTGGATGAGGGATTTACTTTTATTATTTTCTTTGACTTGTCCATATTTGTGAAGTTTTTTCGGCTTATTTTTTTACAGTATGAGATCGCCAGTCCCAGTCCCATGCCCAACCCTTCTTTCTCGCCTCTTACGAACATACCAGGTAGGGTACAGCGCTACTATTCTTTATACCCCTGTCGGGCCCCGACAGCGCACTTTGCTGTCAAATGCTTTGGTATAATCTATGAAGCAATGGTATAAATATGTTATCACCTCTATGGCATTTTCTATTAAAGATCTTATTTTCTATATGGTATTGTTCCAACTTTACCTCTAACAAAAACACTCTGTTCATCACTAATTTCTGGACTGATTTTGTTTTGTACTCTTCGCATGATGAATGACAGTATTAGTGACTCATATGGCGTATTTGCGATGATCATCTATAAAACTCAATAGCTAAGTCTCACACACACACACACACACACACACACACGCACGCGCAAGCACACACACACACACACACAAACACAACACACGGGCTGGAAAGAACAATACTGGAAGGCATAGTTCTGGGACGACGCATCGGGGCATGAGGTAGTTGGTTTCAGGATATGAAGTAGACTTTGAACATGACAGCATGACACCAAAAGAAGTGAGAGATCTGACTAGAAAAAGAGATTATTTCAAACGAGTTGTGGTATATGAAACTTTCTGATAAAGACATGCGACCTGATGATATATATATATATTCTTTTTTTAATACAACATTTATTACAGAATGTTTCCATTGATTTTTTTTTCGAAATGTGTTATGTATCCTAATCCGTTTTATTTATGTTGTGCCTTTCCACCAATTTTCCAGCTCCTACAAAAACAGAACCTGCAGTTACAACATCAGGTATATGCCCAACAGCAAATAGCAGAGTCAACGAAGACAACATTGACAATTATGGAAAACACGACCATAGAGATCTACACCAACATCTATCATGGACTCATGACACAAGTGCAGTATATAATCATGCTGGAGTCCTGCTATGTTACGTGGCTAGTCATGGCTTTAATGGGTGTTGTATCAAACATTATCAACATCAGAGTTTTCGTTGCTATGGGACTAAACGATGGCGTCACAGTTTCTTTCCTCGCTTTAGCCATCTTCGACCTGGCATATCTTATCTCATCATTATCACTTTCTGTTTCGGTGGCTCTATACGTCAGCGAACTAAAGGTCATGAAGCATTTT